>CM019154.1:47298218-47373512 GCA_009733165.1 Naja naja
CTCTCTCAGTCCAACTAACCTCACAGGGTTGTTGTTGTGAGGAAAATGGGAGGAGGAAAAAGTGTTGGATATGTTCATCGGCTTGGGTTGTTTGTAAAAACATAATGAAGGCAGGATACAAACGAACAAACAAACAAAAAACAATACTGTGAAAGCATTCTTTTGCCCGGTTTGTCATGATTTAGCAGCCTGAGCCAGTGAATATTCTGTTTTTTGGGGTTTTGTTTTGAATCCTAATCCTTTGTCTAGAGGCAGAAAATAACTTTCTGAAGGAGCTATTACAATTACACAAAACAAAGAATGGACAATTTTTAGAAACGAAACAAAACCTGACCATCCCTTTAGAGACCTCGACTTTTCTAAAAAATGAAAGGAAGGAAAAAAAATGTGCAAAATGAGCCACTTCCACAGGGAGCAAAGTACCTGTGGCTCAAGCAGTAAATCCTATTTTCTTCCCAAACTTGCTCAAGAGCCAATTGCTGACACAAATTTAGTAGTGTCCAGGGTGGGAGGATTTAGG
This sequence comes from Naja naja, assembly GCA_009733165.1. Lineage (NCBI taxonomy): Eukaryota > Metazoa > Chordata > Lepidosauria > Squamata > Elapidae > Naja > Naja naja. Next base: position 47,298,739 of record CM019154.1, read on the forward strand.
CAGGAATGATTTAAAAGAGGGTCTCATAAAGCTTGAAAAAAATCCAGTCTGGTTCCAAGCTGGGAGGAAGATACGGGAAATAAAATAGAGACTGGCTGATTGGAAAGGAGGATTCTGTTTATTTGGATGCCAGAAACTTCAGTGACAGCAGCATGTTTCTGAGGTGGCTGACAAAATGGTTGGGTGAGTGGATGGATTTTTATGGGGTTCTGGGGTTTTGTGATTGAGATGCTCCAGGGGGTTGTGCAATGTAGTGAGCCTTGAGTCTTTTGCTATTCTGACAGTGGTGGGTAAATCCTATTGTGTCCTAAAGCTCATGTCCTGTCATTGGAATTTGGATGGGGAAATGTACATTCTTAATCCCATCAGCTCCAGCCTTCTGTGGGAGCTGTTGCTGAAGGCATTTTGTTTATGAATAGATTGGCCTGGTCTTTCTTAATAGGTACAAAACATCCATCTCTAAAGACTTGAGGCTTCTGCTTCAGGCTACAGCAGGAAAACTGGGGATGCTTTCTTCTTTTGTTAAGATTTTTTTCCCATTTCTCCTTTGGGGGAATATAATATTCTGCTTCTTTTAATATTTCCCAAAATATTTCAGTCTTGGGGAGGCGAAGGGGGGGCTTCCCACAAGCTGATTCCAGACCCCCAGTTCTTCAAGGGGCTTTCAGGGAGTGGATTTTCAGAAGGCCAACTGAGTGGTGGGTACTGTAAGGTCAAGGGACAGAATTATGGAATAACAGAGCTGTAAAGTGACTTACTGGCTTGACACAATCCTTTGGCATGAATTGTCCCCAAAGTCCTTTTTTCAAAAAGGCAACTTGGCTTTTCTTTGCTTGTTTTTTTTTTCCCTTGATGATGTTTTGTTTCTCATCCAAGAAGTTTCTTCGGTTCTGACTGAATGGTGGCAGGGGGAAATGGAAGGATTAATGTTCCTTGCAAGTCATCTGGTCATTAGCATTCTCTCTGGGAGTCACAGATAAGGCACAGATAAACCCCAACAACTCTCAGAGACAGTGCTAATGACCAGATGATTGCAAGGAATAGAAATCCTTCCATTTCCCCCTCCACCATTCAGTCAGAACCGAAGAAGCTTCTTGGATAAGAAGTGAAATGTCTTCCAGGGGGGAAAAAAAACAGAAAAACCCAGCTGCCTTTTGAAAAAGCACTTTTAGCACAACAGTGACCTGAGAATGACTGAGAATCTCCGCAGAAACTTTGCATGAAAACATCACTCTACTTTATTTAACACTGTACAGATTGTATAGACCACTAGTGCTGATGCTGTTACCTAGTTTGGTAATGAAACGTCAGCAAGAAAACAACCAAGCTCAGAGATCACCAAGGGCCCCTCATTTCAATCTTGAGCTACAGATATTCTCCTTTATCTGTGCTGTACGGATGGTCCTCGCTTACTAACCACTCAGTCAGTGAACATTTGAAATTATGACTGCCCTGCAAAAGGGAACGTCCTCAAAGTTGCGGCCGGCACAGTGTCCCATGGGTCACATGATCATCATTTTTGACCTTCGTAGCCAGCGTCCCATCAGTAAAGCCCGATTCCACCATCAATCAGGCTTCCTTAACCAAAGACCTCCCGCTAAAGTATACTTGCTGTGCTCCTTATTTAAACGTATTTCTTCTTCTTTTTTTTCCCCCGGTTAAAAAATGAAATTATTAGCAAAGACAAGGTAATTAGGCCGTGACAACTTGTCCACCACAGCCAATCAATAACAGGAGTAGATTAACTAAACCGACAGATTGCATGATGTTGATGGGTTATAAATGGAGAGAGAGACAGATGGAGGGGAGGGAGGGAGACAGAAAAAGGAGCCTTTTCTAACATATCCACAATAGAGAGAGAGAGGGAGAGGGAAAAAGAGAGAACCTTAAAATGCTATATAAGCAGGCTAACCTGAAATGACACCTGGTATTATAAATGGCCTAATCTATATGTTAATATGGTTGTATCACAGAACTGCAGCAAGAGTAAGATAACAATATGACTTTGGGGTTTCTATGGCTACCGTCCTGAGCGAACACGCCGGCAAGGGCCTTTGCAAGGCGGACACCGCAACTGGCTTTCCGAGGGTTTCTCTTTTGCTTATTTATGATATGATTTATGATAACGACAGCATCTCCCATTTTCTCCCCTCGTCAGGTACAATAAATTGCCGTCGTTAATCTCCTTTTTTTTTTTGCGGTTCAGGCCCGATTACAATAATATAATAGATGCCCAGTTATGGTAATCGGAAGCATTAAGGTGAGATTTTTTTTTTTCCTCGGCCTGGCTCATTTCTTACAAAAACATGAATTTGGAGATGATTGGGGGACAACTGTCGCCAGGCGGACTATATTTTTTTAGGGATTTTTGTTTTTTGCTTTGAGCAAAAATTTCCGAGCCGTCTTCAACATGTTTCTCTCTTGCCCGTTGTTCCCCATGCAAAAGGTGGTTTTAAAATCAAAAGCCTGGGAAACCTTTGAATGGAAATTGGACTTCTGACGTGTCCTGCCACCAGGGTGTGTGTGAGAATGGGAGAGCCACATGCACACCTGAAAGCAGGAAAAAAGGAAGAAACAACAAGCCCATGTGTGGGAAGGCCCTTAGTCAGCTTTTATACTCTGTATTTATCGAGCTAATAGCAGTTGGGAAGGAGTTTTCAAGCTAGCACTTAAGATGGGAAAATATTAGATCCCGGTGTAGCAACTCCCAGCTCATTTAAAATATACACACAGAAAGAAAACAAACACAGTATATAGTCAACAATCTGGTTCTCTTGGTCCAAACATCTGAGAGATGGTTTTATTTATTCATCGTTTTGCCACTTTTCAGGGAAATCTTCCAGAGATACAGGTAGTCCTTGACTTACAACCATTCATTTAGTGACCGTTCAAAGTTACAACAGCACTGAAAAAAGTGACTTAGGACCAATCCTCACATTTGCAACAGGGGTGGGCTTCAAAAAATGTAGCAACCAGTTCTCTGCCTGGTTGCTGGGTGGGCGTGGCCATGGAGGGCATGGCCTAGTCCGCCTCTTGCACCACGGTGGGAGGGGGTTGTTTTCACCCTCCCCAGGCTCTGGAGGCTTTCTCTGAGCCGGAGCCCCGGGAGATAAAAATGGGCTCCCCGGGCTCTGGAGGCTCTGTGGAACTTCTGGGGCTCCGGAGGCTTCCGGAACTTTCAGAAGGCCCATTTTCCCTCTCCCCAGGCTCCAAAGGCTTTCCTTGAGCCTCCAGGAGGCTGTTTCCCCAAAATGGGCTGCATGGAGACTCCTGGGAGGGGTGGGGTGGGTAGGGCCAGCCAGTCATTGCAACTACTGGTAAAATTAACATCCAGTTCGCCTGAACTGGTGTGAACCAGTAGCAGCCCACCTGTGATGACCCAAAGGGGCAAAATGAGGTAATTGGTCTGGCAGGGCAAGAGAAGGAATTCTAGACATGAAGGCATGGCAATAACTCAACACGGTTGGGAGGACGCCAGGAACACAGACAAGCAAAGTCAACCCAAGGTAAGTTTGCTCCCAGCAGCCCAGCAGCTCAGCTTTTGCTCTCTTTTAAATCTACCCTGCCCTAGGATGAAGAGGGGTGGGCCTGGGTCTTCCTCTGAATTCCCTCTCCTTGCTCTACCTCTCCCCTGCTCTGCCCAGCCAGACTTTGCCCTTCCCCAGTTTCCTTCACAGCCAACGGAGCCAACACTCAGCTGTTTGTCTTCCTCCTCAGATTCAGGCTCCGACAGGGGCATGACACCACTCCTTTACAACAGTTGCAACATCCCCCGTGGTCATGTGATCAGAATTCAGGCGCAGCAACTGGCATGTACTTATGACAGTTGCACTGTCTCAGGGTCACATGATCCCCTTTTGTGACCTTCCCACCTTCCCATATGAACCAGTTGCCAAGCATCTGAATTGTGATTCCATGATCATGGGAATGCTACGATTGTAACTGTGAAAAGAATGGTTGTAAAGTTGCTTTTTTCAGTGCCATTGTAACTTTGAACGGTCACGAAATGAACTGTTGTTAAGTCGAGGACTCCCTGTAATAGAACCTGCCATATATGTGGAAAGGTGGTAGAAAGCTAAGTTGGAGACCCCTGGGAAAACAGTGACTCCCCTACGCAAGCAGAGGTCCAGGAAAGCTCACAGGCCAATGAGCATCACACACTCATTTGCTTTAGTAGAGAATTAAGAGAGATTTTCACCTACAGATCAGTTGAATGCCAAATATAAAAGCAAATGAAAATACAACATTATCTGAAGTGGCGACGGACAACCTTTTTTTTTTTTTTTTGCATTTAGCTGTTTTTGGGGAGGGATTAAGGGCTGGTTGAATCACACGCAGAAAAGAGCGGGTTTCAAGCAGGATTAAGTCTTTCCTTCTTCTTCATCCTTATTTTACGGCTTACAGTCCTATTTCTCCTGACTTCCTATTTCAAAATGATGAGAAACTCTATCCCAAGTTTTCAATAATCAGGAGAGTCTGAAGGTCAGCAAAAGTGTGCAGGGGACTCAATGTAGTTTTGGGCTGATTTAAAGCAGGGGTCTCCAACCTTGGCAACTTTAAGACTTGTGGACTTCAACTCCCAGAATTCCTGAGCTAACATGACAGACCCCTGATTTAAAGGATTATTTCAACTGGGGTGCCAAGTCTAATGCTTCAGATGGGGTTACTGTACAGGCAGGCCTTGACTTAAAACAGTTAGTGACCGTTCAAGTCAGAACGGCACTGAAAAAAATGGATTGATGACCCTTTTTCACATTTATGGCCATTTATGGTCACCGTGATCAAAATTCAGATGCTTGGCAACTGGCTCGTTTTATGACGGTTGCAATGTCTCCGGGTTCACGTGACCAGCAAAGTTAAGGAGGAAGCCAGATTCCTTAACAACCATGTTGCTAACTTAACAGCTGCAGTGATTCACTTAACAACAGTGGCAAGAAAGAAAGGTCACGTAATGGAGCGGCGAAGCTCACTTTCTGTGATTACACAGACATCTTGGGCTCAATTGGGGTTGTAAGTCGAGGACTTTCTAATACTTGTGATACTGCACCTGAAGGCAGGACAAGAAACAATGGGTGGAAACTCATCAAGAGAGAAGCAATCTAGAACTAAGGAGGAAATTTCCTCACAGTGAGAACAATGAATCAGTGGAACGACTGGCCTCGAAGTGGTGAATGCTCCAACACTGGAAGTTTTAAAGAAGAGATTGGACAACCATTTGTCTCAAGTTGTGTAGTGTTTCCTGCCTAGTCAGAGGGTTGGACTAGAAGACCTCCAAGGTCCCTTCCAACTCTGTTATTCTATTCTATTCTATTCTATTCTATTCTATTCTATTATTCTATTCCATTCCATTCCATCCATTGCATTCCATTCCATTCCATTCCATTCCATCCTATCCTATCCTATCCTATCCTATCCTATCCTATTCTACTTATACCACCTTGCCTAGTACTTTGGTTACACGTTCGGGTTCAAGGCCACTTGCCAAGAGCCTAGTGAGAAACAGAGTGTGAAAAAAATCAAAATGAAAAGGTATTAACCTCTGCAGAACACACACTCTGGCAGTTTATTCCCACCAAGTGGCGAAAAAGAATAAACTACGTGTAAACAAGTTGTTCGGCTTCCACTAAAGGAAGCTGAAGGCACTTTAAAATAATCAATACAGACACTTCACGTTGAACGCACCGTGAGATGAGAGGGAAATATTCATAATTCAGTTAGACAAGCACCTTTGGGCTCGGCAGGCATGGTGTTTAGATTCAGCTGGATCTGCAGAGCTAAAACTATGACAGACCTGCCACTGCATTTGCGTCTAACAATCACACAGTCCCAAAGAAGGTTGTGTGTCCTTCTGGAATAGGGGTGTCAAACTTGCGTCGTCACGGCAACGCCATGTGATATATTCGACCCCTTAGCTAAACCGGGTGTGGTGTGGCCAGCACATGCGCATGGGAGTTTGACACACCCTGTTCTGGAAGATTCAAATGTACCAGAACCTTAAATTAAATTGCATTACATTAAATTGATTAAATTAACTGTGGTTCCTTTGTTTCATTCGCTATCTGGATTGAAATTAATGGAAAAGCTGGCGCTTTCCTTACCAACGATAGAGAGAAATCAATCGATATTGATAAACAATTTGCTAGGAATTCTACTGATGAATTAAAATGGCATTTTTCTTTTGCTAATATTTTTTGGGGAGGCAAATCTAATTAAGGGCTGCTAATTTTTAGCATAAGGCATAAATATTGATTTCAAATATATGATTTCAGCTGGGTTGCAACCAGTGGTGGGATTCAAATTTTTTTTACTACTGGTTCTGTGGGTGTAGCTTGGTGGGTGTGGCATGGCTTGGTGGGTGTGCCTTGGTGGGCGTGGCAGGGAAGGATACTGCAAAATCTCCATTCGCACCCACTCCAGAAGGATATTGCAAAATCCCATTCCCTCCCCACCCCACTAACCTGCTTTCCAGCTCCATTCTCCTGTACAGGGCAACAAAGAAGACCCAGCTGATCAGCTGAGACTCAATGGGAGGCAGAGAGTAGATGGGGCGGGGCCAGTCAGGGATGGTATTCTGACTCAAAATCTACATTCTGAACTACTCAAAATTTCTGCTACGGTTCTCCGAACTACTCAAAATTTCTGCCACGGTTCTCCAGAACTGGTCAGAACCTGCTGAATACCCATCTCTGGTTGCAACACCTGTGCTCAGTCTCACTGCCAACAAGGGGATCTGCTTCTGCTAAAAGTGACTTATGACTGTTTTTCACACTTGCTACTGTTCCAGCATCCCCATGATCATGTGATCAAGATCCTGACTCATGTTTATGACAGTTGCAGTATTTATTTATTATTTGATTTATATGTCACCCCATCTCCAGGGGACTCGTGCTTACACAAAAACATATATACAATATATAAAATTATTCCAGAATTTATCAATCCAAATAGTTATAAAATTTTAAACTATCCCAATGTTAAAATCCCCAACCCCGCCAATCCAGGCCGCCTGTGAAAACAGCCAGGTCTTTAGATCACGGCAGAAGGAGCCAGGTTAGGGGCCAGACGAGCTCCAGGGTAGCTGGTTCCAAAGGGTGGCCCCACAGAGAAGGCCTCCCCAGGGGACCACCAACGACATTGTCTGGGCCGGCACCCCAGGAGGGCCTGCCTGTGGGAGCCGCACGGCGATTGACCTCGAGGTATCTCAGGTCATGGGATCTCCTTTTATGACCTTCTGACAAGCCATGGGGAGCAAGATTCGCTGAACAACCAGGTTATTAATTTAACAACTGCAGTGATTCACTTAACAATGGTGGCAAGAAAGGTTTTGAAATGGGGCAAAACTCACTTAACACTGACTGGCTTAGCCAGAAATTTTGAGGTCAATTGTGATTCGTAAGTTGAGGACTAATTGTATCTCGAGGAATACACTACTGAATATTATATTAAGATTTGTAACCAGCTGGCAAGCGAGACTAATCAGGCAAAAACAGGTGGGGGGAAATGAAAGGGTTTAATTCAATAAATAAAACTTCAATATTCCCTGGTAAGATCAGCTGGGATAGAATATCTCTTTGTCAGTATGGCGTAGTAACATTTACGGGATCTGGATTTCCATCCTAAGTCGTTGTGGTCCTAAGGTGGGTTGGACTTGTTTTTACGTTTGCACAACTGTTAAGGAAATCGACAGCCGTTAAGCAAATCACAGGGTCATTAAGAGAATCCAGCTTCTACAATGGATGTTTTTTGGCGGAGACAGCAAAAAGTTTTGCAAATCACATGACCACAGGATGCTGCAACTCACGTCCCAATTTTGACTATGTGATTGTGTGGTGGGGGAGGGCGGGTTTCCAGTGATCATAAGTCATCATGAGTCTTTGGTGCTCTGTGAGCATGGCGGTTCATCACTTGAGACTTTCAAGAAGAGACTGGACTGCCATCTGTCAGAAATGGTGTAGGGTCTCCTGCTGGTGGGGGGTTGGATTAGATGACCTACAAGGGCTGGGCTTCTGGGGGTTCGGAGAGCCCTAGCTAAGATTCTGTGCAGTTCAGAGAACCCCAAACCCTACTCTGGCTGGCCGCGCTTCCCTGCCTCGCCTCACGTTGCTAAATTTTTGAAGCCCACCCTGCCTATAAGGTCCCTTCCAACTCTGTTAATCTGTTAAATCTGTTTGCTTGCAGGCCCTTCATTACCCGAACGGGAACAACATCAATCGCCATCAGTAAAAGATCATTAAAGATCGCTAAAAGATCATTAAGGATCCGTGAAAGATCAATGCATCAGCAAAAGATGCATTTAAAAGTAGGCTTTGCAACAAGGCCTTTGTCATGTGACCTTGACCAGAAAGAAAGGGGTGGTGGTAGAAATGAGGGGGAGGAATATCTTAGGACCTGGGGCTCTGAAAGTATTTTCGCATGAGCTTTGAATAATTATCCTACAATATGAGTTTCCTGATTAATTGCTTCAGATAAGGTCTCCTTTTCCTAGCTGGCCTCAGTGACTCTCCCTACTTCCCATAATCACTTGTGTCTCGTTTTCTTTGGCTCCCCACCCTCTGCACACGGGGAACAGCTGAGAGAGAGAGAGAGAGAGAGAGAGAGAGAGAGAGAGAAGGGGAAAGAAACAAAACGAAAATCAACGAGATACACAATTCCATTACTCGAGGATTAGCCAGAAGATAACCTACGTATTCCATTACTGACCGTGATTTGAGTAATTATGCAATCAAACGGAGTCACTTTGAAAGATACCTTAATTGTTTTCCCAGGTTTGCTTAAGCTGTGCATCCTGCCGAGAGAAGGTGCATCTGTCCACAGCGCAAGAAGCCCATTCAGATGGCCGAAGGGAAACGTAATGAGAAATCAGGCCAATTTTCAGAAAGCTAATTAAACTTTCGAAGGAACGTCGTATAAAGAAGGAAGTTAGATGCTCTAAATTACTCCGAACAGAACAGAACAACAGAGCTGGAAGGGACCTTGGAGGTCTTCTAGTCCACCCCACTGCTCAGGGCAGGAGACCCTACACGCATTCTGGACGAATGACTGTCCAATCTCTTCTTATCAACCTCCAGCTTATGGAGCAGCCACAACTTCTGAAGGCAAGCCACCCAAAGGCAAGATAGTCCCCATGCATGTGTCCCACCCCAGCACATGTGCCCCACCCCCTGCATGTGCCCTGCCCCCATGCATTCACATGCATCCCCTGCACATGCCCCCACATGCACGGCAGAGACCAAGACCACCAGCCAGCTGGCAGGAGGCGACGCGCGATGCACAACAAAACTGAGCTAGGGCGACAGCTCACATGCCCACAGAGAGGGCTGCTGCACCTCTGGCACACGCGCATAGGTTCACCATTACGCCCCTCTATACCATTTCAGACAACTGGCTCTCCAATCTGTTCTCAAAACTTCCAGTGTTGGAGCACCTACAACTTCTTCAACTTGTTCCAATCCAATTTTTTTTTTAATTCACATTTATATGCTGCCCTTCTCCGAGACTCAGGGTGGCTTACAATCTTTGAGCTGAACCCAGTGCGCTCAGCAATAGCCTTCCTTCCATTGTATATGCCTGCTTATTACTAAGCGGCATTTTTACAAAGTCAGCTTATTGCCCCAACAATCTTGGGTCCTCAATTTACCTACCCTGAGAGGATGGAAGGCTGAGTCAACCTTTGAGCCTGGTGGGATTCTGCAGCCTGCGATAATTGCAGGCAGCTGGAGCTAAGTGCTAGGTGTTTAACAGCCTGCACCACCAAGGCCTTTTAGTTAATTGGTTAATTGCTTTAACTGTTAGAACTTTTTCCTCAGTTCCAGGTTTTTTTTTTTAATTACATTTATATGCCGCCTTCTCCGAGACTCAGGGCTGCTTACAATGTTTGGAGCACAACCCAATGTGCTCAGCAATAGCCTTCATTCCATTGTATATGCCTGCTTATTACTAAGCGGCTCTGCTCTCTCCTTGATGACTTTCCATCCATTGCTTTTGTCTTGCCATCTTCAAGTGCTTTGCAGAATAGCTTGACTCTCTTTCTTTGTGGCAGCCCCTGAAATATTGGAAGGCTATCATGTCACCCCTAGTCCTCCTTTCACTAGACTAGACATACCCACTGAGTAGTTGTTCTCACTGTGAGGACTTTTGGAAAACCCCACAATTGACCTTAATGTTTTGCATATTGCTGGCTGTACCTTGGATCGTCTTAATATTTCACATGTCGTTTCACTCATGGATTATCAGTGCAAAACACGATCCGATCGCTGACTAATTTCTCTTCTGTTTGTTTTAATCGGGTAATTGTCTGATTTTGAAAACCAAGTTATTTTAAAAGGGAAAAAAAAGATTGATGGGCCATCCCATGTCGTAAGCCCCTGGGTGGGCAAATATCTCCTGATTTAATTCATCCTCAAAACATCCCTGCAAGGTAAGTTGCAATCTGCCCCCGCCTCCACTCCCACTGTATAGAGATGGGAACTGAAGATTGAGATAAGGGTTTTGTGCAAAGCCACCCAGTGAGGAGACAGCTGAGGCTGGATTAATTAGCTAATTGAAATATATATTACTAAACTCAATGGAAGCACTGTTTGGAGGGTACTGAAATGAAAAACAGCACCTCTCTTGTTGTAATGAGACAGACAAATCACTTAGTTGCTGGAAAGACCCTTTCAGTGTGTGTAGCCTCAATCAAGAGATATACAAAGATAGCGGATAAGACTTTGGCATGGAACAAAATAACCCAGTAATGAAAAAGTACTGAAAAAGTTGGTGAAGGGACCTGATATTGTTTATTCGACCCACAGGGCTAATGATTTAAAACCGATATTGGCATTAGAGGTTCTCAAATATTCCCTTTTTTTCTGCTCTTGTCACAATACCCATTATTGTTTATTTATACCTGTGTGTCTGTCTGGTTATATCTGAGAATCAGTGTCGCTGGCCATTTTCAGGTGAAAAGACACATATAAGATCCACTCAGAGTCACTTCCAACTGTGAGACGGACGGCAAATAAATTTGAGAATAATAGTTCATAATTCCTTCCTCTGGGACTTTAAGAATTTAAACCACAGACACCTAAAACCACATAATTTGAGACTTAACAATTGTCGATAAAGAAGACAAAAAAGTGTGGATAGTGGACAGGGGAGCACCTGCAGACAGCAGAAGAGAAGAGAAGGAACTGGAGAAGATAACAAAATACAAAGACCCACAAATACAGGTAGTCCTCGGCATACAATCACAACGTATCGAAAATTTCTGTGGTTGAGTGAGACAGTTGTTAAATGGCTCTGTTTTATGATCTTTACTGCCACAATTATTAAGGGTATCGCTTCAGTTGTAAAGTAAGTAACATGGTTGTTAAGTGAATCTGGCTTCCCCATTGACTTTGCTTGTCAGAAGGTCGCAAAGGGGACCACGTGACCTGTGGGGCACTGCGACCATCATAAATCTGAACCACGCGGGCCAAGCCGCCTGAATGTTGATCACGTGACCTCAAGGATGCTGAAACAGTCCTAAGTGTGAAAAATGGTCATAAGTCACATTTTCAGTACTGTTGTAACTTCAAACAGTCATTAAACAAATGGTTGTAAATTGAGGACTACCTGTAGAAGTGGAACGACTGTGGCAATAGAAAGCAAAGGAGTACCAAAAGTAATAGGAGCCCGGGTGCAATCCCAACACAACTGGTGCTCCATTTGAACACTATCGGCATTGACAAAATCCCCATCGTCAATTGCAAAGGCAGCTTTCCTCAGAACAGCTTACATCCTGCAACCACCTCTGACACCAACAAACACTCACATTTGCCCAGGTCCTTTGGAAGTACTTGATAGGCGCATCAAACAGCAATATCCACATTAGACATATCTATCTATCTATCTATCTATCTATCTATCTATCTATCTATCTATCCATCCATCCATCCATCCATCCATCCATCCATCCATCCATCCATCCATCCATCCATCATCACACATACACACACAACTCTATAGTGCTTTACAGCACTCTCTGGGTGGTTTACAATGTTGGATATTTCCCACAACAATCTGGGCCTTCCTTTTACTAGAAAGATGGAAGGTTGAGTCAACCTTCAACCCCGTCAGGATCGAACTCCACGCTGTGGGCAGAGTTTGCTTGCAATATGAAGTCTAACCACTGGGCTGCCAAGGCTCCAAAATGTCAAATTTATCCTGAACATTGGGGTGACTGTATGACGAACTATAATATTTGTGTTCAGGTGTCTGCGTTATGTCAGACTTTGTGCATTTACAATAGGATGAGGGCTGGCCAAAATGATATAAGAGAACTCGGCAACTTAGCAGCTCTGGAACGACACTGTACCTCCAGAACATTGGACCTGGAACATCTCTTGAGTTGTTTTGCCTTTTCCGATCTGACAAAGTCGAAATACCGGTCGGCTTCCCGACAACAATGTGCCACTACCCTTAAAAGTTTCTCTTCCATGAGAGCTCTAATTAATTGCAAAAACAAAACCAAACAGGCAATCAGGGGCAAACTAAATAGCTTGGCATCAGAATTTCCCTCAATCTGAAATATCCAGGTGCGTTCCAAAGTAAACACCAAGCAAAACTCTGGTTGGATTTGTGCTTCTAGGGCGCATACAAATTATGGTTACAGGTGATTTTTTTCTTTTCAGAAAAGGATGCCAGGAAAAAGCAATAGACAGCCACATTTCCACGAAACCACTAGGATCAAGCTGCACAGAAGTGCCTGCACTCAACCCACTGCATACCTCTTTGCACATCAACTGATCACTAACTAACCCATACAGGCAGCCTTCAATTTATGACCACAGTTCAGCCCAACATTTTTGTTGCTAAGCGAGACAGTTGTTAAGTGAGCTTCCTTGAAATTAAAATGACAAGCGGTCTCTCCTGCGCCCTATTTAAAAACCAGCAACAACTTTGGAGGGACATGAGGAGAGCATCCAAGATTTGCAGTGCACAGCTGCGGCTTTGGTCTGAGGGAGAGAAAAATACTGAATAATAATGGAGCAAAGCACTAATCTTCTGCTACTGTCATTTGGATGCAAAACCACACAGTTATTAATCTACAACCTGGATATAATCATTGTTATCCAAAGTTCATCTGCATGAGCAAAGTAACTTCTGTGTACATCCGGGAAACTGTTTTTCGGTGGCAGAAGAAAAGCACTATAAATCTTCCCTGAGTCTCCCACAGGATATTATGGTCTACAATCCACAACTTCCAAGGTGCGGTAGAAAATTACAACGTGAAGAACCATCTTACTACAGGATCCGGTCCCGTAGTCCTCGAATTACAATCATTTTTTGCAATCGTGGCAAGTAAAGTCATAGAATGGGGCAAAACTTCACAACTGTGGCAAGAAAAGGCATAAAACGCAGCAAAACTCAACTTAACCCATCCGCTTAGCAAAAGAAACTTGCAAACATGAAAGGCCTCCCGACTTGGTCTGTGGGTTCCAGAATCTTAGTGGTTCGAATGGATTGTGTGTTGTGTGTGCGTGTGTTATTTCTGCCGGCTTCTTGAACATACCGATTAGCTGCCTGGGGAAGAGGAAAGGCAGAGAGATTGAGGGCGCGGGGAGCATGAACTGTGGATATTCTCATGATTCGATTAAAGAATGAAGAGCGCATCTTCTCAGCCATGGCTGGCCAACTTCCCCTTCCAAGTTGGGATTAAAGCCCCTGCTTGGGAAGTTTCCCTTTTAACGGATAAGAGGGTTGCAGAAAGACGGGCCCGCCAAACTCCGCCACCCCTTTACAATTTGCTGATCAGCACAGCTCCACACTGGGTGGGGAAAAGGGGGATTATCCGCTTGCCATCTTTGGAACAGCCAACCTATTTATTAATCCAGCCTCCACGCCAAGCACTAAAGCAGCGGTTGGAGCCAATCCTTTTAGGAACAATATGCCGGTGCCCACAATGTGACGGTCCTTCCAACGAGCGGCAGGAGGGAGGGAAGTGGGTTTTGGTGAGTTTCAGGGGAAAAAAAAAAACCAAACCCCTAAACCACACAAATGCACAACTCGTACCATCGTGTAAGCCTGAGAATGCAGGTAGTCAGATACAGATTAAAAGGGACCTTGTAGGTCATCTAGTCCCATCCCTGGCCCAAGCAGGAGAGCCTAATACCACTTCTGACGAATGGCAGTCCAATCTTGAAAGCCTCCAGTGATGAAGCTCCCACAACTTCCGAGGGCAACTTCTGTTCCATTGGTTGATTGTTCCCACTGTCAGAAAATTTCTCCTTATTTCCAGGTTGAATCTCTCCTTGTTCAGTTTCCATCCATTATTCCTTGTCTGGTCTTCAGGTGCTTTGGAGAATAGCTTGAACCCCTTCCTTTCTGTGGCAGCCCCTCAAATATTGGAAGACTGCTATCCTGTCTCCCCTGGTCCTTCTCTTCACTAGACTAGCCAGACCCAGTTCCTGTAACCGTTCATCATATGTTTTAGCCTCCAGTCCCCTCATCATCCTGGTTGCTCTTCTCTGTACTTTTTCTAGAGTCTCAACATCCTTTTTATAGTGTGGTGACCAAAACTGGATGCAGTACTCTAGGTGTGGTCTTACTAAGGCTTTATAGAGTGGTATTAGTTCCTCACTTGATCTTGATTGTATCCCTCTGTTAATGCTTCAAGTGATGAAGCTCCCACAACTTCTGAAGTCAAATGCTGTGAAATTCTGGGATTGAAGTACATCAAGTTCCCATCCTGGCCCAAGCAGAGAGCCTAATACCACTTCTGACGAATGGCAGTCCAATCTTGAAAGCCTCCAGTGATGAAGCTCCCACAACTTCTGAAGGCAACTTCTGTTCCATTGGTTGATTGTTCTCACTGTCAGAAAATTTCTCCTTATTTCCAGGTTGAATCTCTCCTTGTTCAGTTTCCATCCATTATTCCTTGTCTGGTCTTCAGGTGCTTTGGAGAATAGCTTGAACCCTTCCTTTCTGTGGCCCCTCAAATATTGGAAGACTGCTATCCTGTCTCCCCTGGTCCTTCTCTTCACTAGACTAGCCAGACCCAGTTCCTGTAACTGTTCATCGTATGTTTTAGCCTCCAGTCCCCTCATCATCCTGGTTGCTCTTCTCTGTACTTTTCTAGAGTCTCAACATCCTTTTATAGTGGTGACCAAAACTGGATGCAGTACTCTAGGTGTGGTCTTACTAAGGCTTTATAGAGTGGTATTAGTTCCTCACTTGATCTTGATTGTATCCCTCTGTTAATGCTTCAAGTGATGAAGCTCCCACAACTTCTGAAGTCAAAGCTGTTCCCTGGCTGGGAAATTCTGGGAGTTGAAGTACACAAGTCTTAAAGTTGCCAGGGTTGGACACTCCCAATTTAGAAGGCATGGGATTTTTTTTAGCAATAGCCTTCGTATTCGTAATCCCTGTACAATAACCAGGTTTGGCTTCAGGACAAAAAGCTAACAATAAGCCAACTTTCTTCCTGACCCTCAGTTTCATATACAGCTGGAAAAGCTGTCTTCCCTCGAAAGCAAAGGGAAATAACTAGATGCCTAGAAAGTCATTTTGCCCTGTATCTAAGCAACTAGCTTTTGTAATCTGAAAAAAATAAAATAATTGCCACCCACCCCCTTGAATGAACGAACAAATGATTAATATAAATATGTGCAGGCAGCATGGTAGATTAAAAAAAAAACCCAGACAAATAATGTTGATTGTTAAAGAGTTGAAGAGAGAGAATTTCTAATGTGAACATTAATTTTGAGCACATAAAGGGAAATGCATCTCATGTTCTCTCACAGCTCACATCAGATGCAAAAGGAACTGCCAAGAAAATATGTTTGATAACACATTTATAAAACATTTGATGCACTAGAGAACATTTCCTTAGTAGTTGCATTGTTCCTTTTATTCTTAGATAAAGGTAAAGACATCTTTAAGTCAATTTTGAAATGATTACCTGGAACACATTCATGCCAATTTCTTAGCAACAATATGAAAGTGGCCTGCAATTGAATTCACCTAGAGGTCCCCCCTCCTGTTTCCTAGTATAATATAGACTCCTGGTTGTAAAGTGATTTTTCTATGTGAAGAAGGCATATCCTTGTGAAGAAATTCATGTCCCTGAATATGGAATTTTATTGAGAGCGCCTTGGTAAGATTAAAACTTAAAAGGACCAAGAAGCAATTGATATATATATACATACATACATACATACATACATACATACATACTGTATTGGGTTCATCTGTGTGTCAGGCTTTCACAGCTGTTTCACAGCTCTGTGTGTGTGTGTGTGTGTGTGTGTGTGTGTGTATGCAGGTCTTGGTGTGTTCGGGTCTTTTCCCGTGTAAGATTGAGAGTATCTTGGCGACATTTTAACGAGGTCCCACTCACCATCTTCAGGCTGGTGCTTTCAGCTTCGTGCTTGTGCAAGCAAAGTGTGATCAGAGCTGCTGTCTCTCTATAAATACTGGTGGGGAGGTGTGGTGTGCTGGCTCTGTTGTAAGCGGGTTGGTTGGCTGTGTTGTTACTTCTTGATTGGTTGATGGAGTTGATGTTTACAGATTGGTTGGCTTTTTCATAAGAACCTGTGTGGCTGAGGTACTGGCTGTGTGTCTATCAGCCTTTTGTGTTGTAACGACCTGGGTAAAGGGCTGTGTGATGACCTTCTGAGTTCTATTGTTGTGACATCCTGGGTCTTGTGCTGTAATCTCCTGGGTCATTGGCTGTGTTGTAACATCCTGAGGTTTTGTGGTGTAACCTCCTGAGTTCCGTGATGTGATATCCTGAGCAGATGGCTGTGATGTAATGTTCGGCTTTGGTTTGGCTCGAGTTTGAGGTCTGGCTATGTATTCATGGCGTGTGTCAGTTTGCTTAGTTTGGGAGTCGAAGGGTGTAGCAGCTGGTGATGCAGCCGTGGTCTGGTTTCTGGACAGTGGTTGCCTTTCATCTATCGGATGGGTTTGGGTTTGAGTCTGGTGAGGGAGACTGGTGGTGGTGTCATGTGTTGTTCTGGGTCCATGAAAATCTACGAATATATATATATATATATGTATGTATGTATGTATGTATGTATATGTATGTATGTATGTATGTATATATGTATGTCTTGGTGTATTCGGGTCTTGTCCCGTGTAAGATTGAGAATGTTTGACATCTGGTTCATACTTATGACAGGTTGCAGTGTCATATGATCCCCTTTTGGGACCTTTGGACAAGTCAATGGGGAAGCTAGATTCACTTAACAACGGTGTTACTTTATTTAACAACTACAGCGATTCACTTAGCACACAGGCGAGAAAGGTCATAAAAGGAGGCAAAATTCGCTTTAGCCAATGTCTCACTTAGCAACGTAAATTCTGGGCTCAATTGTGGTCGTAAGCCAAGGACTACCTGTAATGCAATGCCAACAAATTCTGCTTGGTGGACTTACATAGGCAATGATGAGGTGAAGGTGGGACAGAAGATTAGATTCAGAAGGATGGTGTACAGGTAGTCTTCGACTTATGATTGTTGGTTTAGTGACCGTTCGAAGCTAGAGAGGCACTAAAAAAACGACTCGTCACCGTTTTTCACGCTTAGCGACTTCAGTCCCGAATGAATGGTGGTAACTTGAGGGCCACCTGTATAAATTCTGGACTGCCATAATCCCTCCCCATTCATTTGCAAAAGGGCAAAGGACTGGGCATTATGGGAGTTGTAATACAGCTTGTCGGGAGGACACCAGGTTCAGGAAGACAGTTGCCATGAATTCACAAGCATCCAGGGTGCCAATTCACCTTTTTCCTGGCAAGGCCTGTTTTTCCCCGCACAAACAGGTCTCGGTGTTTCCATGGTAACAACAGCCCCAGGGAGACGGTATTGGGGGAGAAATCTACAATAGAACAGGATAATTTCCAAGGAATTTGGAGAATAAATTATCAACTGGAAAGAAAACAAGCTGGCAGTCTCTGGGAGGTTTCTAGAACTATTTCAAAACAAAGGAAAATGTCTACAAACCCGTATTAATACGGACCCCGTATTAATAAAAGAAAACTGAAGGAAGGTTTTCTTTGCTCAAAGTTTCCATTCTAGGCCAGAGCCAGATTTGTTAGTGATGAAATAAAAGAACTTAGTGAACTACAAACCCCATCATGCCCAAATTTCCCTACCATCACCCTATGTGGCTTATGAAGAACCATCTTTGCCTTTCTCTTCCAAAGAATTTGGAGTATAATTTGATAAATAAGTAAATAAATGAATGAATAAGCCAGATTTCTTAGCCCACTACAGTGAATTCTTCAATACTGGAGATTTGAAACACAAACGTGTCCCTCGACTTACATTGCATTCATTTAGGGACCGTTCAAAGTTAAAAATGGCACTCCAAAAGGGGACGTATAACCGATTTTTCACACTTAAAACCTTCACTTAACAATGGTGACAAGAAAGGTCGCAAAACAGGGCAAAACTCACTTAACAAACTACCTTGGTTAGCAAAGGAAATGTTCGGCTCAGGTATGGTTATAAGTCGAGGACAAACTGTATATTTGTGTTGCAGAGACAATGAACAAATTGCACATACCAAAATCTATTAGGTACCGACAAAGGCTTTTGAAATAAAAACAGGGTTCACACAATACACCTAACCTGTTTTTTTTTTTAACAAAGCACAACTCCTGTGTTCACATAATGTGTGATGCCTACATAAATACGCCTTCTCGTGGATTAGTGTCACAATCTGTTTCAGAAAACATGCTAACATAACATTTATGGAGACTCCCATTCAGCCAGGTCATGGTTGTCCCAAAGGTGCTTTTTTATTATAAAGCAACTGGACTTTGTTTTTCCTTGAAGACGTTTTGCTTCTCATCCAAGAAGCTTCTTCAGTTCTAACTGAACGGTGGAAGATGGAAAGATTTATATTCCTTGCAGTCATCTGGTCATTAGTACTCTTTCTGAGGATTGTTGAGGCCACTTGGAGGCTTATCTGTTTACAACACAATCTTTTTAGCAGTTCCAAGAAGGCTCCGCACTCATTTGCACTTTTCAGGTGACCCTGAGGCCACAGATAAACCTCCAAGCGGACTCAGAAAGAGTACTAACGACCAGATGACTGCAGGGAATATAAATCTTTCCACTTCTCCCTCCATCATTCGGTAAGAACTGAAGAGAAGATTCTTGGATGAGATGTGAAATGAGCTTTGGTGGCTCAGGCTGTTAAATGCCTGCACTTAAGTTCCAGCTGCCTACAATTACTGCAGGCTCGAATCCCACCAGGCTCAAGGTTGACTCAGCCTTCCATCCTCTCGGGGTAGGTAAATTGAGGACCCAAGATTGTTGGGGGCAATTAGCTGACCTTGTAAAAATGCCGTTTAGTAATAAGCAGGCATATACAATGGAATGAAGGCTATTGCTGAGCGCATTGGGTTGTGCTCCAAAAATTGTAAGCCGCCCTGAGTCTTCGGAGAAGGGCGGCATATAAATGTAATTTAAAAAAAAAATGTCTTCAAGGAAAAACCAAGTCCAGTTGCCTTTCGAAAAAAGCACCTTTGGGACGTGCTAAGGTAATGGTTGACTTTCTCGCAACATGGCGGGCCACAACGTGCCCTATCCCATTTTACCCTAGATGGACACGTTTCTGCAAACCCCAGCCAAAGTGCTAATTCCCTCCATTTTATTAGTTGAGCTGGCAAGGGCCAGCTTTCGAATTACAGCCGGTTCAGAATTGCTGACCGCTCTATTGCCAAGGCTTAATTGAAGTGCTTACCCGGGCCATGTTCCACTGGCTTTTTTTTTTTTTGGCTGGGAGTTTTAAACTGCTATAACATGCAGCTTCTCTCCTTTCGTCCACTTTTCTGAAGATTAGGGTGGAGAGGAGGAAGAATTATCTCCAGAGAAATATAAAAGATACTATTGATTTTCAGTAAGAAGTCTGTAGAAGTTCTTAATACTAGCTTATCTATACTCCTCTGCCGTCTAAGCCCCTATCTCTGAAACTATCCTTCCCAATGTTATCTAGCAAAAAAAAAGGAAATAACATTCAGTTCTTCACTGGCTCAAATATAGCTTTGTCCAAAGTTGTAATACTAACTCCAGGTGCCACATCTGTACGGAGTCCAATGACTTGAATGCATTCCACAGTTTTGCTGAAAATAGCACCAGGCGGTTATGACTTACAATTTTTTTTCCTTTTTTGGCACTGGGGTGCTAAATGGAATGTAGCCGATGCCAACGGTGATATAAGGCATAGGGGCAACTCCTCAAAAGAAGCAGTGCTGGCGTGCCGATATAGTGGTGTGCAGGGGTGGGCTTCAAATGATTTAACAACCGGTTCTCTGCCTGGTTGCTGGGTGGGTGTCGGCTTCCTGCACCACCCTGGGAGTGAAAATGGGCCACGGGAGGCAAGTTTTTGCCCTCCCTGGGCTCCAAAGGCTCTCTGGAGGCTGGAAACAAGCCTCCGCACGGGCCCTGCACTTACCTGGGATCCAATATGGGCTGTGTGGGGACTCCTGGGAGGGGCGGGTGGGATGGGCAGGGCCAGCCAGTTATTAGAACTACCGCTTCGCCGAACCAGATGTAAAATTAACATCTGGTTTGCCCGAACCAGTACGAACCGGCTGAAGCCCACCCCTGGTGGTGTGTTGAGCTGGTGCAGGGATCATATATAATGACTGTTTTGGGGGCAACCACCAACTCTTCAGAATACGTTTCTTGCCTGTGGGATCTTTAAGGCCCAACTGTGCTATGATTATTTTTAAAAAAATAATCCAACTGTAAGATTAGAATTCCAAGGCAGTGATGGCAAAGCTATGACGCGGGTGTCATAGGAGACATGCCGTGCCATTTTTGCTGACATGTGTGGTCTCTCAGGCCTCTGAAAAATCACGATTGTGTGATTTTTGAAGGGGAGGGACTGTCTCCCACTTGTATATGTGTATGTGTGTATAAGCGAGAGAGAGAAGGAGGGAGAGAGAAAGAAAGGGAGTGAGAGAGGGACGGAAGGAGAGTGAGGAGGAGAGAGTGTGAGAGAGAGGGAAAGAGGAAGAGAGAGAGGGAGGGAGTGAGAGAGGAAGGGAGAGCGAGAGCGAGAGAGTTTGAGGGGAGGGAGAGGCAGATAGGAAGTGAGAGAGTGAGTGAATGAGGAGAGAGAGTTGGAGGGGGAAGGGAGAGAGGGAAGGAGGAAGAAAGGGAAAGAGGGAGAGACAGATGAGGAGGGAGAGAGGAAAGGAGGGAGAGGGAGAGAGAGGAAGGGGAGGAGGGAGAGAGAGAGAGCGCCAGGAGGTTCAAGGTACGCATTTTCTGAATTTCTGGCACACCAAGTCCAAAAGGTTTGCCATCGTTGTTCTAAAGGGTGTTGTCGTCGTCCCTCGCTCCCTCTTAACTCAGCTAATGTCAACCTGTGTAAATTTTGGCAGGAGGCTATGCTCCCCCTCCTCAGTTTGAAAGAACTTGCTAGTACAACAAATCCATTGAAACGTGTATCGGCATCCAAAAGCCGACTGTTCCTTGCCAGGTCTTGCTGGAAGTATGCATATGAATTCACGGCTTCCTCTTCATTTTTGGAATTGCCCTTGGCAACCAGCGTAAGGAATACGGATAGGGGAAGAAGTGGACAGGGAAGAGCCCCACAGATCCTCCATTACAGGCAACCCCTCCTGAACAGCCGCAGCCTTGTTGGTGGGGGGAGTTTGGTAGAAGAGGGGAATGGGGAGGGATAAACTTGCTTCCCCCCCCCCACATTGACTTTGCTTGGAAGAAGGTTGCAAAAGGGCATCACATGATCTTAGGACACAGCCGTGGTCATAAATATGAATCGGTTGCCAAGCACCTGAATTTTGTTCACATGGTCGTGGGGATGCTTCAAAAGTCGTAACTGCGAAAAACAGTCAGAAGTCACTTTTTTTTAGTGCTGTTGTAACTTTGAATGGTCACTAAAGGAACCGTTGTAAGTCGAGGACTGCCTGTATTAACCAGGGTCACCATTCACTAAAAGGTTGTCTGCTGTTAGCTGAAAACCTTCAACTTTATCCCACCTTTATCCCACCAACTGAAACAAAATGTAAGTTTGACTCATATTTCATACCTGTGTTTCCCTGAAAATAAGACCAGGTCTTATACCGTGTTTCCCCGAAAATAAGACACTGTCTTATATTTTTTTTGGCTCCCAAAAACACACTAGGTCTTATTTTCGGGGTAGGTCTTATATATTTATGGTGCCAAATAGTGGGTGTGAGTGTGTAGGGGGGCGTGTTTTGTGGGTGCACGGTTGCTCCCTGAAAAGTCTTCCTGGAACTGGAGATTTACACTAGGTCTTATTTTCGGGGTAGGTCTTATATTAGGGCAGGTTTAGAAAATAGTGCTAGGTCTTACTTTTGGGGTAGGTCTTATTTTCGGGGAAACACGGTATTAATTTTTGCTCCAAAAGCTACAAATAGGGCTTATTTTCTGGTTGGTCTTATTTTGGGGAAATACAGTAAATAGTCTGTCTGGCTGATGATCTTAACTGGGGCTTATTTTTGGAGTAGGGCTTATATTATAAGCATCCTGAAAAATCACGCTAGGGCTTATTTTCTTATTGGGTCTTATTTTGGGGGTCCCATATGATCCATTTTTCCAACCTTCTGACAGCAAAGTCAATGGGGAAGTCCAGATTCACTTAACCACCGTGTTACTAATTTAACAACTCCAGCAATTCACTTAACAAGAAAGGTCATAAAATGGGAGCAAAACTCACTTCATTAATTTCTCACATAACAACATAAATCTTGGGCTCAATTGTGGTCGCAAGTTGAGGACTACATGTAATACTTTTCCCCTTATGAATGGAGGAAACGAGAACAGATTTTGGAATTCTGTTTCATAGCACACTGACATTAACCAGATACAGGCAAGCTAGAATAACAGAATCACAGAATTGGGAGCTCCACCTTTTACTAGCTAGTGCCAGAATTTCTAAAAATAATCAGAGAAATATCAATATTCCTCAAGTTCTGACATTTATCATTACACCACTTAGTTCCATTTGCTTAAAAATATGTCTCAATACATTATGCTAATCTTGATCCTAGCTTCTACATTTTACTCTGATTTTTATTTTTAATGAACTTTTCTTTAACTGTCTTCTTTCTGGCATCTTTATTATACACTGCCGTTGTAAGCCTTTGCTTTTAAAAACCAGAGTGAAAATCAATTAGAATAACAGAAATGGTTGTCTTGTTGCACGTTCCCTGCACCTAAATTATCTTTTTTTTCCTTGGGGCCATAAGAACATTTTATAAAATTCTCAGTTTTCAAAAAGGTAAATGATCCGTTCCGTTCCTGTTTATATTTCTATTATTATTATTGTAAGAAGAAGATGATCTAGGCCTTTCCCTAGAGCTTTCTGCATTTTGTTTTCTCTTAAGTCTGTTTAGATGTGCCGAAAGGACCGGCCTTCATTAGGAATTTCTGCAAATCTCATGTCTGTACAATCTATGGCAATAACAAGCAAGATATTAGCTTGTGCATAATCAAAAGCCATTCCTCTGTAGTCTCTTCCGCACAGAGACAGATTAAGAAGCATTAGCTTCTTTTAAACCAAGAATTGTGAAATTATAGCATATAATTATAGCATATATTATATGATTTGAATGGAGGAATAAAAAAGGGTGGGGGGTGGAGAAGCAGGATCTCTCCCCTCAAGAAAGAAACCCACTGGAACTACCATAACAATCCAATTATTTACGAAGATATATATTGGGGCATCCGTGTGAGAACATAAAAAATGTTTTTTTCCACCCGGGCAAAATTAGAATGAGCCTATTATTATTTTGTGAATGTAATGATGATTAGGAAATCAAACTAGGAAGGAAGGAAGGAAGGAAGGAAGGAAGGAAGGAAGGAAGGAAGGAAGGAAGGAAGGGGATGGATGGATGGAAACAAGGAAAGAGCTGGCTAGGAAGGAAGGAAGGAAGGGAAGGAAGGAAGGAAGGAAGGAAGGAAGGGAGGAGAAGAAGGAAGGAGGAGGAGGAGGGAGGGAGGAGGAGGAGGAAGGAAGGAAGAAGGAAGAAGGAAAAGGAAAGCTGAAGGAAGGATAAGGAGGAAGGAGGAGGAGGAGGGAGGGAGGAGGAGGAGGGGATGGATGGATGGAACAAGGAAGGAAGGGGAGAGAGAAGGAGAGGGAGGGAGGGAGGAAGAAAGGAAAGGGATGGATGGAAACAAGGAAAGAGCTGGATGGATGGATGGATGGAAACAAGGAAAGGAAGGAAGGAGAAGGGAGGGAGGGAGGGAGGGAGGGAGGAAGGAAGGAAGGAAGGAAGGAAGGAAGGAAGGAAGGAAGGAAGGAAGGAAGGAAGGAAGGAAGGAATACGAGTTTAATGGATCCAGCCATGCAGAAAATTAACCTGACATGAAAACGTTTTATGCTGTGCCTTTTTGGGGGGTGAATAGAAAGGTGCAGAAAAAGCTTAAAAGGTCTAAGCCAGGTTATAAGGAGTCACTTATCTGACCATGGTTAGGAAGGAGGGGGCACAGGAGGGAGGGTGATTTCTACAGAATTAGGCCAAGGAGAAATCCTGGATAATTTTACTTTTTAGAAATGACAAGGTGTTGCTAATGAGTTGTATAACTATGGGAACACAGACTAAATAGGATTTTAGGTGGGCAAATACAGGTAGTCCTTGACATATGACCACAATTGGGCCCAAGATTTCTGTTGTCAAGTGAGACAGTTGTTAAAGGAGTTTTGTCCCATTTTATGAACTTTCTTGCCACCGCTGTTAAGTGAGTCACTGCGGTTGTTAAGTTAGTAACTTGTACTTGCATATGGGAGAATGGATTGAAGAGTCAGGATTCAGCTCAAACACAGGCAGTCCTCGACTTACAACAGTTCGTTTAGTGTCCCTCAAAATTACAACTCATCACTGTGAAAAATGGTCCTAAGTCTTTTTTTCGTTTAGTGACCACTCAAAATTACAACAGCACTGAAAAAAAAAGACTTACGACCATTTTTCACAGTTATGACCATGGTAGCATCCCCCGTGGTCACGTGATTTAATAACCGAGCAATTAACACTTAACAAATGGGGCAAGGAAAATCGCAAAACGGGGCAAAAACTCACTTAACAAAATTTCTCACTATTGTGGTCGTAAGTCGAGGACTACCTGTACACTGGACACGCAACAACCCAACAACAATAACAAAAAAGGAAGGAACAGAAAGATCTGGGTTTTTTTTTCCAACGAGGCATTCGGGGGGGGCTCTCCAAAACCTGATCACCACTTCAAACATAAAATAAGACATTGTGCTTGATTTGCTTCAGGAAAGCCCGCTAAAGGATTTGATTCCATATTATCTGAAACTAGCCGGTTATCTGAAGCCTCATCTACGCAGGGGAATGGAATGCACAAAAGCAGAGCTTTAGCACACAATAAATTATCTGTACAAATTGGTCTTCATTCAGCAGGCAAATTTAAAAACCCAAATTGGGGGCGGACTAACGATCTGTTTCATTCTTGGCACAGGAAAGTGTATCAGGCTCAGGAATAGGTATTCATTTAACGCCCCCAAATACCCTGATAGTTAGTTATCCCAAACTACCACTAGTGTAAGTAATTGGCATAAACGTGTATAAGCAATAAATGTAAGTGTCTATTAGCATATGTGTGTCAAAATAAATACTTGGGTTTGGTTTTTTTTTTTTTGAAAATTTTTTATTGAATAAATATTAAAATGTTGGACCCAGTGTGACTTTTCTGGCATTTGTCTTTGCCATATATACTATAACTATAATTTTAGTTATAAATTATACTTATAATTTTATATACTACTACTATAATTTTAATTGTTTTTAACGCAGTTTTGTAATTTAGACTTGTCTTGTTTAATATCTTTTATTGTATATATGGGTTTTTATCTGTTCGCCGCCCTGAGTCCTTTGGGAGAAGGGCGGCATACAAGTCTAATAAAATAATAATAATATAACAAACCACATAAAACAGATAACCTGCTACTTATCATACAGTGCTAAGTTTGTGCTGTTAACATTGTCAGGTGAAGTTCCATTCAAAATCCAAGAAAGAAAACCTTAGACTCCATGGTTATAGAGAAAAGGACTTTTACTGAAAATTGAAGTGGTAGCATCAGAAGAAATACAAGATCTGAGGCAATAGGCGTGAAAAATGACATATAGAAAGTTATCCCATGTTCCCACCCCCAATAATTCAAACTGGCCACCCAATCTGAGGTGTGTATAATGTCATGTGGGGCATCTTCAGGTGGTGTTTCAGACATCTGGTATGCCAAGACGGTTGACCTTGGCCTAGAGAGATAAGAGGCTACATTTGCGGAGTAAGCAAGTAAGCATCTTCAGGAAAGCATCCCAACTCTTACATTTCACCAACTTAAACCTCCAGCACCCTTCTTCCCACGAAGCCCAATTATTCTTCCCTCCCCACATTTCTATGGCAGCCGGAAAGACAAGCAGAAGAAGGATTCTTGGAGACTGACAAACATATTCATTTATCTTTATATTTACAACGTAGACATTTATGCTCTTTTTATTACAAAATTTGGCGAGGGTAGAAACCAAAAAGAACACTGATGATGCCGATGGTTTGTTTTGAAACGATAATATAGGTCAGTGGTGGCTAACCTTTTTCGGCTCCCGTGCCGATAATTGTGCCTGCACTCATGTGCCAGCACCCAGAAGGTACGCGCATTAGGCCCCCACTGCGTGCATGCGCATGACCCCTCGCGGGGCGCTGCAATTCCTCCTCGCGGCATATCGCGCGATGCGTTGCGGACTCCTCCTCATGAACCACACATCGCCTGCGCATGCATGCGCAATTCCCCCCTCGTGCACCATGCATCTTTGTGCATGCATGCAAGGCTCCCTCCTTGCGCTGCACATCTGTGCATGTCATTCCCCCCATGCGCCACATCTTTGCCCATGCACGTGCATTTCCCCCTCACACGCAGCATGTCTGCGCATACATGCACGATCCCCTCATGCACATGCACGCCAGATACCTGACAATCAGCTACCGGGCGGCAGCGTGCGCGCATGCACAGTGGGGCTTTTCCGGGCGACCTCTTGCGTGCCGGGAGAAATGGCTCTGCATGCCACTTCCAGCATACATGACATAGGTTCACCAACACGGATATAGGCAGTCCTTGACATACGGCCATGACTGAGCCCAACATTAATGTTATTATAAATAAATAAATAAATAAATAAATAATAAATAAATAAATAAATTAAGCAAGACAGGTCTTAAAGGAAGTTTTGCTCCTTACAAACAAAATCGTGCCACCATTGTTAAGTGAATCACTGCAGTTGTAAAGTTAGTGACACAGTTGTTAAATGAATCTTGGCTTCTCCATTGACTTCCCGTTTGACTTTTTTTTTTACACTTATGACCACTGCAACATCCCCATAGTTGTGTCATCAAAATTTGGACGCTTGGCAACGGCTTCATATTTAGGACGGTTGCAGTGTCCAAGGGTCTTGTAATCCCCTTTTGTGACTTTCTGACAAGCAAGCTCAATGGGGAAGCCAGGTTCCACTTAACCGTGCGACTAACTTAACAACTGCAGTGATTCACATGACAATGATGGCAAGAAAGATTGTACAATGGGGCAAAACTAGCTTAACAATTGTCTCGCTTAGCAACAGACATTTTTGACCCAGCTGTGGTCGTAAGTCAAGGACTACCTGTACGGCAAGAATAAATATATTCCAAAATCCATTTAAAGCAGAGGATTAGGAAAGGGAGTGTAGAACTGTTCTGGGATGAAATTATGTTCTTGAGAAGGTGATATGTTCTAGCACGGTGTTTTTTCTCAACCGTGGTCACTTTAAGATCAGTGAACTTCAACTCCCAGAATTCCCCAGCCAGCAAAACCATGGTGTTTCTCAACCTTGGCTACTTTAAGACACGTAGACTTCAACTCCCAGAATCCCCAGCCAGCAAAGCCTCAGTGTTTCTCAACCTTGGCACTTTTAAGGTCCCTGGACTTCAACTCCCAGAATTCCCCAGCCAGGTTTGCTGGCTGGGGAATTCTGGGAGTTGAAGTCCACAGGTCTTAAAGTGACCAAGGTTGAGAAACACTGGGACTTAGCATTGTTGTCTGCTCTGGTCAGTGTGAATGTTAATTGTGTAAATGTCCCTGGCCACAAGTTCCAATGAATTTAACAAAACTGACTTCTATTCAAGAAAAAAAAAATAGAAAGGACGATAGTCTTTATTAGGAAGAAAAAAGAAGCAAAGAAAAAAAAAGGAAGAAAACCCCCACTAAGTCAGAAACATACATCTACATAATAACCAAAATCTGATTGAAGTATGACATAAAATTTCCAAACTTCATTCAAAGACGTTCTCATGTGAACATCTGTACAACAAGGCAGCATTTTAAAAATGAAATGTCAGGTCATGTCAATGTGAAACTCAAAAATGTGATAAGGTATCAGAGAGCTTTCCTTAGAAAATAAAGGTTTAAATGAAGTGGCTTCCTTTGGAATTGCCAGAGGAAGACATATTGCTATTAGAAGTGTTTAAACTTCAGAAGCATGTCCTGGTTCACAGCACTTAAAAACTGGTTTTTCTCCAAAATAAAAGTGTGTGTGTGTGCTTGTAAATGGGGTCAGCCTAATATAGGGAGTCCGTGACTTACATCCATTCATTTAGACTTATGACTTATGTCTCGCTTAGCAATCCAAATGTTGGGCTCAACTGTGGTCGTAAGTCGAGGACTATCTGCACTTGCAGTCTTCCCAGCTGGCTTCCAACAAGCAAAGTCAACGGGGGTGGGTGGGTGGGGGGAGCCAGATTCACTTAAGCGACCGCATGGTTCACTAAACAACTGCATTGATTTGCTTGTGGCCAAAAACGGTCAGAAAATGGGAAACAATTCATTTTAACATAAACTTTCTTGCTCGGCAATGGAAGATTTGGGCTCCACTATATTAGTAAGTTTTCAGTTTGAATATAACTATTTATTGAGTATTTCAATAGTTTTATTAGATGAGATGGATGGCACACACATCAAATAAATAAATAAACAAACAAACAAACAAATAAATAAATAGTAAATGTATAACCCGTCTTCATTATTAATTCCCAAAGGGGCCAACTGGACTTTTAGTGAAGGAAGAAGTTAGAAAAATTATCCAAAAGCACACATTTTTGGGGGAGACAAGGCAGAGGGAACGGCGGGCCAATATGAATGGCTTACTCTAAAGTCAACTGCTAAAATATAGCCAGAGGTTCTTTGCATTATTGGATTGTTAAAAGGTATATCTAGCTGATGGGTCCTTTGTGCTCTCTGAACTAGGTTATGCTTTTTGTAGACGTTTCATTGCCCAACTAGGTAACATCATCAGTGTTGGGTCATGAAACGTCTGCAAGAAAACCACCGAGCTCAGAGAGCACCAAGGAGCCCACAGTTCAACCCCTGAGCTACAAATTTTCTAACGGATTATTCAGCCTTAGAAATAACTGGAAGCAGAGTTCCTAATACTGCTTCCTTGGTCTCCCCACTGAGAGCAAAGCAGCTGCGGCCACTACAATGCGCCAACTGTTATTTCCAACACACAGCCCAACTTCAAGCTGGTGTATTTTGCATGAGGAAGGCAATGAACACATAAACCATATGTGGGGAGCTGTGGAGCCTCTAAGGGGCAGATGATTAAAAAATAAATAAAATAAAAGAACAACGCAGGTGGGGCTAATACTTCTCTGTATCAGTTTCAAGAACTGTGTTAATTCTGACTCACCTGGGATTCTAACTACAGCATCAATATGGATGCTTCAGCTAAACCTCTCTAACTGGAGGATGCAAAAAGTCCAGAGGGAAAAATGGTGCCGGAAGACCGATACACACTCCGTTTCATGGCTGACTGCGCCCTCATGAATATGTTTTTCCCTTACAGGAAGTCAACGTGTCAAGTCCCAATTTGGGACTCCTGATGGGATCCTATCAAGAATGCACTTTCGGCTAAAACTAGATCACTTCTGTATCCATCCGAGCGCTAAGAAAGAAGGGAGCTGTGTAATTGCCGGATCGGAAGAATTTCTGCAGCCGGTGTTTATTCAAGAGAAGTTTCCATGCCTACACAGAATCTGGATGACTTAGGTACTGAATCTCCTTTGCTATGCAAATTTTGTTCCCCTACTGGGTTTACTTCAGATAAAAAAAAAGAAAAAACCTAAAACAAGAGGTCAGATTTTTAAAAACATTATGCAAAATTGTGCAAAATTGCGCATTATGCAAAATTTACAAAATTGTGCCCCAATGTTTCATAGAACTGTAATTGTCAGCAGGAGAAAGGAGAAAGGAAAAAGGAAGGGAAAGGGGAAATGAAGAGAAAGGGGAAAAGGGAGAAAGGGAGAAAGAAAGGAAGGGAAGGAAAGGAAAGGGGAACAGAAGGGAGAAAGGAAACAGAGAGACAAGAGAAAGGAAAGGAAACTTTGAAATCAAGTTTCAAAATGACCAGTTGTATTCAGGGCTGTAAAAATCAGATTCTACAAGAAATAGTTCCTAGGGATTTAATTCAAAGTTAAAGGACTCTAATAAGAAAATTTTATAGCAATATTTCAGAAAATGTTATTATGAGGAAGCCAGAATCTAATTTATCAAAAAAAAACAAAAGGCTACAGTTAGTTCTCAACTTATGACCACAACTAGACCGGAATGTCCATCATTAAGTGATTCACAGACATAAAGCAAGATGTCACATGATATCACTCAACAATTGTAACCCTTACACTCCGCTTTGTTGTCATTAATTGAGGATCGCAGGTTGTTAAGTGGAAGGATTCCTGGGTAAGGAGTGCAGGGATGCCGCAGGGGAGGCCCTTGGGGTCTGACACAGGCTCTATGCGAGGTGAGGGGGGGTGCTGCTTCCAACACGGCCTTCTAGCACTGATGATGTTGCCTAGTTGGGTCATGGAACCTCTTCAAGAAAACCACCAAGCTCAGAGTGCACCAAGGACCTCATAGGGAATGTTGGAAGTGGTACCCAAGTGTCTTGGGGTGAGATGGACAGCAAATGCGTTCAATAAACGAACAAGTAAAAACATTCTCAGGAAGCAACAAAGCAGCTTAAGGAAAACTTAAGGAAACAGGATCAATATGGTGAAAAAGAAAAGAAACTCAATGCCAAAACAGGAAATACTGCAAAGATCAAGTTATCAAACACTGCATATTTAATTTTTTTTTATTTTGTGGACCCTACTGTTCTATCCCTACATCCAGGGAGATCTATCTCTCTACTTTTTCTTGTTAAGAATCGATATACTATGTATACTATGCACACCTTAGACTAGGGATGTCCAACCTTGGCACCTTTAAGTCTTGTGGACTTCAACTCCCAGAATTTTGGGAGTTGAAGTCCACAAGCTTTGCTGGCTGGGGAATTCTGGGAGTTGAAGTCCACAGGTTTTTAGATTCCTTTCAGTTTTCCCCCAGACGCACACTGAGCCACTGAATGGCATGCTCTGGATTACGCCCCCCCCCCAGGTTGGCAGAACCAGGACGAAGCTAAATTTGATTTAAGCGGAATGCTAATTAAGCCCCGTTAACCCGATTACTCTTCCAGCCATTGAATGGTTTTCACGCTTGTCTGGGGTGACTCGCCTTAATAAAAATAGTAAATCTGGGGTGACTCTGGGGCCTTGGCTTTTTCACCAAGTGTTGGAAGAAGGCTAGATAATTGCACACTAGAACTGATTTTTGTGGTTTTTAAATGTTTTAATTAGTTGAGTTTTACAGCTTTATCATGACTTTATATGTCTTTTACCGTGTTTCCCCGAAAATAAGACCTACCCCAAAAGTAAGACCTAGCACTATTTTCTAAACCTGCCCTAATATAAGACCTACCCCGAAAATAAGACCTAGTGTAAATCTCCAGTTCCAGGAAGACTTTTCAGGGAGCAACCGTACACCCGCGAAACACCCCCACACACACACTCACACCCACTATTTGGCACCATAAATATATAAGACCTGCCCCAAAAATAAGACCTAGTGTGTTTTTGGGAGCCAAAAAAATATAAGACAGTGTCTTATTTTCGGGGAAACACGGTAGAGTTTTGATGGGGAACTATCCAGAGTTGGTTGAAAGAAAGGTGGCTAAATAAATGTTTTAAAGGAATAATCAAACAAACCGCCAGCTATGGAGGACCTTTGCTGTGTGTTCTATGGAACAAAATGTGGTCAGGTGTCAAGTTGGATCCTTGAGGCTGTCATCGGCTATAGAATTAGCCCTTATAGAGCAGTCAGATGGTCCCACTTTTAAGCTTCTGTCAAGCCTAACAAAACCCAGGCGCTAAACATATTTCATGCTTTAGACTATCAAATGTTCTTCGCTATCAGCCGAAATGGAACTCTGTTCATTTTCATTACAGCTTCTTATGAAAATGTTAGCTCTATTCATAGGCTACATTCACAATGTTTAACCTGAACCTGCTGTATAAAAAGTCAATCATGTGTGCATAAATTCAATATATTCTTCCCATTTACAGCAACACAATGGCCCACCTTACCGAACGGCAATGTTTGTATATTGATTCAAACTATTTCTTTTCTCCATCCATCCAATTCATTTGGCATATTTGACTTCAAGTCATGGATATTTGATTTAAACAACAAGTTTATCGCTCCGGAGCCATTATGCTCGGCACGAAATGAATGCCTGTACACCCTGTGTAGGAGAAGCAGGCTCCGTTTCTGACTCGTGAGGTAAAAAAAAAACGAATTTTTTTTTAAAGAAAAAAGGCTACCCTGCTGATAAATGGGAAATGCACTGTTTCTACAGTTATCATTCTCAAGATAAGAAAACAAGTACTTTAGCGGCATTTGTGGATTTTGAAATAAAGCCTGGGAAACAGAAGTTAACCGAATCAAACACTGCATTGCAAGCAAGAATACATGGGGTGTTCAGGGACACAATATGTTGAATGAGTTACAATATTAAAAGGAAGGAAGGAAGGAAGGAAGGAAGGAAGGAAGGAAGGAAGGAAGGAAGGAAGGAAGGAAGGGATTGTGAGTTCTAGTCCCACCTTAGGCATGAAAGCCATCTGGATGACTTTGGGCCAGTCATTCTCTCTCAGCCCAATGCACCTCATAGAGTTCAGTACCTTGAGTTACTCATAAACAGTAAGATAAAAATATAATAAATAAAAAATAAGTGATATTATTCGAGACCAAAAAAGGGGGCAATTGAGTCAAATTGTTTTAAGACCCTCCAGCCCAAATAAGTGCACTGCAAAATGTACATCTTTTCATAGAAGGCTACAGGCCATAATCTACCATGTGATCCAGTATCTCCCTCTCTTTCTCTATCTTTCTTTCATCTAACTTTTTTATCTATTTTCTTTCTCTCCTTTTTTTCCTTTCAGCTATCTATTTTCTATCTTTCTTTCATCTATTATCTCTCTATCTGTCTTTCTATCTATATTATTTCCTTCTTTCTTTCATTTATTTTCTATGTATAATATCCATCCATCCATCCATCCATCACCTCATTATAAACTACGGTATGTCTGTCTGTCTGTCCTGTCTGTCCGTTCATCTACCCATCCATTTTATAATCTCTGTTTAAAGTCAGTCAGTCAGTCAGCCAGCCTGCCTGCCTGCCTGCCTGCCTGCCTGCCTGCCTGCCTGTCTCTATCTCTATCATCTCTGTCTGTCTATTTTAGAAGCTGCCCCTCCCTCTGTCACTCATAGAGGGACTCCGGGCAATGCACAAATAAAGCATGGGTTGGCATCTCTGACTTCTTGTCCAGGGATGAGAAAATGTTCTCTGGCTAAAGACCCCTGGTCTCTTAATTCTTAAATACCGACACTTTAACTATCACATCTCACCAGCTTGCGCTCCCTCTCACAGCTCCTAGTAATGCAAACCAGAGTTTGCGTTTCTGGGTAATCGGCACACCACCCTGATTGACATCGGCTGGCCATTAAGACCACCTGCCTAAAAACCGGATCTCCGGAAGCCTGTTATCCTGAAGAGTGGCAAGTCCTGAGCTTGTGGGGGTATTTGAGGGCTCGGTTAGTGCTAACTGAATCCTAAATATCATGTCCTGCTTAATCACGTCAAATACACTTTGGAGTGTTGTTTTTAATCAGAAAATGCTGGCAAGCTCCCAAGTTACGAAGTTCCCCTTTCTAAAAAAGAAAGAAAAAGTACAAAAATGGCACAGTGCAGTAAAAATTTCTGTATGTCTTTTGAATCACAAAAACAATCGCTCTGCATATATTAATTGTTTCGTGAGTTTTGCCTTCCAAATGCAATTTATCCTTTGTGTCACATCAGTCATTTCTCAAAGGGGGCTTTGTTTATTTCCTAACATATCATCAAATATCAAAAGCTCTAAATTGATAACAAGAGCATTTATTTCAGTCTCTCCGGTAAAGAAATCAAGACTTCCTCTGTGCCGTGAAAACATTTCACGAAGACAGAAACCCCTCTAATTCCTCCCCTCCAAATCCTTGTTTTTTGAGTTGGTTTTAATTTCTGTATTTATATTTATAATTGTTGAATGTTTGTTTTGCCTTGATGTCAGTAGCTCAGAGTCGCCTGAGGCAACCAATAAATTTGATAATAAACAAACAAACACCAAAAATCCAATATAGTTCAATAATAAAAAGCAAGGCAGATGGACTACTGAATTTAAACCAGCCACCCCTTGGTGATTAACCCTAAAATGGTTAAATGGCATTTTAATTCCTTTTATATCCTACCATCACAGTTATCACCATTTGTCTGAAATGGTATAAAGTTTCCTGCCTAAGCAGGGAGTTAGACTAGAAGACCTTCCAATTCCATCCATTCCATTCCATTTCCTTCCCTTCATTCTTCATTCTATTCTATTCTTCTCCACCTTCCCCTTCCCTTCTTCCTTTTCTCCTTCCTTCCTTCCCATTCTTCTCTATTCTATTCCTATTCTCTCTCCTCCTCCCTTCCTTCCTTCCCTTTCTTCCTTCCCCCTTCCCTTCCCTTCCCTTCCCTTCTCTATTCTCCTCTACTATTCTATTCTATTCTATTCTATTCTATTCTATTCTATTCTATTCTTCTATTCTATTTTATTCTTCTCTTCTCTTCCATTTACTGTTTATCTTGGGATTTGCAAGCCAATAGAACAGGAGGGCATCCAGTTAGGCAAGAATGATCTAAAGATAAAGTATTTTTTGAAATCAAATTCTAATTTAGTATTGCTCAATAGAATCCGATCACTGTCTAGTAGGGAAATTACTTACTAGAATTAGTTACTTGCAAGAAAGCTGTCTCAAATTCCGTGACATTTCCAAATCTATAAAGGATTGCACATTCACATCCTAATATCTATCCAAAAGGAATCCTTTAGAGGTAGTCCTTGAGATACAACACTTCATTTAGTGACCGTTCAAAGTTACAACGGCACTGAAAAAAAGGTGACTTATGGCCATTTTTCACCCTTACGACCGTTGCAGCCTCCCCATGGTCGGGTGATCAAAATTCAGACGCTTGGCAACCGATTCGTATTTATGACGGGTGGCAGCATCCCAGAGTCATGTGGTCCCCTCTTGCAACCTTTGAACCAGCAAAGTCCACGGGGAAGCTAGATTTGCTTAATGACTGGGTTACTACCTTAACGACTACCATGCTTCACTTAACAACTGTGGCAAGAAAGGTCGTAAAATGGGACAAAGCTCACTTAACAACTGCCTCGCTTAGCAACAGAAATGTTGGGGCTCAATTCTGGTCATAAGTCGAGGACTATCTGTAATCTGTCATGGGTTCTCTGAGAGGACAAACAAAACGCAAACAGTATATAAAGCGTCAGATATAAATAATAACATTTTTCCTCCCAATCTCATCATTTAAAAAGCATCATGCATGTTAGCAAACTCTGCCTCCATTGTCCCTGTAGAGAGCTGATCTTAATGGTGTACAGGGGCATCATACTTCATGGTTGAATTAATTGTGCATTATTTTACTAATTACCTTTTCAAAAGAGAGAAAGCAGGACCAACAAACCCTTAGGAAGGCAGATAAGAAAGGCAAGGTCTACTACAACGCCTGGCTGGAAAATAGCTCCTAGAATTATCCAGGGATTTGCAACTTCCTTCAAACACAGAAGAATTAATATCTTCCAGATTTTGGGGAAGGCGGGGTCTGGCTTTGAAACCACCTCAAGAAACTTGTTTATGTTAAAGCCGAGTTCAGCTGTAAGGTCAACTAACTTTTAGGGCTTGGAGGGGGGAAAAAATCAGCAGCAGTCTGGTCTCCTCTAAAAGGAGAGATTGTGGGGGTAGAAGAAAAACTATTAACTTGACACATGCAGAAAAAAAAAACTAATTTTGTTCATTTGCTACCCAGGTACTGGTTTTTTTAAAGCCCATTCAGATTAAAATATAGCTAGTCCTCAAGGTAAGAACGCCCCAATTTAAGGACAATCCGTAGGTAAGAACAGAGCCCACTGTACCAAAATTTGAATTAAACACACAATGGTTCAAGTTCATGGCACAATCCTACTTGCATAGTACTGGTGGATGAGAATATTTGTAGCTCAGGGTTGAACTGTGGGGTCATGGATGCTCTTCGAACTTGGTTGTCTTTTTGCACACGTTTTGTTACCCAACTAGGTAACATCATCAGTGCGAAGAGGGAGTGGGGTTTACAAAGTAGCGGAGAAGGAGAATGGGAGGGAGAAGGAGAATGGATAGATGGATGGAGGTAGGAGGAGGGATGGATTGAGGAGAAGGGATGAATGGATGGATGGATGGGGGTAGGGAGGAGGAGAAGGATTGTGGGTTCCTTGATGTTCTCTGAGCTTGCTTGTTTTCTTGCAGATGTTTCATTACCAAACTAGGTAATGTCATCAGTGCTAGAAAAGGGTGGGGTTGGAGGAGGAGGAGGAAGAGGAGAAGGAGGAGGACTGTGGGGTCTTTGATGCTCTCCGAGCTTGGTTGTTTTCTCTCAGACGTTTCGTTACCCAGCTAGGTAACATCATCAGTGCTAGAAGGGAGTGGGATTTACAAAGTAGAAGAGAAAGAGAATGGGAAGTGGGAGGAGGACTGTGGGATCCTTGGTGCTCTCTGAGCTTGGTTGTTTTCTCGCAGACGTTTCGTTACCCAGATAGGTAACATCATCAGTGCAAGGAGGGAGTGGGATTTACAAAGTAGAAGAGAAAGAGAATGGGAGGACTCATATTTATGAAGGCTGCAGTGTCCCGAGATCCCATGATTCCCCTTTCTGACAAGCAAAGCCAATGGGGAAGCCAGATTCACTTAACAACCGTGTGGCTAACTTGACACCTGTGATGATTCACGCTTAATAACGGTGGCAGGAAAAGCTGTGGAGCAAAACTCACTTAACAAGCGTCTCACTCAGCGACAGAAATCTAGGGCTCGATTGTGGCCGTCAGCTGAGGACCACCTGTACCACCTGTACTACAGAAAGAGAGAAAGAGAGAGAGAGAGAGAAGAGAGAGAGAGTGTGTGTGTGTGAGAGAGAGAGAGAAAGAGAGAGAGAGGGAGAGAGAAAGGCAGACGAGTTGTGTGCTTGACCTCAGCCCAAAAATTGGGCTTCCGCCACTGCCTTTCCGTCTTGAAAATCCCATGAATTTTTTTTAAAAGGCTGTACTATCTCACCCAATTAGCTGTGATTTTTATCTGCCTTTAAAACTGTAGATGCACATCAAGCAAGCAACATAAAAGTCTTTTAGACTGTACATATTCAGACTCCGTTCCTTAAAAGACGCCGCCAATGAACCATCCCAAGAGAGAGATATTTGCCAGTTCATTATGTCTAGGGAAGGAATCAATACAGAAGACTGGGGTTTTTTTGGGGGGGGGGGAGTTTCAGGCAGCTGAGGCTACACCTTTACACCCTGAGCTTGATAAACGAGGCAATAACTGTAAAGGATGCTAGGTGGGCGAGTGAGCTCAGGTGTTCATCTAATGGTGCCAAGCGTCTGAAACCTGAGTGAAAAACACAAGCTCTCTCTTAGAAGGCGTTTAAAAGACCGGCGTAATCTAGGAGAAGAGCAGACGGTACATTTTTAAGCGGCGACAGGAAGCAGCCGCTGAGTCGAAGCTGTGAAGAAGAGGGCTAAAAACCATGACATAACGACAATCATAATAATAAGGAGCCTCTGTGGCACAGTGGTTAGATTGCAGTACTGCAGGCTCCTTCTGCCGACTGCCGGCCGCCTGCAATTTGGCAGATCGAATCCCACCAGGCTCAAGGCTGACTCAGCCTTCCATCCTTCCGAGGTGGGTAAAATGAGGACCCCAGATTGTTGGGGGCAAGAGGCTGACTCTGTAAAAACCGCTTAGAGAGGGCTGCAAAGCACTATGCAGCGGTATTATAAGTCTAAGGGCTATTGCTATAATACTGTGATTAGAATCAAAATCATGTGAAGTATTGCTTTATACAGCCTTGGTAAGGCCACGCCTGGAATACCGCATCCAGTTTTGGTCACTGCACTACCAAAAAAAAAAAAGAGGTTGAGACTTTGGGGAAAAGTGCAAAGAAGAGCAGTTAAGATGATTAAATGCCTGGAGGCTAAAACACATGAAGAACGGTTGCAGGATTTGGGTTTGGCTAGTCCAGAGAAAAGAAGGACCAAGAAACAATGGGTGGAAACTAATCAAGGAGAGAAGCAATCTGGAATTAAGGAGAAATTTCCTGACAGTGGGGATAATTAACCAGTGGAACAGAAGTTGCCTTCAGAAGTTGTGAATGCTCCATCACTGGAGGCTTTCGAGAAGAGACTGGACAGCCATTTATCTCAAATTGTATAGGGTCTCCTGCTTGAGAAAGGGGTTGGCTTAGAAGACCCCCTAATAGCTTTTCCAGCTCTATTCTGATTCTGAAAATTCTGATTAAATGATTTCCCCCAAGGTTTCTCTCATATGCACTTGCTAAAGCGGGGGAAAGAGGGTAACCTATCATGGGGAGTTGTTCAGACTGGATCTGGCGTTCTTATCCACCTCTCAAGTCCTTCCAGATGGAGAAATTTGATGGTATTAAAGGTATCATCGCAGGATGTAAGCTGTTCCGAGTAAAGCTGCCCTCCGCAATTGACTTGACAGTGATTTTGTCAACGCTGAGGGTGTTCCCAACCACAGCTAACACACCCAGAAGTGGTTTTCATTCAGCCCAACGTAGCGGGTTAGAACTGCACTGTGACAGATTCTCCGTTTGAAAAACACCACAAAATTCATCCAAGTTTTTATTTAGCGTCACACAATAGGGATCCCGCTTCTGATTTCCCGTAAGTCGTTTTACTACTTAAAAGGGTGGAAATGAAGTGGAGAGCACCATTCCTATAAGCGAGCGTGTTTCCAGCGCGTTAAATCTCAAAAGGGTTCAACCCTTGGCTTTTGAGTTTTAAAACCCTGGAAATGTTGCTTGCTCTCTTCTGGATCAATCCTTAGCGGCATAAAGAGTTGGGTGCTGCATTCTGAAAGGTACGTGTCTCAGCAAATATTCTTGCGAAAGGAAGGCTTGGCACCAAAAATCCTACCCTCTTCTCTGTCACTTCTAACTCAAAGGATACAGAAGACTGTTTACAAAGGAGGCCAACATCTTAAAAAACCCAACGTCCTGTGAAACTATGTAGACAGTGAGAGAAGTCAAGAAACATCTGCAAAAAGTTGAAAGACACCATCATGTGCTTTCCACGTATAAAACGTGAAAGGACTCCCTCTTTTCTTCCCCTTCCTCCCCTTCTCTGTCTCCTACCCTCCCTCTTTCTCCCTTACCCCTTCCTTTCTTTCTTTTTCTTTCTTTCTCTCCTTCCTTCCTCTTTCTTTTCCTTCCTCCCTCCCTCTTTTCTTTCTTTCTTTCTTTCTTCTCCTCTTTCTTTCTTTCTTTCTTTCTTTCTTTCTTTCTTTCTCCTTCTCCTCCTCCTCTCTCTCTCTCTTTTTCTTTCTTTCATTCCTTCCTTCCTTTCCTTCCTCCCCTCCCCTTCCATGGGAAGCAGAAAGAAAGAAGAAAACGATGCATTCACATTAAGTCCTATCACATCGGTCTGGAGTGCCAACTGTGTCATTTCTAGATTTCCCTCTAAGTGGGAATTTGGCACTGGTTTCACCAACTTCATCTGATTGCCATCTGCTCACGTGTAGCCTTACAGCCTGTACAATTTGCATTTTGTGAAGTGGCATACAGTGGTCACACAAGCCTAGAAAAACAACCACACTTTTAAGGAACGCTGAAAGACAGAAGTCTTTTAGGAAATGCAAATACAAACGAAAGTGTATTTTAACACGTTTGCTAAAAGAATTTCCTGGTTTAAGAAACGAAGTGAGGCCACCTCAAAATTACGGGCAATCTAATAGAAGAGAACCTAATTACCATTTTCATTAAGAGGAATCACGGGATTTTCTAATTAACACATTGAATACCTTTCCCCCCCCTAAGCCTAAATTACAGGTAGTCCTCAACTTAATGACCACAAGTGAGCCCAAAAACTTCTGTTGTTAAGGGAGAAAGTTGTTAAGGGAGACTTGCCACATGTTACCATTAAAAAATCTTCAAAAAATGCCCTAAAAATTATGCGCTGTGGATGGGGACTTACATACATACAGTTATACAAATAATTAGACAGCAGTTTAAAAACAGGCTGCAAGAAGCCAGAGAAAATGAGAGTTTTTTTTTTTGCAAATTAACCAACCAATCTGATTTGTGTGTGTGTGTGTGTGAGAGAGAGAGAGAGAGGGAGGGAGAGAGGGAGGGAGGGAGACGGCTAACTGCAGGCGAAGTGAATCCTTTTACAGTTCTCATCCATCTTCGGAGTTAAAGTAGCTGTGGCAATCTGGAATCCACCAAGCTCTACCGTTAACAGGGTGGTTTGGCTGTTCTTAAAATAAACATTTTTTTCTCCCTTTTTTTTCTGTGGGAAGGACGTCCTCTGCACTCTGTGCCTTTAGAGACAAAAAGCTTTTCGAAAAAGGTACAACAGGAAAACTCGCGCCCGGCTCCCCTTTTGTGTGTTGGCATAACTCAAGTTAAGATATACAACGGTAAAACCAACTGTAAAATCTGCATTTGGACTTTTGGCGGAATATGGAAGAAAAGAGGATGAGAAACACGAAATAATATTTCGTTGCTTAGTCCTGTTTCTAGCCTGCTCCTTCTCAGCAGCAGAATGGCAATGCAGATAGCCCTCTACTTACAATAGCTCATTTAGTGGCCATTCGAAGTTACAAAGGCACTGGAAAAATTGGACTTATGACCGTTTTTCACACTTACAACCCTTGCAGCTTCCCCATGGTCATGTGATCAATATTCGGACGCTTGGCAACTGCTTCATATTTGTGAGGGTGGTGGCATCCAGGAGTCATACGATCCCTTCTTACGACCTTCTGACAAGCAAAGTCAATGGGGGAGCCAGATTCGCTTAACAACCGTGTTACTAACTTAACAACTGAAGTGATTCACTTAACAACTGTGACAAGAAAGGTCGTAAAATGGGGCAAAGTCTAGTCTAGTGAAAAGAAGGCCTAGGGGTGAAATGATTATATTGTTCCAATATTTGAGGGGCTGTCGCAAAGAAGAGGCAGGGAGTGTCAACCTATTCTCCCAAACACTTAAGGGCAGGACAAGAAGCAATGGATGGAAACTCATCAAGGGTTTGGGGCGTGCAGAGGAGGCTGAAATATTTGGGGCTGCGGGGCTGAGGGAGCGTGACGGCCTGCAAGCCGTCTCCTCCACTCTCCTGTTCGCACGGCCAGTGTGTTGGGTGGAATCCGCCATCTTAACGGTCCCCGGTGCTCAAGCCTGCTTAGGAATTATTGCCCTGTGAATCTATGAACATGGAGAAAACTCCCCCAGACCAGTTACCCTGGAAAAGAACCGGCTGTTAATCGCGGTCTTTACCTACAGCTGGTCTTTGGCCCCGTTTAAAGTGCTGCTGCGGTAATTGCAGGGCTTCTGAGGCGGCCATTTGAAGCCGCCAAAAGCCTTTGGCTGGTGGTGCCCAGGGGTAGGGCCTTCTCTGTAGGAGCAGCCACCCTGTGGAATCAGCTCCCTCTGGGCCTTCGTTTGGCCCCCGATCTCTGCTCCTTCCGCCGTGACCTGAAGACCTGGCTCTTTCAACAGGCCGGTCTGGACTGAACCAAGGGGGGGGGGTTGTTTTAGAGTAATTTTAATGAATTTTAATTATTTTATTATTAGGCTTGTATTGTTTAATTGGTTTTTTAAGTAAATTTAAGTAAATTATTGTATTGGGTTTTATACTGT
The DNA here is from genome assembly GCA_009733165.1 of Naja naja. NCBI lineage: Eukaryota > Metazoa > Chordata > Lepidosauria > Squamata > Elapidae > Naja > Naja naja. The sequence continues at coordinate 47,340,904 of CM019154.1, forward strand.
GAGCCGCCCTGAGTCCTTATGGAGAGAGGGCGGAATAAATTATTATTATTATTATTATTATTATTATTATTATTCCCAAGCCAAACACGGGGAACGATGTGGATGTTTAGTCTAACACACCTCCCTGAAACACCTCACAATTGGTACAGATCTGCCCTCAGCCGATCTGCTGTCGGATGGTCTGGGCACGAAGCCCCGACCGATCTTTCGTTCCATTTTGACAGCCGCCTAAGGAGTAGACCAATCCGGCTGCCTGGGAAATAGCATACAGCATTGCTTTGTTGAGTGATTTAGGCCTAATTTTCTATAGATTTGAGATTTTGTAGGAGCAAAAAAATACACGTCGTCCATCATTGTAGCTGACTGAGTCAGTTTCTGGGGCACCCTTAGCAACAGGGGAGGGTCTTCAAAGATCGGACAGACTCAGTCCAAGCAGTGGCTGATAACCTAATCCTGGATGCTATCTCCACCACAATGGAGAGGCAATCTAGGACTAAGGAGAAATTTCCTAAAAATAAGAACAATTAACCAGTGGAAAGACTTGTCTCCAGACGTTGTGAATGCTCCGTCAAGGGAGGTTTTTAAGAAGAGACTGGACAGCCATTTGTCTGAAATGGTATAAGGTCTTCTGCTTGAGCAGGGGGTTGGACTAGATGACCTCCAAGGTCCCTTCTGGCTCTGTTATTCGGCGCTTCAAGTATGGCGGCTCAATCCTGCAATTTCTCCCTCTTCCATTTTTGCTTTGCAGACTGAAAATCAGTCCTGGCCTGATGTAGAAGCTAATCTTGTTAGGGCAGCATTAACTTCTACCTGCCCGTCCAACAATAGAGAAGGATAACTTTCTATGGAAAATGACTCTATTTCTATGTTCTTAAGACACTCAAGGAGATGCACAGCATGATGCATTACATTGAGGAAGGTGGAACGGCGGCGGAGAATTGAAGCTGCGAGACAGGTTCTCCTCCACCCACCTTCTAACATTTCCGCATCTTATTTCTCCTTTTTTTTGGTTAACGCTTCTCATCTGCGTTCTTAAATGGAGGGGAAGCAAAAGAAGGCTTCAGCAAAGTTTAGGCCAGAACATCAAAGAAGAGCCATAAAATAAACAACTTGCAAGGAGAACTCCAGTACATTTCAAGCTGTGAAAATAATTAGTTTGGATGACAACTTCTAACAGAGAACAGGGGGGAAAGTAAACGGCCAAAGGGATGGATGGAAAAATGGTGCTCTAGTTAAATCAGAACCAAAAATAATAATAAAGTAAAAAAATAAATAAAAATAAAAAAGGAAATGAAAGTGGGAGGCTGATATACTTTCCACCGGAATATTATGCATCGCTGTAAGGGTGGGCTGATAGTGAAAAGCCCAGGTAGGATAAAAACTATTTTATTGCATCAAACATTCTGACATCCGGTGTTCCTCTAAGCAGCTACGTTCCTATCTAATAAAGATATTAAGAAAATTAAGAACTCCTTTGATGACCCAAACCATGTCAGTATTTGCTTCCCGTTACTCAATTTCATCCCATTATCGTATCTATGGTGGTGGAAAAGCCAGAATATTTTGGAAAACTGTCAGATGACACCATCGATGGTATCCAGAGAGTGTCCACCAAGGAGAGGTGGTTGTACATGTAACCTGCCCCATGACATGTAAAGACTTAAAAGGTGAGAATCGGCACACTTGAATGGTACTCAGAAGCCTACTGAGAACCAGTTAGTGGTGGTCTGCAACCAGTTTAATAACCAGTTCTGTGAGTGCACGCTTTGCGCTCAGCTGAGCTGCAAAAGAAGGAAATGTGAGACAGGATAGGGCAAGGCAGGTTGGGCGCGGCCAACTGACTGTCGTTCGTACCCGGATCGCTAGAACCAGTGCGAACCGGCAGCTGCCCTCCACTGGAACCAGTGCGGCCATGTACTGGTGGTGTTATTTATTATTTATTTATTTATTTGTTTGGATTTGTATGCCGCCCTATCTCCCGAAGGACTCAGGGCGGCCCACAACAATAAAAGCACAGAATACAAAAATTTTAAATTATTTAAAAGTTATTAAATAAAGAACCCAAACAAATATCTAAAACCCCAATGAAACTACAAATAAAACCCATAAAAACCCACCCCTCAATCCAGGCCGGCCTGCTGGAAAAACCACGTCTTCAGGTCGCGGCGGAAGGAACGAAGGTCAGGGGCCAACCGAAGCTCCAGAGGTAACTGATTCCACAGGGTGGGCGCTCCCACCGAGAAGGCCCGACTTGTTACATGGCTGTACCACGCTGTGCTCCGTTCTGGAACATCTGAAGCGTCCAGCTTGTCAGAAGGTCGCAAAAAATGAACTCCTGAACGCTGCAACCATCATAAATAGCAGTCAGTTGCCAAGCATCGGAAGGTAGATCATGTGGGATGCTGCAGTGGTCGTCAGGGTGAAAAGTGGTCATAAGGCACCATTTTCTGTGCAGCTATAACTTCGAGGGGGTCACGAAATGAACTGTCGCAAGTCGAGGACTACCTGTATCTAATGGGAGTCTGTGGTGAAGAAAAGATTGAGAGCCACTGACATAGAACATCATCAGAGTTGGGAGGGGCCTTCAAAGGACCAGCCCGCGGTGCCTCTGCCAGGCAAAACAGATAACATTTTTTGTGACAGCCCCTTTTCGGCCTCCACATCCTACTGCAGCACTCTGCCAGCAAAAAACGGGCCGTGCAGAGTGCTTTGGAGAATAGCTTGACTCCCTCTTTTTGGGGGCAGCCCCTGAGATATTGGAAGACTGCTATCATGTCACCCCGAGTCCTTCTTTTCATCAGACTAGACATACCCAATTCTTGCAACTTTTCTTTGTATGTTTCAGTTTCCAGGACCACTAATCCTTAGTTGCTCTTCTCTGCTCTCTTTTCTAGAGTCTCACCATCTTTTTTACATCGTGGCGACCAAAACTGGAAGCAGTATTCCGAGTGTGGCCTTACCAAGGCGTCCTAAAGTAGTACTAGCACTTCACGCTACCTTGATTCTATCCCTGTGTTAATGCGAGAAACATCTGCAAGAAAACAAGACTTGCACTGATGATGTTACCTAGTTGGGTCACGAGGTGCCTGCAAGAAAACAACCCAGCTCAGAGAGCAGCAAGGACCCCTCGTTTCAACCCTGAGCTACAAATATTCCCCTTTTATCAATTTGCACCTCTTGCATGGTGACGGATCCCTTTGGCATCCTTGGGATGGTCTTGGTATGAATAAAACAAGAATCCCCCCAAATTACATTTACCTACTGAAGTGGTTCTTAACCTTTTTGAAAGAATCGCCCCGTTGAGCCATTGAGGAAGTTGTCATCGCCCCCTCCCCAACATAACGCCCCCTGCCGCCTCTTAGTGTCCCCAAGGGGGCCAGCAGAGGGGCGCTAAGAGGCAGCAGGGGGGCGGTGCGTCGAACGTGGCTGCGGCGGCACGTAATGTGCCACTGCTTCCGCATTGGAGGCGCCGGCTCCAGAGCAGTGCTAGTCAATGGGTGAACCTGCAGGGCCGGCCGGCACCTCGAATGCCCCCATGTCGCCTCTTAGCACCCCTCTGCCGACCCCCTTGGGGATGGTAAGAGGCGGCAGGGGGGCGTTCAAGGCACCGGCCCTGCAGGCTCACCCCATTGACTGTTGTACCGCACCTGAACCGGCACCTGTCCATCCATCCATCCATCCAAAAGGTCGGTCTGTTTGCCTGCCTACCTTCCTGCCTATCTACCTACCTGTTGCTCTTTTTGTCTACCTACCTACCTACCTACCTACCTACCAATATAGATCTCTCTCTCTCTCCCCCCAATATATCTCGCTCCATCGCCCCATATCCCCTTCCGTTCCTTGCCCCATTCGCCCCTTTTCATTCCATCGCCCCCCCTGAAAAAAAAAATTGTCCCTTGGGGGGGGGCAATATCGCCCAGGTTAAGAACCACTGACCTAGTGGAATTCGGGGACCTTTACGGAAATAAAGAACGAAGGGAAGAGAAGCGGAAGCACGCAGACAGACAAAAACGAGCAGAAAATGAAGAAAAGGGGGGCGGGGGAACCAATACCATGGGCATAGCAAAACAGGAGATTCACTTACTTAAGTGACTTCAGAAGAGAAGCGATCCTCACCTTCGCTCACGAGCTCCTTTAATCAACCTTGATGCAATTTCACCAAAGCAAATTCTATTTAATTTCATTGTGCCTGACCAAGCGGTGCCATTCCTATTTATTGGACAGTTTTGAGACTCACCCCTCCCCACCAAAACCAGGGCTTTCACCGCTGCACTCATTCCCTTGGATTTATCAGTGCATTTATCGCCTCCCTTTTTATAAGCGCCGGTTCTGTGAGGCAGAACCACCTGGTGCTCAATCCTTTTTATTTGTATTCCACAGACCAACCTTTGCATTCTCAATCGTTGTTTCCGGGAGAATTCTTGCTCGCCTTGGAACATAATCACTCCAGCCTATGAAAATTCATCGCGGTTTAGGAATGGTGCGACCACAAGACTTGATTTGATTTCTAGCACAAAGGGTTACTTGACCAGCCGTGTGGTTAAAAATGAATACAAGGCGGTCCTCGACTTACAGCAATTCAGGAAGTGACTGTTCAAAGTTACAGTGACACTGAAAAAAGTGACTTAGCAATAGCAAGAGCCCTTAGACTTATATACCGCTTCACAGTGCTTTACAGCTCTCTCTTAAGCGGTTTATAGAATCCACCTATAGCCACCAACCATCTGGATCCTCAGTTTACCCACCTTGGAAGAATGGAAGGCAGAGTCAACCTTGAGCCTGGTGGGATTCGAACTACCAAACGGGAGGCAGCCAGCAGTCAGCGGAAGTAGCCGGCAGTACTGCACTCTAACCACTGTGCCACTGTGGCTTGAACTTATGATAGTTTTCCCCATGTACCCACTGTTGCAGCATCCCCAAGGTCACGTGATCAAGATTCAGCTGCCTGGCGCTTGCAGTGTCCGGGGGTGGTGGTGGTGGCCATGTGATCCTCATTTGCGACCTTCTGACAAGCAAAGCCAATGGGGGAAGCCAGATTCACTTAACAACCGCGTTACTAACTTAACTTCAGCGATTCACTTAACAATTGTGGCAAGAAACATCACAAATTAGGATGAAACTCACTTAACAAATGTCTCACTTTTACAACATAAATTTTGGGCTCAATGGTAGTCGTAAGTCAAGGAATACCTGAACTTCCTTTTGAGAGCAGGCAATGGAAATTCATTTTTAAGGTGTGCCAGTATACTCACAGTACAAAAATGACAATACAGGTTATCTTATCTAATTGGCAACCCTGAACTTCAAAGATGGCCTCAGCCAGGTTATCTTATCTTATCTTACCTTACCTCACTTTATCTTAATCATCTTTCCTTTCCTTCCCTTTTTATCTTCCTTTCCTTACCATCTTCTTCCCTTCCTTTCCTTTTTATCTTCCTTTCCTTTCCTTTCCTTTCCTTTCCTTTCCTTTCCTTTCCTTTCCTTTCCTTTCCTTCCTTTCCTTTCCATCTTCTTCCTTTCCTTTCCATCTTCCTTTCCTTCCCTTCCCTTCTCACTTTCTTTCTCTCCCTCCCTCCTACCCTCTCTCCGTCTTTTCCCTCCTTTCTCCTCTCCTCTCCTTTCCCTTCTTTCTTAGCACACTATGTGGAATCCCTTCAGCTGTGCATGTAATAAAAACAGGCCAAAACCATTCACAAATTGAGGGATCCTTGTGGCTCTCTTGAGCTGGGCTTGTTTTCTTGCAGCTGTTTCATGACCCAAACATGTCATCAGTCCTACCACTTCTGAAGCTCCCTGGTTTGGGTCATGAAACGCCTGCAAGAAAACAACCAGGCTTAGAGAGCAACAAGGACCACCCCTATCCCCATTTCAACCCTGAGCTGCAAATATTCTCCTTTCTTGGCACCCCATGAACTGCGCATCTCCCACATTACAAACAGGAAGGTAAACCCAGAACCTCACCGGCCGCCCCTTATTTTACTCTGTCAAAGAGCAGAATTCAAAGTATTTTTGTTCTGATGAAGTCAGGGCTTCAGTAGCTGATTAAACCAAGCTAATTGGTAGTTCTTATCCACCCCTCAAGCCCCCCCCACTTTCTACTCTTCGACAGAACGGTTCCAGAAGTAAACGAATCTGAGTAAAATATAACTTAACTCCCTAAGAGATCCTGGGAAAAAATGTTGATGACCGACGACGCTGACGAGCCATCAAAAATCTGAAAGGCACTATGGCCTTCACTTTGGCCTGTTTCAAAGAGAAGTCGTTTTCAATGGCTGGGTGGTCACACACAACATTAAGTGGCAAGCACTAAAAAGTTAATTGAATGTTTGCCAGCAGACCTGCGGCCCAGTTTCATATTGGATAATTAATTTCTTTGTTTTTATAAGAATTTTAAAGAGTGACCGACATGTGCCCCAAGGGTAATTAGCTTCATTCAAGGGGAACCTGCTGACTTCTGGTGAGGAAAGGTCTCCCCAGCACGAAAATGAATTCTTGGCCCTGATCATTTCAAACTCACCCCCACCTCCCGCTTCCCTTCTCGTAAGTTACCGTGTTTTAACTGCAACTCGTTTTATAAGAATCGGTGGGAAACAAACTCTTAAGTCTGCATGCAATCTGCTTCGGCAAAGAGTCCGCTCAATATTAGCCAGGAAGCTTGGAGACAGAATTGGTTTTAGTAATAACTAACAGAAAAGTGATCTGTCATTCATTCATCACGGTAACGTCAAGCTGGAAATTTTGTTTTTTAAACTTGTTATCGATGTTGGAAAGTAAACTTGATTTTGTATCGTTTTTTTTTTTAAAAAGCACGAGGTTAATTGCACAGTGCGTTGGATGGAGCGAGGTTTACATTTCAATATTTACGAATCTTACATCGTGCAATCTTTATCAGTTATTTTGTAAAACCTCCGATTTTTATTCCGGTGACACTAGCTGAGCTTTTTGGAGATCAATTGCCCGTACGAAGAGCATTGTTTTTCCAAATTCAAATCGTTGTGTTAGTGGTGGATTGAACACTCATTTCCTAACATTATGGCAGTTTACACAGAAGCCGCCTAAACGGTAAACAAAGACCAAAATGTAAACAACTCTCCCTTTCCCAGCCCAGCAGCCTTATGTCCTCAGGAAAACAGAGATGTTAAATATACAGGAAAGCTATAAGCATCTTACTTGTAAATCAGCAAAGCAACTTCTTGCATTTTAATAATTTGCAATAATGGTTATCACCGTGGAAGTAGAAATGGAGCCTGCTCCAATGCAAGCCACCGGCCCAAGGTCACTGTTTTATAGTCCCACCTTCTGTTCGACAATGCAACGTGCAATTAGATTTATTTATTTAAAACAAAAAAAAATCAAACATAAACGATTACACTCCTAGAGCCTTTTAAGGCATCTGACACTTACTTAAAATACGTGTAGTTGGTGTAGTGGTCACGTTGGTGCAAGATATGCCATTTACCCTGGCAATTTTCCACGAACAACAAAAAAAAGCCCAGCTAGTTGATGCAATGTTTTCAAATCTCATGTAAACTATTTAGTTGAATTCTTTTTGACTGCGAATCCCAAGGGGGATTGAAGGGGTGGGAGGAGGAAATGATTTGTTTTACCCTCAGAGCTAAAAAAGCTCTCCTGGGAGACAATTCAATTGAAACTTCACATTCAGAGTAGCCAGGCAGTGATAAACAGATGCTTAAATTTAGCTGCTTTATGCTATAATCAAACATCTTAAAGGGGGAGGAGGAGAAGTTTTGTTTTTTTTCAATCCACATCACAAAAGGGTGTGTTTCTTGCAGGAGGAGGGAAGGGAGGGGGCTGCTTGGAATTTCAGAAGAATTTTTTTTTTCCTTCATAGCTCTGTAATCAATCAACCAGCAGTTAAGACTTCTGGAAACACAGAAGAAACCCTAACGAACTTGGAAACACCACAATTTCATTAGCATGGCTTCATCTGATAAGGAGGCAATATTCGGCGACAGGCAACTTCAAAACGGCACGTTTTCAAATTTCAAACTCCGGTCCAAGAGCATCAAACCAGCTTTACTTCTGTTTGGGAAAAAGCTGGAGGCCCTCCATGCGTACGAGACGTTTCGCATCCCCAAAGATGCTGACTGGGGAAATCCATTTGATTGATGATTTCTTTAATAAATTTATTAGCCAACATGCAGTATAAACTTGCCCAGACATTTAATTTCGGATCCAGCCTAAACAAACGTCAGCTAAAAGGCAATTAATTATCTTTAGTGTTCACACAGTTGAAACTGAAACAAAATCAAAGGGAGCCAATTGGTACCATCTAAATGGTTTTGGACCATATCCTACAAACCTAATTTGTGTACAGTTTAGGTGCAGCTCTGTTTTGAAGTTTTGCCTCGGGGCATCACGTCTGTGGAGATTCTCAGTACTCCAGGTCGTGGTTGTCCCAAAAGGGCTTTTTTTCAAGAGGCAACTGGACTTCCTTGTTTTTCTCTGAAGACGTTTCGCGCCTCTCCCAAGAAGTTTCTTCAGCTCTGACTTGGATGGTGGGGAATAGAAGGATTTATTCTCCTTGCAGCTAGCTGGTCATTTGCATTCTTTTAGACAGATGTTGAGGCCACTTGGCTGGTGTTGACCTATAAAGCCCTACATGCCTTGGGTCCGGGGTATTTGCAGGAGCGTCTCCTGCCACCATCGAGTTCCAATCGCCCAGTGCGCTCCCACCGGCAGGGCCTCCTTGGGGTGCCGTCAGCCAGACAATGCCGGTTGGCAGCCCCCCCGGGGTAGGGCCTTCTCTGTGGGAGCGCCCGTCCTGTGGAACCAGCTGCCCCTGGGGTTGCGCCTGGCCCCTGACCTGCGTTCCTTCCGCCGCGATCTAAGGACCTGCCTGTTTTTGCAGGCCGGCCTGGATTGAGGGGGATTGGGGTTTTTAGTTGGGTATTTTAGCGTGGGATTTTACTGTTTACTTGGATCAGGTTTAATACTTTTTAAAATATTTGTATGTTATACTTTTATGTGAGCCTCCCCGAGTCCTTCGGGAGATGGGGCAGCATATAAATCCAAATAAATCTTGAGCTCCGTTTGGCTCCCCGATCTTCGCTCCTTCTGCCATGATTTGAAAACTTGGCTCTTCCTACAATCTGGGTTGTGCTGACTCTCCTGGGCTGGGGTCATCTAATTGGGGTTTTAAACGTTAATTCGGCTTAAATGTTTAATATCTTTTTAATTAATTTAATTTATTTACTGTTGTATTTTAATTGTAAGCTGCCCCGAGTCTTCGGAGAGGGAGCGGCATATAAGTCGAATAAATAAATAAATAAATAAATAAATAAATAAATAAATAAATAAATATCAAAAAAATCAAATTTAAAAAAAATCACTTGGGAGGTTTATCTGTGTCCTCAGGGTCACCTGAGTCATGCAAATGGATGTGGATGAAGCCTTTGGATAGAGAGTCCTGCTGGTTTGAAAAAGGGGTCAAAGAGGCCATCTAGGTCAACACTGAACAGCCCTCTCTCAACAGAGTAGAAGGGATACGGCATCATAGGACACTAACCAAATAGAGAAGCAACCTGGAATTGAGGAGAAACTTCTTAACAGCGAGGACAATTAACCAGTGGAACAGAAGTTGCCTTCAGAAGTTGTGAATGCTCCATCACTGGAGGCTTTTAAGAAGAAACCAGACAGCCACTTATTTGAAATAGTATAGGTTCTCCTGCTTCAGCAGGGGGTTAGACTAGAAGACCTCCAAGGTTCCCTTCTCTTCCCTTTCCTTCCCTTCTCTCCAGTCTACAACACAGTCCTTTCAGCAGTTCCAAGAAGGCCCCACATCTTCTTGAAAGCCAGCTGGATGACTTTGGGCCAGTCACTCTCTCTCTCAAGCCAACCCACCTCACAGGGTTGTTGTTGAATTATTTGGTTTAGGAGGCAATTGTGACAGATGATCAGGCCGGGACACTGTACTAATGATTTTAGGACTGGACTGAGATAACTCTGGTACTAGCCAGCATTCCATGATTAAAGTTCATGGGTGAATAGATCTTCAAAGATTATTCTTTGAATGAAGATTAGAGCCACTTTGGTCTAGTACTTAAGGAACCAGGCTAGAAAGCTGGAGACCATGAGTTCTAGTCCTGGTTTAGGCATGAAAGCCGGCTGAGTGGCTTTAGGCCAATCACCAGGAGACGGTGAGTTACAGTCCTTCATTAGCCATGAAAACCAATTGAATTTGGTGAATTTGGGCCAATCATCAGGAAACTGTGAGTTATATTCTGCATTAGCCATGAAAGCCAACTGGGTGATTTTGGGACCAATCACCAGGAGACTGGGAATTATAGTCCCGCATTAGCCATGAAAGCTAGTTGGGTGGCTTTGGGCCAAGCACCAGGAGACAGTGAGTTCTAGTAGTCCATGAAAGTCAGCTTGGGAGACTTTGGGCCAGTCACACACACACACACACACACACACACACTTTCTCTCTCTCTCTCTCAGCCCAACCTACCTCCCAGGATTGTTGTTGTAGGGAAAACAGAAGGAGGAAGATGTGTTGGGTAGGTTTTGAATTACTTGTAAAAATAAGACTGAGGGGATAGAAATAAATTTATTATTATTTATTTATTAATGGGATTATATGCCCCATCTCCAAGACTGGGGCTTACAATAAAACAAACACAATAAATATTTAAAAGAATTAAACCAATGGTCCCAATTAATACAAAACTTAAAAACCACCAAAATCTAAAAACCACCCCGCCCATGGGTCACAGCCCGGATTGGTCAAATAACCAGGTCTTCAGGTCATGGTGGAAGGTGCGGAGAATGAATCTTCTGAGGGCTGACAACAATTTCGTACAAGTACCTTCAAAAGGTGATCGAGTGCTCTAACCAATTCCTTCCCTTATCATGCACTTGGTGAAACCTGCATCTGTGAACCACTTTGGTTTCGCTTTGAATTCTTTCTTTCAAAATCACATTTCCTCTTTACAAATGGCCGAAGCCTCTCTCTCTCCCACTCTCTCTTCGAGTTACACCCATGTATTATCGTTCCTGGCCCAGACTCGGAGACCCCAACCTGGTTTTGTCAGAAAACGGATCTCAAGTCAAAAGCAATTGGAAGATCACGGTGGCCCACCAGTTCAAAGTTTCATAGGTAGCCAGGACGCAGGGAGAGGCATTTCCTAGCGTCCCGTGACAGACACCCAGTGACAGATCCACTGCTAAAATACGAGTTGCTTTGACCTCGAGGTTACTGCCACACTGCAGGCTACTGCTGTGGTCTGCTTTTTTGAAACCCAATGCAGCCAAGATTAAAAAAAAAAACCAGAGGAAAGCGACTATCCAAGCTTTAGCAAGCTCAAGCCTGAATTAATTTTATTTTCGGAACTCTGCCTGAAGAACTAACACGAAGAGCGGACCAGTTTTCAAAACGTCAGTAATTCCACACTGGATTTTTTTAAAAAAAGAAACACAAAACACATTTTATTTCTTTACTTTGTTTTGGCAGAGGGTTTTGAATTTTTTTTTTAAAAAAATTATTCGCTTGGATGGATTGTTCTAGCAAAGAAGCAGTAGAGCACGTGAATCAAATAAATACACCCGTGATACAGAGCGTTAGTTCTTCCTGTTTGCGTTTCATTCATTTCCTAAAAAGAGTGCATGGAAGCTATAATGGGGGTTTCCTCGTGAAGCCAAGGCACGGCATATATTTTTGAGTGGCACTTTGGGCCTTAGTCATTATGAAAGGCAAGGTGCTAGCAGAGCAATCCACCCAACACAGGCCTTACAGAATAAGTGTGGGAGAAATACTCGATTTAAAAAAGTTTTATGAACATGCAAGGATATTTTAAACAAACCCACACATATGAACTCAAACCCACATCTTCGTATCACTTTTTCCTGGATTTGAGCTCAGCAACCTATCATAGCAATATGTATCTCAAAAGGGCAATAAGCAAATTGCTTTCTTAGAATTGTAAGGAGTATTATTTGTTTTTCAAGCTTTTCGGATTTATTAATTCTCTGTTTCAATGAATCACTTGTCACTTTTAGACCTTTCTTTCTCCCCAAATAATTTGCATGCATGCAGATGAATGTCTAGTAGGAGACTCACTGATTCCTTAATGAATCTACCAGACATTTATCTGTCTAGTAGTATTTCAACTAACCAGTTTGTTTGTTTATTTAGTGAATGTATAATATATATGGTAGCCCGTCTCTCGCAAAGTACAAATAAAGCAATTATTAAAATAAATTAATCATTTTAATTTTAATTTGAAATAAAACAAGAAATTAAAATAAAACAATAAAGGGATCTTCAAACTTGACAGCTTTAAGACTTGTGGACTTCAACTCCCAGAATTCCTCCTCCAGTCATGTTAGCTCAGGAATTCTGGGAGTTGAATTCCACAAGTCTTAAACTTGCCAAGTTTGAAGACCCTTGCAATAAATAGATTTTAAAAAAACAATTAAAAAGCAATCATTAGTAAAAAAAAATACATTGACCATCCAGTACAAAAGAGAATAGATTAAACACAATGTTAAAAGTCATTTTATGGTATCTCCCTGGTCCCCTAGGAAACACCCCCCCCCCAAAAAAAGTCAGGTCCATCAAAACAAAAAAACTAGTTGCTGTGACTCTGAAGATTTTGATATTAACACCAAAAACATTTGCTTCCTTTCCTTACAAGGCCAGCTCCTAAGCAGCCAACGTCACTCTGAAGGAATGTGAGCCACAAGTGTGCAGCAGCAGCCAAAAAAGCTAATACAATACTTGGTTGTATTAAACACAGAGAGAGGCATAGAATCAAATTCAGGTGAAGTATTAGTACTGCTTTATTTATTTATTTATTTGTTTGTTGGTTGGTTTGTTTGTTTGGACTTTATGCCACCCTATCTCCCGAAGGACTCAGGGCAGCTCACATCATAAAAAAACACACAATGCAAAAGATTAAAATTATTTAAAAAATTATTAAACCCAATTCAAGCCAAACAAATTATCTAAAACCCAAAAAAACATTAACATTTAAAAAGCTAAAAAAAAAAACACCCCTCAGTCCAGGCTGGCTTGTTCGAATAACCATGTCTTTAGGCCGTGGTGGAAAGAGCAGAGAGATCAGGGGCCAATTGCAGCTCCAGGGGCAGTTGATTCCAGAGGGCGGGCGCACCCACAGAGAAGGCCCTACCCCTGGGGGCCGACGGCCGACATTGACCGGCCGACGGCACCCCAAGGAGGCCCTGTCTGTGGGCGCGCACCGAGCGATGGGCATTCGATGCCGGCATCGCTGGCATCGTTGGTTTAGAAAACCTTAGTAAGATCACACTTGGAATACCGCAACCAGTTTTGGTCACCACGTCACAAAAAATATGTTGAGACTTTGGGAACAAGTGGAAAGAGTAACTAAGATGATGCAAGGCCTGGAGACTCAAAGATAGGAAGAATGGTTGCAGGAATTAGGTATGGGCTGTCTGGAGAAAAGAAGGACTAGGGGACATGATAACAGGTCTTCCAGTATTTGAGGGGCTGCCACATAGAGGAAGGGGTTCAGTTTATTTTCCGAAGCACCAGAGGGCAGGACAAGAAACAAGGGATGGAAACTAATCAAGGAGAGAAGCAACCAGGAATTAAGGAGAAATTTCCTACGATTAACCAGTGGAACAGAAGTTGCTTCCAGAAGTTGTGGGCGCTCTATCCCTGGAGGTTTTCAAGAAGAGACTGGACAGCCGCCTATCTGAAATGGTCTAGGGTCTCCTGCTTGAGCAGGGGGGGTTGGACTAGAGGACCTCCAAGGTCCCCTCCAGCCCTATTCTGATTGATTTGAGTTTCAAAATTCCAACTGGCCTGGTGTAGGTCATTACACACGCACAATATTTGGAAGCTAATTTGCAAGCAGGCGTATTATTCATGTCCCAACTTTAACACGGGAATATTGTTATGGTTGCTGCTGTACCTGAAGCTTGGAGTGAGTGTGTGTGTGTGTGTGTGTGAGAGAGAGAGAGGGGGGGCCACAATCCACTCAAGATCATTAATCTCAGCGATGCTCGTTTTTTCCATCCCAATCCAAAAGGCTTTTCAGACGCCTGCCAACGTATTTTGTAATACTAAGCTTCTATTAGCTGTGTTTTACTAAAGCATTAACCCAGACATATTTCTTATTTATAGAAGAGTCACTGCTTCCGCTGTGAGGCTTTAGTTTTATTGTTTAATTGTGAAGGGTTGGTAATTACTCAGAATTGTTCTAGTTAGTTGAACACAGCCGTTTGTGACTCACGAGGCTCTGCCAAATGAAAATTATAGGCAATAACTTCATCGCTTTCAACCTGCCCAAATCTGGCCAAGTTGGTATGGTAGGAATTTAAAAAAAAAAAAACATAAATAAAGTGTGTGTGTGTGTATATGTGGGGGGAAAATCAACAATGAAAGCCACGGGTCTACTTTACCCTCTGCTTCCTTGGCACCAGCAGGCAGGTTTCTGGCGAGGAAACCCAGGGAATGAAAAGAAGGTGAGGACTTGATGTAGGAATAATGGGACATCTTTCAAAATTGATTGACAACAACAAGGTAGGAGGGTGTGTTACCTGTGGACAGTCTCCAAAAAAACCAACAACAACCCAGAATCCCATGTTTTCAGGTCTTTGTTATGGGACTTGGAGGACCAGCCATGAGTTCTCCAACACTCCAAGAGTTAATTTTCTGTGTAGGGGACAAAGGTTTATTGTGGGTAATTCATGATTGGAATTGAGATATAAGATAAGCAACCATTTAAAATCCATCTTTTTGAGACAACTACCAGTGTAGTGTCAGAATAGCAGAGTTGGAAGGGACAGAGTTGAAGGGAATTCCTCCTCCAGTCATATCAGCTCAGGAATTCTGGGAGTTGAAGTCCACAAGTCTTAAGCTTGCCAAGTTTGAAGACCCTTGCCCTATACTATTCTGGACAAATGACTGTCCTCCAATCTCTTCTTGTCAACCTCCAGGGATAGAGCAGCCTCAACTGTTGAAGGCAATCCACCCAAAGGCAAGATGGACAAATGTTGTATGTTGTGCTCTGAGCACACAGCCCTTAAGCATTCTGCATTGCTCCCAATAATGATGGGACTTTGGTTTTCCATTTGATTTGATAATCCTGTGTGTGGCTCCCCCTTTTCTGATCTTCTGAGTGGTTTTCCTTCCAGAAATTGGCAGAGCTGTTTGGCTTGGAGACCAGGGGCCTCTTCTGCAGCCCCCAGCTGCAAAGGGGCAGATCTAATCCAACCCCTGCTCAAGCAGGATATAATATCATTTCAGACAACTGGTTGTCCAATCCCTTCTCAAAAACTTCCAGTGTTGGAGCATTCACAACTTCTGGAGGCGAGCTGTTCTGCTGGTTAGTTGTTCTCATAGTCAGAAATGTTCTCCTTAGTTCTAGGTTGCCTCTCTCCTTGAGTAGTTTCCACCCACTGCTTCTTGTCCTGCCTTCAGGTGCTTTGGATTCCCTCTCCTTTGACAACGAAAGTCCAAAGCACCTGAAGGCAGCTTGACTCCCTCTTCTTTGGGGCAGCCCCTGGGATATTGGGAAATGCTATCATGTCACCCCTTGTCCTTCTTTTCATCGGACTAGACATCCCCAGTTCCAGCAACCGTTCTTCCTATGTTTTAGCCTCCAGTCCCCTAATCATCTTGGTTGCTCTTCTCTGCGCTCTTTCTAGAGTCTCAACATCTGTATCGTGGCGACCAAAACTGGATGCAAAATCTAACTGGGTTCAAAAACAATTAGGTATCCTGTAGAATGCACGGGTGCCATTTTCTTGAAGCGCTTCAAGCAATTTCCAGCAGAAAAAAACTCTTCTTGATCTGGATTCTCAGAGAAATCTGACAAGACAGCGGCAGTCTATTTCCCTAAGAAGGGAGCTGAACGACCCTTTCGTCTGTCAGAAAATAAAAAAGTTTATTTTAACCTTCGAACCTCTTGGCATGCCATTTTTAATTGCTTCTCACTGTAACGGCAATGCCGCTGCTTTGGGGACCTGTGTTCTCTTCCTCCTGTTTAGTGGCAGTGCTGTTGCAGTGTCTTTAGGGCACAACCACCTGGTGTGAGAACGACAGCCACAACGAAGAAAAGATTGTGCAACTCCACTTGTAATTTATTTATTATTTCCCCCCCTATGAGCAGCAATCATGAGCCATCTTTCTGCAAAAGGGTGCAATTAAGGATGGGAGAGAAAGAGTGGCCTTGGTGGAACAAGAAAACGTTTAGGAAAAGGAGGGGATTACTTTCTCAAAACACAAGCCAACCAGGGAAGCAAAGAGTTTTTAACTCACACGAGTTTTCGCTCCTTCAGCGTTCATATCACGGCAGTGACCGAGCTTCAGAGCAATAAAATGCACATTTTGAACTGTTTCATTCTTAAAAGCCCAAAGTACTTTTTTTGTTGGCAGACTGAGTAAATAAATTTTAAAAAAGCCTGAAAGAAGTGATGGAAAAAGAAGTTGTCACCTTTTCTGCAATCCTACCCCTCTTTCTCCCCCCCACCCCCCCACAAAAAACTTCTTAAACAGATAAAGGGCTTTCCCCCCTTCTCTGTTCCCTACAGCCCCCTGCCCACCCCCTGCCCAGTCACAGACACCAGATACTTTGGGGTAAAATAAGAAAACTCATTCCATTTTGAAAAGGACTTTTGTTCTGATTTTTAAAAGCGTTTGGGGTTTTCCACCCACCCACCCCTGAATATTGAACGGAGGCACCGCGTTACAAAAGATAACTTTGGCCAAACAGTTGGGTGGTGTTCGGTTCCCCTTGGTCCTGATCATTAAGTTTCAACTTGGGGTCCCCGAAGTCTTCATTAACAACTCCTGAACCTTGCAGAAATTGCTAGTCTGGGAATCTGGAGAAGGGGGAGACAAGAATGTCTGCTGTAAAGAGATGCTCACCGATCTCTTGGTAGCCCACCAAGTGCTTCCTGTTGGTGCCAATTGATTACAGGAACCGGGCTAGCCTTACCTACGTGGCTGCCCTCCCCCTGGCAATGTTTTAGGATCACACTTACACACACACAGATGATATACAGAGAGGGAGAGAGAGAGAGAAAGAGAGAGAGAGATCAGCCTGCTGACTGATTATAATCAAACAAATAAATAAGATTATTTATTTGATTATCTATATCCCACCTTTATTATTATATTACTATTACTACTATTACTATCATTGACCATGGGGTGGGTAGTTTTAATGAGTTTGCTTATTTGTAATTTTATTGTTTTAGCTTTTTTGTAATTTGGACTTGTTTTTATTCATTATTTTATTGTATATCCTTTTGATGTTCACGCCTGAATCCTTCGGGAGTAGGGCGGCATACAAGTCTAAATAAATAAATAAATAAATAAATAAATAAATAAATAAATAATAATAATAATAATGTACTTTATTCATGAAACATGAAACTCAGTCAACTGAACATTTAAAAATGTATCACAAATATTATTAACTGGCACTGACGGTTGATACGGGTTGCTGCCAGCATCCTAGGTATTGCCAAGTATTTTCTTAAAATATACTATTATTTAATAATATTACTATTTGCTGCTATTATTGTTGTTGTTTTTACAAATAACTCAAGGTTGTGAACATATCCAACACACCTTCCCTCTCCTCTTTTCCCCACAGCAATAACCCTGTGAGGTTGGTTGGGCTGAAAGAGAGGGGCAGGCCCAATGTCACCCAATTGGCTTTCATGGCTAAGGCAGGACTAGAACTCACTGGCTCCCGATGATTGGCTCAAAGTCACCTAGCTGGCTTCCATGCCTAAGGTGGGACTAGAACTCACAGCCTCTTGGTCACTGGCTCAAAATCGCCCAGCCAGATTTCCATGGCTAAGATGATACTAGAACTCACCGTCTCCTGATTTCCAGCCTGGTGCCCTAACCACTAGGCCAAACTGATTATGAGCCCATCACATTGGAGAAACATAAGCAAACTAAAATAAACCCTGCTTGCTCAAATCGTACCTTGAGGATCAAAATGCAGATAATTCTGCCTATCCGGAAGAGAGCCATAAAAGGCACTCTCATTTTGCAAAGGTAAACCCAGCTTAAGAAATGGAGAGGCCATTATAATAAAACAACGAAACAAACAAACAAACAAAGCAGATTATTGTCCACCTCACTTCACTGTTGGTTACAAAGGGGCGAATGAGGCCCAAACCTCACCTGGGTCATTTATTAGTAGAAAAAGCAAGCTTTTTTTCTGAGTCAAATGCCTCAGAAATTCAGTATATACAGCACCCACTTACAACAGCCACAAAGTCATATGAATCTCCAGCACTACAGACTGACAACTTCTACTTTTTTTTTTTAAAGAGTGAGGTACCCCCCCCCCTCAAAAAAGCCCTTGGAAAGGAAAACAGCACAAAACAAATGGAAGAGCAACATCAGCTATTGTGAGTTACATTGTTAGTTCTCATCACGGAAACAATAACTTTGAGGAATAATCCCGTTAATGAAACACCAAAATTGGATTCCGTCTCCCTAATTAAATTAAATATGTCAGGTATCAAACTTCAGTAGGAAACAATGAGCCGAAGCTACACAGTTGCCTCCCAACATGGTTGTGTGAAACACGACGGATGTTTTCTCAGAATTAAAACAAAACAAAAACAAAACGTCAGGTAGATGCAAACTCACTAAGCCATAAAAACAGAGCAGGAGGGGAAAAAAAGAAGGGAGAATGTATTTAACAGAGAAGAGCCAGCTAGATTTAAATAAAGGGTGCCGCTATGTCTGAATCCTTCCATATGTTTAAAAGGGATTATTCTAGAACAATTTCATTTTTCTTACAGAGTGTGATAGAAGGCAAAAGGGACACGATACAACAGTGCTTATTAATGAAATAGGCCTGTCCTTTTTAGCCAACCAGAGTGGCAAAAATAAAAAAATAAAAATTAAGTGTCGAAGAAAAACGTCACATGTTCTAGTTGGAAAGTATAACTTGAATGGCCATCTTTTTTTTTCCAGGTTTCCATTTTTTTTCCATTCCAAAAAAAATCAGCCCTTGCTTACTTCTTAAGAGTTAGAAGCAAGAAGTTTCTGCTTGCAGTAAGCTGGATTTTGTCGTTCCTTTTGCAAGCTAGTTTTCAGGTCCCCTGAAAAAAAGTGGGTTTTTTTTTTTTTTTTGCAGGAGGGCTCAACAAAAAGTCCATGAAAATTTTTTCTCTTTTTTTTCAAACTAATTTTAACTGCTAAAAGATCTTCGCTCAAAAGATGTTCCAGTCCCCACAAAAGCAAATTCAAGACTCCTGTTTTGACTGACCCACAGACAGAGGCGGCAGCTATGGAACTATGGACAGAGTTATTAAGTTATAATAGAAAAGTACAGACTTAATTAAAATTTTGCGGATGAAACCTCTACGCAGATTTATATGGAGGCAAGCCAGAGAGTATCAGAAGAATAAACAGCTTAGTTTTTATACTCTGCTGGGAGCCTCAGTAACAACCTTCCTGAGTATCTAATCTGATTTTTCTAAGTTAATATCAATTAAAAAAAAAAGAATACAGGGGCTGGAAAAGGATTTTTTTGGGAATAAACAATTAAAGAATGAAATGACCTACTACTATAATATACAGAATTGTATTGTGAGAATGCAGCATTAACATGTAATAAAATACCTTTTACTTACTACATATTTAATATAATGCAGTGTAACGTAATAATATAATGTATTGTAATGGAATACAATATATACCACCATATCATATGTTATATATAAACTTAATTATAATTTAATTTATTGTAATTACTTATAACTCCAAATTAAT
The DNA here is from genome assembly GCA_009733165.1 of Naja naja. Lineage (NCBI taxonomy): Eukaryota > Metazoa > Chordata > Lepidosauria > Squamata > Elapidae > Naja > Naja naja. Next base: position 47,360,663 of record CM019154.1, read on the forward strand.
TAATGTATTGTATGTAAAAGAATAACTACAATATCAATAGCAGTCTTTTCATCAGTACATCAGATTCTTAAAATTTTTCTAAAAACTCATTAGGTGTAATAAATATGCCCATGGAATTTTACTGTAATAATATTGATCACAAAAAGACTTGATTAATCCAGAGATAAAACTTAACCTGACCTTGTCAAATATAATCTGGACAAAAGGAGAAAAAAAATAACCAACAACTTCACAACTTCCTTATGACAGCTTCTTGTGTGGGGAAGATATGTAGAGATAATGTAATATTATACTATAAATCAGCATATATGGATACATGTTTGGGAGATCATAGGAATTCTATCTTAGATTCTCTGTACTTTTTGACTGAGAAGAGTGCATTCTAAGCATGATAAGAACTATTTTAATATCAAGATTTTTTTGGTAGATATTAACGATAGTTGTAGATACCCCAAAATAACAAATTTACATTAATTTAACTATTAACAGAAAAGAGCAGAAATTGCTGTCTCTCCTGAAAAATGTGTCAAATTTACTCAAGAGTGCAGAAACTTGCATTGAAGTTTATAATATTATTGGAAAAGGTTGGATCAGAGACCAACCAAATTCTCCATGTGTTAGATGTTCAGTGCTTATTTTCGGCTTGCCAAAATAACTTTTGAAGTCCATATGCATTTTGTATAGCACAATAGAAGATGGGACAGCAAAAACTGAATTGCAAAAAGTTCAAAAGTGATTGCTATATTTACCAAATCACAAGCCCAGGGTTATTTTGAAAGTCGACTCTGATTTAATTTAATTTAAGTGCTACTTCTACATAGAAGTATAGCAATCAGGGACAAAATTAATCATTTAAAAGCCAGTTATATGTGAAACTGTTTCTCCCTTATTTACATATAGTATCTAAACAATTTCTTCAGGCTTCAGATATGAATAGTTCATCAGAGAAGTTGTGGTTCGGAGTCTACATAGTTGTACTGCAGTGTCAAAACTTTTTTTGAGCAGAGTTGTAGTTTTAGAATAATGAAACTTTAAAAAAAGAGGGAAATACAAAACAAAACTTCTCTCTAAAATTGAATCCCAGTAGCAAAGTAAAAAATTGATCTATATCAAAATTACACACTTTAGGGGACCGCTAAACGACCTAAATATTTATTATTACAACCAGAAAAACAAACACTCTGTCTTGATAACATTTGATTCCAGAGTTAAGTGTTCCATTTCTTCTCATGGCTGTAAGGAAAACCCCAAAGTAAACTAGATGATAGCTATAACAACTACTTTGATTATGCTGTTCATTAAGCAACTGCTAATTACACTTGGGTGTAGCATAATTTTGATTTCAGCAAACTGAATGCCATCGTAATATTGTATAACTGCTTTGCAAAAATGCAGATGAAGCAAACGAGAAGGGCTTTCTGGTTTCTCGCTTAAATTAATCATATCACTCTCTCTATATATATTATTTTACCAATAAACTGCATGTTCTTCATTTAGGCAAATCTCTTCATAGGAAAAACATTCAGCAGGCACTGTCCTTTTGTGTCTGAATACCAAGACCACTTTAATAGCACTGTTTTAAAAAAGGGGTTGCTAGAGTTTTTTTTTTTAACATGTCGTTCAGCGCAGCCAAACAAAATTTGAAGTTTTATATCCAATAGAAGAGAATGTCTGTAGCTCAGGGTTGAACTGAGGGAGCCTTTGGTGTTCTCTGAGGTTGGTTGTTTGCTTGCAGACATCTCATTACCCAACTAGGTAAGCTGATGATGTTACCTAATTGGGTAATGAAATGTCTGCAAACAAACAGCCAGGCTCAGAGGGCACCAAGGGCTCCGCCGAAGTTTTATATTCCCACCTTAGAAAGCGCTGCATTGATAGAAAGCATGCCACGAGGAAAGAAAGGGGGGAAAAACCCCAACCCTCTGTCTTTAGATGAGCGACAGTACTATTACCCATTGAAGGAAGACAAGCAGGCTGAAAAACAACACTATCCAAAGCCATGGCACAAAGAAGACGGCTCGATTGCTAATTATTCAGGGAACTGAATTTAATTACAGAGAGAACATTAAACGTTTTCCAAAATTTGAGGGGAGGGGGGAGGAGGGATGAAAGAGAGGAGAGAGAAAGAAAAGTGAGAATATATATATATATATATATATTAAAGGTAGAGCATTCTAAAGGCATTGGTGTTGCAGCACTGCCCCCTGCTGGTACAAGAAGACCGCTTTCAATCAGACAAAGCAAGACGAGGGACACCATAATTCGCCATAATTCTCCTTGTCTCGTTTAACGGTTTGAGGCAGCACCCCTTGAGCCCTTTTCAGCCAATAGGGGCAGATCCAGCCAACAGGGGCAGATCCAGTCCCCCCACCTAGCCATCAAACTACCCGGTGGGTGTGCAAGTTCACAATGGGCTTGCAAGATGGATCTGTTGAGGATGTCCAACCTTCACCCAGCACCTAGAAGCCTTGATCAAAGTCAGCAATTCCTTACACTGCCCTTAAAATCAGCATGGAGGAAATTGGCTCTCCTCCTGCCATCAGGACCATTTCAGGCAGGTGACTGTCCGGTCTCTTCTTAAAAACCTCCAGTGATGGAGCTCCCCACAACTTCTGGAGGGAAGCATTCCACCCGTTAATTGTCCCCACTGTTAGGAAGTTTCTTTTCAATTCCAGGTTGTTTCTCTTTGGTTAGTTTCCATCCATTATTTCTTGTTCTTCCCTCTATGAACTATGTTCACAGTTCAGAATGTTTCAAAATTACAAATTATTCCCATTCTTAGTTATTGTTTTAATTCTGAAAAAAATGCTGCACATACACTGGTAGTTTTTTTTTTTGTTTTTTATAGGAAGAGTGGTATTTACAATATCAAAATGCATTTCAAGTGTCTGCTTAACTGTTATCTTAAGTTGTGGCTCTATCCTTTCTCCTAAATCATCCTTAAATGTTTTTCAACCCTGCGCTACAAATGTTCTCCTTTATTGGTGCCATTCTTAAAATCTGATCCACGACTTAAAGAAGCTCTGAATCCCTTCATTAAAAAATAAAATAAAATCTCTATTTATTGCTGTTATTCTTCCAAAGCTTTTCCCCAGATATTCGCCCCTTCAAATAAAGTAAAAGAAACACATCTGTTTCCTCTTCAGGAAATTTTTCGGGGCCAACCTTAGCAGGGATGATGCTGTGCCCCCCACCCTCTCCAGACAGAGGGGGTTCATATGTAACTCTAATTCCTGTGCAGGCAACCTCTGGCCTTCCAACTCACATTACCAATATCCTCCCTCTTCCCTTCCCAGCCACGTTGACTAAGGTGCTACAACTACACTTTGGCAACGGACCTATTTATTGCAATGTGCAAAATGCAGCAACATCAAGAAAGCAGAGGAGGACAGCGTATTGAAATCAAGAAAAGACTAAAGATAGATAGATACATTTTCCAAGGACATTACTATATTGTTCATTTTCCTCAACCTTGAAATAGCTGTGCATTTCAGCCGACTCAGGGGTGGCCAATTTACATGTTAGGAAATTCTCTTACACCCATTTGGGTAAGTACGGTAACTTCAAAATGACATACTTCCCCCATCCCCAATGGTTAAATTTTTGCAAGTTTGCATTAAGGAAAGCCGTCGAGCATTTGCCTTGATAACCCCAGGAAAATTTTACAGAAAGAGCAACAGCAGTTTTAACATTAATATAAAACAATGAATATTCACGTTCCACTGTGAAAATATGTAGAGAAAAAAATAGAAGAGAATAGAATTCTTTATTGGCCAAGGGTGATTGGACACACAAGGAATTTGTCTTTGGTGCATAAGCTCTCAGCGTACACAAAGAAAAAAAATAAAATACATTCATCAAGAATCATAAGTTACAGCACTTAGTGATAGTCATAGGTTACTAATAAGCAATCAAATCATACTAGGAAACAAATAAAACAATATAAATTGTAAAGATACAAGCAACACGGTTATAGTCATAAGTGGGAAGAGAAAGGTACTAGGAAGGATGAGAATAATAATAACACAGTCTTAGTAAATAGTTGGACAGTGTTGAGGGAATTATTTGTTTAGCAGAGGGATGGCTTTCAGGAAAAAACTGTCCTTGTGTCTAGTTGTTCTAGTGTGTAGTGCCCTGTAATATCGTTTTGAGGGTAGAAGTTGAAACAGTTTATGACCAGGATGTGAGGGGTCTGTAGATATTTTCACAGAAGAGCTGATTCCAATATACTAAGAGAAAACACTTTGTTTTACTGCTAGGAAATTTTTTAAAAAATGAAACTCTGGTGCAAGTCCACAATCCAAGTGTCTAATTCAACTTGTATTCAGAAAAAGTACACACACACACACACACACACACACACACAGAGCCAATGGTATTTGAAATTCTGTCATGAGAACAGATAAATTTGCAGAGATCAAGCAAATTTGCTGGACTTAATTTTTTTTTTAATTACATTTTATCCACCTATACACCTCATTCCGAAATCTAATAATCATGAAATGCAAGAAGATACAACGGAAGCCACCTCCAAAAAGTTTTTGAAACTCGACCTCCGGGCCACTAAAAACTTTATTAACAATTTCCTGGTTTTCCTACACACTGCTGGTTTTATTCTTTTAAATTTCTCACAGGTTTATCCCACGTTTCTCAAGGAAACACTTTATGGGTCACTGCTCCTTTCAAAAATCTACGAGACAGATAAAGGTTGAGAGTTAAGTGATCCACTCTCATGAATTTATTTTTATAAACTGCCCATAGTCACGTGAATTTGGTGGGAGAATATTGATTGATTGATTGATTGATTAAATTTTACAGGCTCCCTTTCTCCCAAACACGTGCACCCACCCTCTCTGGTCTATCAGGCAATATTAGACACAACTTTTCAAACCTGTACCCTCAAAAATCTAGAGTCAACTTTAGAAAAAGTAAAAATTGAAATTAAAAGTTTTTCGCCTTCTTAGACTTCAGCAACCTTCCACAGGAAATTGCGCGCAGACTTCACTGCCAACAATAAGCGAAGTGGTAAAAAATCATTTGCTTATTCAGGCTGCTGATTATGCATTTATATGAAAAACATGGAATTTGTTTGAACCGCATCCAAACCCAAGCTAAATTCAACAGAGGAAATTCTGATTTTATTAATGAAGTACAGTGTGCATTAAGGCTACACAATTCTAAGAGAAAAATCGAAGAGAAAAATGGACAGAAATAGTAAAGCCAAGAAACTCTAAACTGTATCAGTAAAAATTACGGTGGGATGATAAATATCCAAGTTACATTTTTCCAAGCAATTTTCTCAGCTCAGAAACAGCCAACAGTTACACCTTAGTTCCAAACTCTATGACAGGAATGTTCGCTGTGTCGCACAATTAACTTTTGATGAGTTATCCAGTAACGCATTTAACTATGAACTTTCTATAATGAACATGAAATTACGTTCTACTTATCTGGGGAAAAACAGCTTTAAAAGACTAAAGGTTACTAGTTTTGGGATAATGATGATAAAATTATTAAGACACAGGTTGGTTTCAAAGCAAAAGTTCACATCTGCACACCAGAAAATTAAAAAAGACAGTTGACAAGCCACTGCAACTTTCTGAGTGTGACAAAGTCACCTCTGATTGACAGCCGGACACAGAGAAATTTGTTTTGAATTCCTTCCGAAGAATTCTGCATTATACAGGTAGCCCTCGACATACGAGCACGACTGAGCCCAACATTTCTGCTGCTGAATAAGACAGTTGTTAAGTGAATTTTGCCCATTTTACAACCTTTCTTAACCACAGCCGTTTCAGTGAATCACTGCAGTTGTTAAGTTAGACAAACGGTTGTTAAGTGAATCTGGCTTCCTCATTGACTTTGCTTGTCAGAAGGTCGCAAAAGGGGATCACGTGACCTCAGGGCACTGCGACCGTCATAAGTATGAGTCAGTTGACAAGGGTCTGAATTTTGATCACGTGACCATGGGGACGTCGCAACGGTCGTAAATGTGAAAAACGGTCATAAGACACTTTTCTTCAGTCCTGTTGTTAACTCTGAACGGTCACTCAACGAAGTCAAGGACAACCTGTGATTTTATCCTGTCCTTTACAGAGCTGAAAAAAGTTGGAAGTTGATGCTTTGTTTTTCTCTCGTTCTGCCTGTATCTAACCCTTTCCTCCCCTTTCCCCATCTTTATTTTCATGGGTACTTCATATTATCACAATTGTAAAACAATCCTTAATTCAACACATATAAATGCTATATATTTATTAGTAGGAAAATTCAAAAGAGCTGATCTACTTTTTAAACAACCCAGCAGGATTTTCTTTTTAACACTGCTTTGGCTAGTTGTTGCAAGGCTCCAAAGGACAAAAAAAGGGGAAGGAAGGAAGGAAGGAAGGAAGGAGGAGGAGGGAGGGAGGAAGGAAAATAGATAGATAGATAGATAGATAGATTGTTCGTTCGTTCTTCGGTACTATCTACATATTCTCATTAAGTATGCTATTATTTTTGCAACATAAATGGCTTTCAAGGGCACAGCTCCCCCAAAGCCCATTCCTTGGTAAATATCTATCAGCTCTCTTTTCATTTGCAGACTGCAATAATTTGAAAGAGGCACTTTTGATGGCACATGTTGACAAACTGTTTGATATCTCCAGTTCTCACAGGCATCGTTAACCTCAACAAATAAAGAGCCTTGGTGGCTCAGGCTGTTAAATGCCTGCACTTAAGATCCAGCTGCCTGCAATTACTGCAGGCTCGAATCCCACCAGGCTCAAGGTTGACTCAGCCTTCCATCCTCTCGGGGTAGGTAAAGTGAGGACCCAAAGATTGTTGGGGGCAATAAGCTGACTTTGTAAAAATGCCGCTTAGTAATAAGCAGGCATATACAATGGAATGAAGGCTATTGCTGAGCACACTGGGTTGTATCCCAAAAAATTGTAAGCTGTGCCCTGAGTCTTCGGAGAAGGGCGGGATATAAATGTAATTAAAAAAAAAAAGGTATTAGCTACTTCGAGTAGAAATATTAGGCCATGAGAGTCTGAAAAACTGAAACAGGATTTATTTGGTCAGACGCTAAACGGAGGAAAGTGACCCATCAACCGGTGTGATATTAAGGGCAAATCATTTCAGAGTCTACGTACAGAACTGGTAATTCCAGATTAGCTGAAGGATATAGCTACTCAGAAAACCATACGAGAGTCCACCTATCCCATTTTCCATCTTGAGACCGAAAAAAAAAGAGCAAAAGCAAAAGCCTTACTTTACAGAAATTTAAGAAATTTGCCGTGCAAATATTATGTACGGGGCATGGGGCTGCAGGCCAATCAGATCAATATAGAAGTTATGTGAAGGCTACCCATTGTGGGAGAGATTTGAGAGCTACTGCCAGTAGCAGCGAGAGATAAAACCCCATTCAGTAAGACACTAATGTTTAGCTGCCTTTGAGGAAATTCCTCCAAGATTTTGTTACACCTTCGAAAATTAATCAACAGTGTGGTAAATGTGCAGAAGAAGCCAAAATTTGTACAGACTTACGACCTGCCTTAATCTTGCTTCATTTAAGCAGGGCAATCAGAAGAGATGTCCAAAAAACTGCTAACTTTTGTTCTGTTGTGGTCCCAACAATTATCACCGCAAATGAAGGATTTTACGTTCATGTTTTAATCTTAAAGGTGCCATAATGGCGTGTCATTGTTTCTTAAAAATTTATAAAAGTCTAGTATTTTTTTTTTCTACTTGGAAACCCCTTCTGGACTTTTTGCTTGAGACTGGGGGGATTGGAAGTTGGGTTTTAGGTTTGAGAATGATTTGGTAGTTACAGAAATGGTTTGAAATGTTCTAAAACAAGATGGTTAATGTTGCATTATTTTTGCAATCTACCGCATCGAAGGAAGTTTGTAAATCATTAATTTTTCTTCTTTTTGCACTTTTCTGTCTTTTCAGTTTTCTAACTTTCGTTTCTTTTATATTTTTGTTGTAGTGCAACTTCATAAAAAATTATTTTTTTTCTGAGAAAAGATGATAAACGAAATTTCCTGTGTTGCAAAGATTGGATCTACCGTGTCCTATGACACAGATTTTGGCTCTTGGTTAATTTCTATGAACTCTAAGGAAAAATAAATTAAAATGATAATAAAATAATTTTAGTTCCCTACTGTGACTAGAAGGAAGAAGGAAATAGTCAAAAGATTTAAGGAGTAAAGGTTAGTAAGAAGATATTGCAGTAGATGTGAAGGGAAAAAAAACAGAAAAGTTTGATAGCTTATAATTATGAATAATAAGCCAAAGACATCTCTGTTGAAAAGTGAAAGGTTGGTTTACATTTTAATATTTGTAGATTTCCTTAGTTGTCCATTAAAAAGTCAGAAAGAAAGAGTACCTAATGTTGTATTTGTAATGAAAGTCTAATACTTTAATTAAACAAACACAAAAATTCTCTTCCTTCTAAAAAAAATAGTTCTACTTGTTAGTGGAAAAAAATGTTAAGAAGTCAGCAAACATGATTTAATTCAGATTAGGAGAGAAAAAAAAATCTGTGGTAATATTTTATTAACAGCTCATAAAAATATTCCATAAAGAACTGGAAAGTTTTTTTATGCTTTTAAATACGCTAAACCTAATTCAGAAAAGAACACTGTAATGGAAAAATTGCCAGGAAAAACAATTACTATTATCTTGCCCATGGGTATTTTTAAAGCATTTACTTATTGAAATGATATCCTTTCTATCCACTCAAAATATACATTAAAAAGAGACATTGCAAGTGTGCTCTTTGCAGATGGAAGGATTAGAAATGGCATTTATCTGATCTCCTTTGCAGGTTCTGAAGAACAGCCACTGAAAAAGGTATTTTCACCAAATCCCTATCCAGGCATTGAAGAACCAGGAGAAAATCTTAAAGTCCAGGCCAACCGATATGAAGGTCAGTAAGGAAGGATATATACAACCCCAAACCCCATGCAAGTTTCTGTAGGTCGTAACATTATTTTGAATTGTGCCTGGACTTTAAAAAAATACCATATATTCTTTATAAGTACTCCACTACAATATTGTAATTTGTGACTGGCCAAAGTTTTTCAAACATAGCTCAAGACTACATAGTCCTTGACTTACAACCGTTCGTTTAGCAACAGTCTAAAGTTATGAAAACACTGAAAAAAAGTGTCTTATGGCCTGTCACATGATCAGAGTTTGGGAACCAGCGTGCATTTACGATGGCTGCAGCGTGCCAGGGTCATGGGATTGCCATTTGTGGCCTTCCCAGCTTCCAACGAGCAAAATCAATAGAGGAAACCAGACTCATTTAATCACAAGTGCGATTTGCTTAACAACCATGGCCAAAAAAAGCCCTACCATTGGGCACGACTCACTTATCAACTGCCTCACTTAGCGAAGCCCCAGTCCCAGCTGTGTTGTAAGTCAAAAGCTGTCTCTACTGTAATCCAAACAGAATTAATTAAGTTGTGGTCCATGTAGGCAGACTTAACATGTTCAGGAACACCTAGTCTTGCGTAATGCAGTCACCTGAACTACGTAGATATTTTCCAATCCTGTTAATATAAAACTGGGTACCTCAAGACAGGACATTCCAGATCAACTGGGTCAACTAACTCTGATCCAATTTTCCCGTTCTAGAGGCCAACCAGGACTTCCACAGAATCGTGTGACCTTATGCCAAAACCTCCCTGAACCTCAATATCTATGTTGTTGCTCCAAAGATGAAGGAGATCAACTTATTCTCCAAAGGACCTGAAGGCAGGACAAGAAGCAATGGGTGGAAACTCATCAAGGAGAGAAGCAACTTAGAACTAAGGAGGAATTTCCTGACAGTTGAGAACAATTGATCAGCAGAACAACTTGCGTCCAGAAGTTGTGAATTCTCCAACACTGGACCGTGATGGTCAACCTATGCCACACATGCCGAAAGTGGCACGCAGAGCCATCTCTCTGGGCACGCCATCCATCGGCCGTTGCTCTTCTGGGTTCCAGCGCACCAGCTGGTCTTCATGCACGCGGGAGCCCAGAAAAGCAGCTCCCTGGTGCGCATGTGCGCTCAGGCCAGCTGGTCTCCATGCGGGCATGAACGTTAGAAACCGGAAGACCAGGTGACCGCACGTATGCCCACGCTGGGGAGCAGCTTTACCAGTTTCCGGCATGCGCATGTGCATGCATGTTCCCGTTCCACCACTCGGTGCCGAAAAGGTGCGCCAACACTAAGATCTCCTGCTCGAGTAGGGGTTTGGACTAGAAGACTTCCAAGGTCCCTTCCAACTCTGTTATTCTATTCTATTCTAGTTATCAAGAAGCAAGTTGGATCCTGCAGCCTCTTAAGGGACATCATCTTTATTACTTCCTACATTTGCAGAAATTCTATTCTATTCTATTCTTATTGTACCCTATGACTATTATTAAGTGTTGTACCTGATGATTCTTGACTCTTCATGAATGTATCTTTTCTTCTATGTACACTGAGAGCATTTGCACCAAGACAAATTCCTTGTGTGTCCAATCACACTTGGCCAATATTTATTCTATTCCATTCCATTCCATTCCACTCCACTCCACTCTATTTTACTCCCAGAATTCTCCAACCAGCTGGGAGTTGAAGTCCACAAGTCTTAAAGTTGCCAAGTTTGGGGACCCCTGAGCTACATGAACTGCTAGCTGGGAAATTCTGGGAGTTGAAGCCCATACAGGTTAGAATAGTCAAGGCTGGAAACACAATGTACTTGCATGACCGATTGATCCATCCTAATACAGGTAGTCCTTGACTTACAACAGTTCATTTAGTGACCATTCAAAGTTACAACGGCACTGAAAAAAAGTGACTTATGACTGTTTTTCACAGTTACCACCTTTGCAGCCTCCCTCTGATGCTGATCAAAATTCAGATGCTTGGCCACTGGTTCATACTTATGACCGGTGCAACATCCCGGGGTCATGTGATCCCCTTTTGTGACCTTCTGACAAAGTCAGTGGGGGAAGCCAGATTTGCTCCACAACCAGCTTACTCACTTATGAACAACAGTGATTCACTTAACAACTGTGGCAAGAAATGTCGTAAAATGGGGCAAAGCTCACTTAACAAATTCTCATTTAACAACGTAAATTTTGGGCTCAACTATGGTCGTAAGGACCACCTGTATACAACAGGAAATTCATCCTGCACAAAGCATGGAAATACTTTGAGAAGTGCCCTTTCACAGAAAATTATAGATTTCTAGTTTTGACTTAATGCATCGCATTTTATAATCTTAGTTGGTAATTTAGCTTTGTATATTCAGGTTAAAATTCAGTAAGGACTCTCGGTTTTGTTTTTACAATCAATAAGATATATTTTATGATATTTTAAAAGCGACTGATGATACTCTGGACAACAGCAGTGTTAGTAATATTTTAGACATTTCTAAATATACTTTATATTTTGTGTTCTACCTGAATCTTCTTGTTTTATTTTTTTAAACTTTTGTATGTTTAATTTTTTAAAAAGCCAAAAATTAGCATCAGGATTTTTTTCTTCTGGATTTTGTTTAAACCAATATATAGGGCTTGTATTTTATTGATTGCTAGCCTAATTTGAGCCGAATTAAAAAAGGAAGTGATATAAGTTTCAATAATGCAGTACTTAATATAGCATAGTCAAAAGTATGCATAATGTGGTTGAGAGAAAAATTCCAAGCAATTATTGAATACACAGGGGAAAAAGATTAATTATCAATAGGTTTTGACAGTTCTGAAAACATGACTACAGAATTTCTGAAATTCTGAGTAAAATGATTTTCATTTTAAATCATGAATGGAACAGAGAGTTTGAGATAAGTGCAGTGCACAGTGAAGTCAAAGGACGACAAAAGTTTTCTGAGGATGCCAATTTTCGACTCAATACACAAAAAAATGAAAAGCAAGCCCCACTGGTAAAACAAGCCAACAAACCAAGAGACACAATTTGGGATAATTTTGTTAGCTTAAACGCATCTGCTGCTTTCCAGATGGGTCCAATTCCTTATTTTTCCACATAATTTTATGAAGTATTGCAAGCAGTATATATAAGAGCTTACACAAACTACAAAAAAAAAGAGGAATAGAAATAAAAAAATATATAGTGAAGAAAAAATATAAAAGAATGGAGAAGAGAAATATTTTTTTTAAAAAAGAGCTTCCTTCTTCATCTCAACAAGTATAAACAATTTTAACTGATCACTTGCTCTTAAAATACATCAAACAATTCTCTTCGTCCCATATCACATGCTCACAATAGTGCAATGTACCCTATATGGGGCTGCCTTTTAAAATATCCAAAAGGGTTGAATATGCAGGCAGTTCACATAGGTTCTGTCCTAGTCTACATTTGCACATGTCACCTCTCATGCAGGAGCTGCTTTGGCTGCCAATTCGCTTCCATGTCCAATTTGAAAGTGCTGGTTGTCACCTTTAAAGCCTTATATGATTTAAGGTTAGGTTATTTGAAGGGCTGTCTTCCCAGTTACTCCAGCTGGACCACCAAAGCGGGGAGACATGCTATGGGTCCTCTCTCTTAAGGAGGGAGGTCCATCTAGTGGGTCCAAGAAGAAGGCCTTCTCTGTGGTGGCTCCCTTCCTGTGGAACATGATCCCTGTAGAGATAAGATTGGCCCCTACCTTGGTACTCTTTCTAAAGGCCCTGAAGACATAGTTTTCCCAGCAGGTCTGCAAATAGGAAGCCCAACAGGGGGGCTGGTTTGATTGCTGTCATTTGTAGGGAGGTGGGGTTACTGGCTTTTGTATTTGGGGTTTAAGTTCTGTAAGTTACCTGGAGTCACTGTGGGGTTGGGCGGTCATATCAATTTTCCTAAATAATAAATAAATGAATATTTAATCCCTTC
>CM019154.1:47374512-47462530 GCA_009733165.1 Naja naja
AAAGGACACATATAAGACTGGGTGAAACCAGGCTCAATAGCAGTAACTGTGAGAGGGATCTTGGAGTCTCAGTGGACAACTAGCTAAATATGAGCCAGCCGTGTGTAGCAGCAGCTAAAAAAGCCAATGCAATCCTAAATTGCATTAACAGAGGGATACAATCAAGATCAAGTGAGGTACTAATACTTCTCTATAAAGCCTTGGTAAGGCCACACCTAGAGTACTTCATCCAGTTTTGGTCACCATACTATAAAAAAGATGTTGAGACTCTGGAAAGAGTGCAGAGCAACCAGGATGATTAGGGGACTGGAGGCTAAGGCATATGAAGAACGGTTACAAGAACTGGGCTTGGCTAGTCTAGTGAAGAGAAGGACCAGGGGAGACATGAAAGCAGTGTTTCAATATTTGAGAGGCTGCCACAGAGAGGAGAAAGGGGTCAAGCTATTTTCTAAACCCCCCGAAGGCCAGACAAGGAATAATGGATGGAAACCGAACAAGGTGAGATTCAACCTGGAAATAAGGAGAAACTTTCTGACAGTGAGAACAATCAATCAATGGAACAAAAGTTGCCTTTGGAAGTTATGGGAGCGCCATCATTTGAGACCTTCAAAAAGAAATTGGACTGTCATTTGTCAGAAATGGTGTAGGGTCCCCCACCTGGGCGGGGGGGTGGACTAGATGTCCTATAAGGTCCCTTCCAACTCTGATTATCTCTTATGTTATTATAACAGGAGAGCTTTCATAGGTCATAAGAATGTCAAAAGAGAAAGCGTCTTGACTAAGCAGGTAATAGGAGCATTATAAAACCACATGGGTCTCGATAGGGTGAGGTGGGGGGTCAAACTCGATTTCACTGAGGGTTGCATCAGGGTTGCGTTTGACCTTGGGGGCCGGGGTGGGCATGGCCAATTCGACATGACTCATGTTGGGGGCTCCCGAGCTCCGTTCTCGGCTGCGATGACCTCTTGCAGCCCTTTGGAGGCCAGTCCTTCCCTGTTTCCAGAGTGGCCCCATCTATCATAGATGATAAGACAGATGTTGTCTTCCCATTTTCTTGCCTGTTTTGACCTGCATTCCTGAGCGGTTGCTTTCAGAATAGAATGAAAACTTTATTGTCACTTTAAATGTACTCTAATCAGCATACATTTATGTACAACCATCAGCAGTAGAGGTGGTCAACAGCAGTCGTGGGATTCAAATTTTAGTTTTAATCGGGTTTTAAACTTTATTGGGCTTAGTTTAGTTTAATTCTATTTTAATATTTGTATTCTTGTTTTTTATTGTAAGCCGCCCTGAATCCCTCGGGAGAGAGGGCGGCCTATAAATCCAATAAAATAAATAAATAAATAAACATAGTGTGTAATACACACACGGGGGGGGGAGGAGGGGGGAGGTTGGTCAGTGTTTCTCAACCCTGTCAACTTTTAAGTTGTGTGGACTTCAACTCCCAGCATTCCCCAGCCAGCTGCCTCAACTCCTGGGTCGGGGCTGCCGACGCTTCGCTGAATGGGGAATGCTGGGAGTTGAAGTCCACCCATCTTAAAAGTTGACAGGGTTGACAAACATTGTTTTGGGCTATTCCTCCCATTACTGGTGATTGGTTTGCCTCAGTCGCCACGGCAACGCCTCCTTCCGCCTCGCGCCGTCTCCATGACAACCCCGCGAGCACCTCCCCGTCCCCCTTGCGCCTCAGGCCCGCACTCACAGAGCTCGCAGTAGCGCCGGCAGCCCCGGCCCAGGGAGTGGAGGTAGCGCTGGAGCACGTCGGTGAGGAGGTCGCAGGCGGAAAGCTGCACCGAGTCCCATCCCAGCGCCTGGCACACCTGCGCCACCGACACGCGGAGTAGCCACCGCGAATAGCTCTCCGACATCGTCTCCTCACTGATGCTCCGGGCCCGGTAAAGCCCAGAGCGCCGCCATGGCTCGAGCGGAAGAAATAGCCTCCTCACGCCGCCGCCGTTTAAGCAGTTGGAGCGGCCGCCATCTTGGAGTCGCTTGGCGGCCTCGTAGGCCACGGCAGCCGAGCGCGGAGTGCATCGATCGCGCGCATGCGCCGTGGAGGTCGTGAGCCATCGATAGCTCGGGCATCGTTTTCCTTCTTTGCCTCCCTGCGGCTGTTTTTTTTTTTAAGGTGGCTCGAACACGGGTTCCAAGTGGGTCGTGTGCATGCGGCGCCCGGATTTTTTTTTTTCTGGCGGCGGCTCTTCTTTGTGAAGTACCTGTATTCTGGAGAGCCAGACTTATCTGGGCGTCCTTACCTTACTTTTAATTATATCCTATTTATTTGATACCCTCTTGTTTAATTTTCTTGTGAGCCACCTAGAGTTAGCCTGGAGTTGGTACCTAAATTGAATGAATGAATAAATAAATACCTTAGGGCAGAGTAAAATCATGCTGAGGTTTATATGGGTGTGTGTATGGGCGATGATAGATTGATAGATAAGCTAGATATAAATATATGCTATGTATATAAATGGTTCTTATTTCTTATTTTTTGTATACACTGTATAGATTAAGGGTCTTCAAATTTGTTAAGTTTAAGACTTGTGGACTTCCCAGAATTCCTGAGCGAACATGAGTGGAGGAGGAATTTTGGGAGTTGAAGTCCACAAGTCTTAAAGCTGTCAAGTTTGAAGACCCGGTATACATACATATATACATATGCAATATATGTCTGTATACGATATATATGTATGTACAGGGTGTGGGTGTGTATGTATATGTATGTATGTATATGTATGGTATTTAGCTTTGGGTATTTTCCCACGTCTTTATAGTTGTGCTTTTAAAGTTATAGCGACGTTTCGGCAGAATCTCATCTGCCATCATCAGGCTTGTGTATTGAGTTCGTCTTAGTTGTGTGAAAGCCTGACACACACAACTAAGACTAACTCAATACACAAGGCTGATGATGGCAGATGAGATTCTGCTGAAAGGTCGCTATAACTTTAAAAGTAAATACCTGCGAAAACATAACACATGCACACACACACACACATAAAATTATATGTATATATGAGGTATATCTCTATATGTCTATATGTATATCTATATCTAATCTGAACTTACTGGGCGAGGAGAGGAATTTGAAATCGTACTTTAATATGAAAGTCAGCCAATGTGTGACTGCTGCAGTAATGAAACTCCATGTTTGAAATCCTTTTGAAACTTTGATTTGGCGTTTTGCTGATTAGATAGATTTGGTGCTATAGAAATGGCTAGTATGTATGCTTAAGCAAAAAGCTGAGGTTTCACATTGCAACAAAAGGAGTTGGAAGTCAATGTTTTTTTTTCCTCCCCCTCTATATTTTTCTCTCTTCCCCTTTTTCCTCCCCTATTTTACCTTCATTTTCATTTTTCCTCATAGTTTTGTGTTTTGCACTTCAATAAATAAAAACGTTGAACCCAAAAACCTTAGTGATGGCCTTACATACAAGTACATCTGTAGAGAAACCACTCTGAATTCGGGTCAAAAAAAGAAATATAGTCTTGGAAAAAGGTGCTTAAAAAAAAGGATATTCCAAACTATTAGGTGAATAGAACACCTCCTGGTTGAGGAAATACTAAGCTATCGGTGCCTTTTAGCTTCTTAAGAGACTTATCCTGAGAACTAGCATTGCCTTTTGATTCAGTCGCCATAGAATTACACAGCTAAGAAGCTGTCACCGTTCGATCGATGCTGCTTAGTTCCCAGGATTTTATCTGATTGGTCACTGTGCGGCACAGAGTATTGACTAAATGGCTCTTGGCCAGATCCAGCCTCAAGATTCTTTTCTACTTTAGACTTAAAGCCTCCTGCGTGACCTAACTGAGTGATTATATTTCTTCCCTTTCCTAGAATTCACCAGGGCATATATATAAAAATGATCAGATTTAGATCCCAGGATAGGCATCTACCAGGTTAAGAGACAGACTGTCGCGGAGAAAAATCTATCGTTGCAGTTGCTAGGAGTCGAAAATGACTTGATGACACATAATCAATCTGTTGAAATTCCCAGGCTTATCGCAACTTGGAAAATAAATCAATTACTTGGAAGGGAGTCTGTTTTGTTTTAAGCAGCGGTGACCATTTGTTGCTGCCACATACTTCTTTTAATGAAAAGAAGGACTAGGGGATGACTAGATGATTAAACGCTTGGAGGCTAAAACATACGAAGAAGAGTTCCAGGGTTTGGCTAGTCTAGAGAAAAGAAAGACATGGGGGACATGATAGCAGCCTTCCAGTATTTGAGGGGCTGCCCCAAAGAAGAGGGAGTCAATCTATTCTCCAGAGCACCCGAAGGCAGGACAAGAAGTAACGGATGGAAACGCATCATGGAGAGAAGCAACCAAAAACTTTCCTTAACAGTGAGAACAATTAACCAGTGGAACAGCTTGTCACCAGAAATTGTGAGTGCTCCAACACTGGAGGTCTTTAACAAGAGATTGGACAACTATTTATCTGAAATGGCATAGGGTCTACTGCTTGAGTAGAGGTTGGATTAGACAAGGGCTCTTCAACCTTGGCAACTTTTAACCATGTTGGCTGAGGAATTCTGGGAGTTGAAGTCCACAAGTCTTAACAGTTGCCAAGGTTGGAGACCCCTGGACTAGACAACCTCCAAGGTCTTCCAACTCTGTTAAATTCTGTATTCTGTAGTTCTCAATGGGTATTTGAATTGGCCGCTGCAATAGCTGAATGTTTTCATTTTATGCGCTCGCATGGAAGTGAAACTGGGATTATGAAAAGGATGTCTCTCTCAGCAATGCAACTTCAGGACTTGGGGCAGGAGGCAAGACTGAGAATTGTTTCCACAAAAACAGCTTCCCCTTTTTTGCTTTTAGAAATCCTTCACTTTAAAGTAACAAGCTACCCATTTTTATCCATGACTTTCTGTATGTATTTAACTGTTCTTATTTTTTTGTATTTGGTAAGCTAGCCAAAGATTAATTTTAACCATTTCATGCTGGTTTATGAAAAAGATTTTAATTTGTTTTGAGAGTCTACTGGTTTGGCCAGCTCTAATAAATTTAACTAAAACAATAAACAATACTTTTGCCTCTCCCTTTCTAGGCGCTGTAAATCGTAATGAATTTGTGGCAGTAAGTCAGTTTTTCTGGCCAATTGCTTCGTACCCTCCAGTATAAACCATCCATTTTAGAAACACTGTTCAGTAATATGCAGATGATGGCATTAAGTCTGCATTGTAGTTTTAAAAATTCAATATACTGTTTCAGTTTCCTTACCATAGCTTTTTGTAAGGAGGGGAATATTATGCATAGTGTTTACTTAATACTGGAGTTGATTTAGGGGTGGGCTATTGAATACCTTAATACCTCTCTTCAGATCGTATAAATCTTTCGCCCTAAAGAAAAAAAATCTCAAATGAACTTGAGAGAACTTAAATAGCAACAATATGGACACTTCATGCCAGTCATATGATTTAGACACATAAAAAAATCAGAAGTTCACTATCTTGGTCAGTTTGTTTTTAGAAGGATCTATTACTGTGTCTTCAAGAAGCCGTTTAAGGTAGTTTTCTTGCAGACGTTTCATTACCCAACTAGGTAACATCATCAATGATTTTGAATCAGTGATATCTTTTTTTTGCAGCATCCCAGTTAAAAAGCTGGATGTTTGTCCCATTTTAAAGGATGCCTATATGGAACAGGCCATTTAAAATCTGTACAAGTTTGAGTACAGATAATCCTCAATTTATAGCCATTCGTTTTGTTACCATTAAGAGTTACAACAGCACTGGTAAAAGGGACTTTTACGGCCTGTTTGAACAAGTATCTTGCTTAGCGGCAGAAATACTGGGCTCAATCGTGGTTGTAAGTTGAGTATCTAATTGTGCAAACAGCAGCACTATGGACATCCTGCTATGAAGGTGTCACCTTTCACGTCCAGATTTGCTGACAATCATATAACTGAGGAAACTTTCACGTAGGACTTTATTGCGATACAAATTTCAAACAGACGGGATTCTCTGCCTGAGAATTCTTCACAGAATGACAGATTAACAATCTTCTCCCTTGAGAAAGAAACCGGCTTGCTGGAAGAATTTCTCTTTTATCTATAAACAGAAATGAAGAATTAAAAAGAGCTTGAACTCCATTCAAACTTAACTGAATGTTTCTCCAATTCTGTCCCTTTGTGGATTGCTTCTATTTCTCTTCCCCCTCCCTCCCTTCTTGGCCTCAGCCTTTACAACTCTTGTAGAGGATTTTGTTAATTAAATAATTAAATTTAGCTGCCTGGTACTGTCATAACAATTGGTATGATTTAATTTAATAAGACTGATCTTCCGAGTTCACACCGAGTTATCTTGCAGCTCAGAGTGGAATTTTTAATAACTCATTTTTGAAGCATTTGAAACAGATTCACAAACGGATCTCAAATAATACTTTAAAATTGCAGCTCATTTTAATACAGGCAGAAAACATTACAGATAATAAACACTGTCTGAGGAGAAATATTATCCCCTGTGAGGCTAGGCGAGGTGTTTTTTTTTTTCTAAAGTGGTCTGTTCAAACCAATGCCTAAATCAGGTGACAGATTGAAATGGAATTAAGGTGAACCTCTAATGCAACATTTCTCAAACTATGCAACTTTAAGATATATGGACTTCAATTTCCCGTGCTGGCTGGATAATTCTAGGAGTTGAAGTCCACATGCCTTAAAATTGCAAACTCTGAGAAACGGTGCTCTAATTCAAACAAGAAGAAAATCCCCAATTCACCCCTGCTCATGTTTGTGCATTAGGTGGCTGCTTTAAATGGAATTAATGGAAGTTAGTACAATTTTTGACTGTCAATTTGGTGTAGTGGTTAAGGCACCGGCTTAGAAACCAGGAGAGGTTTAGGCATGAAAAACTGTCTAAGTGACCTTGGGCCAATCGTCAGGAGACTGTGAGTTCTAGTCCCACCTTAAACATGAAAGCCAGCTGGGTGACTTTGGACCAATTACTTTCTCTTAGCCCAACCCACCTCACAGCATTGTTGTTATAGGAAAAGGAGGAGAAAGATGTATTATGTATGTTTGCTACCTTGAGTTACTTACAAAATAATAAAAAGGTAGGATAAAAATCGGATGGATAGAGACATGACTCAGATAGATAGATAGATAGATAGATAGATAGATAGATAGATAGATAGAGCGAGCAAGAGCACTCAGACTTATATACAGCTTCACAGTGCTTCACAGTCCTCTCTAAGTAGTTTACAGATTCAGCCTATGGCCCCCAACAATTTTACCAACCTCAGAAGGATGGAAGGCTGAGTCAACTTTGAGCTGGTTAGGATCAAACTCCTGGCAGTTGGCAGAATTAGCCTGCAATACTGCATTCTAACCACTGTGCCACCACAGCAGATAGACAGATGGGTGATTAGATAGATAGGTGGGTGGGTGGATATAGAGATAGATAGATAGATAGATAGATAGATAGATAGATAGATAGATAGATAGATGTAAGATAGATAAGATGGATGGATGGATATAAACATAGACAGATGATGAGAATGAAAAAAGAAAAAAAAGGAAAGAAGGAAGGAAGGAAGATAGATTGGGGGGAGATAGGGAGGTGCTCAGATGATAGACAGGAAGATGATATAGATTGTTAGGAAATAGAAGAGGAGAGACAGACCTCAACAATGTGTAAGGCCTTAT
This sequence comes from Naja naja, assembly GCA_009733165.1. NCBI lineage: Eukaryota > Metazoa > Chordata > Lepidosauria > Squamata > Elapidae > Naja > Naja naja. The sequence goes on from CM019154.1 coordinate 47,382,161, forward strand.
ACTACATTTAGCTGGTTCCTCAGCTACAGTTCCTGTCATCAATGTAGTTTATCTGCAATGGTTTACTTTCAATTTAACCTCCGATCAGGATGGCAGCTATGCTGCTTTTGAAAACAACTCGTGTTCAACCGAGATGACATCAAGGCCAGTCATACCTTCCGCATTGCTGGTCTACGCTTTTGGTTCACTCCCCCAGGATTCATCAATAGGAAGCATAGTTTCACAATATTTTAAATACATCAACAACCCTGGCTCATCAACGTCCCATCTGGCACATATATTACAGGCATGGAATTGATTTTTAAGCAAAAAATAAACGCTGGCTGCTGGGATTTGCGCAGCATCCATCATTTTGCAAGCAAGCATCTCAACCCAAAGCAAAAAGCTAGTTCAACATTTCCCATCCCTATTAAAAGGTATTTCCACGGTCTATTTTGTTTTGATTTGTTTTTTTGCTTAACATGTAACTTACGACATCGTTTTACCTGTTGATTCTGGATGAAATTCACTTTCGGATTAGCCCTTAGTGCCTGATTGTGGAGTTGTTTAAAAAACAAACACACAAAACATGCAGTGAAGCATCAAGCAATGCAGATTAAGGCAGACAAATTGGTGCAAAGACACAAGGCGTTAATGGGCCGTGCCTGTTTTAAATTAAATTATAACCTCAAACAAGCTAATAAGACATATTAAGACATATTAAGACACATTATAAGGCAGATTAAAAAGGCAATCATTTCCCATTCTATGCTGCATTAGATTCCTTTCCCCCCGCCCCACTGAACGGTATTATGGCAGGCAAGTATTAAGTATCCGCTTCTGCTTTCTATGAACGTCTTTGTAAAAAAAAAAATTAGCATCTGAGCTTTGCGGGAAACGGCAGAGGACTGGATGGCAGCTGTTGCTGCTGCTGATACATGGCTATCAATGGGGATTAGCCACCGCCGTTATAAGAAAATCTCCTTCTTCGGAGGCAGAATTCCGCTGAATGCGGAGTCTTAGAAAACAACAGCGAGTGAAATTACAGCTTTTATGCCCGGAAAGTGGGCTTTATAAAAGGCCATCCTCAGCATCTAATTAACCTAATGCAGATAATCCTCGACTTACGACCACAATGGAGCCCAAGAACCAAAAAAAAAAAGTTACTTCTAAACCGTTTCCTTTACTCTTCGTCACTTACAGACCTGATAGCAATCTCGCCAAATTAAAGCAAATACAGGTGGTCCTCAATTTACAACCACAATTGAGCCTCTGTTGCTAAGTGTGTCAGAGTATATTCATCAACTGGAATAGAGCATGGTAACAAGGTCAGCCAATGAATAGGCATAGCAACTAAGTCAGCCAATGGGGACTGTTTGCAAACTGAAACTAGAAGTAGCCTAGGCTGGAAACTGAAACTAGAAGTTGTCTAGGCTGGAAACTGAAACTAGAAGTAGCCTAGGCTGGAAACTGAAACTAGAAGTTGCCTAGGCTGGAAACTGAAACTAGAAGTTGCCTAGGCTGGAAACTGAAACTAGAAGTTGCCTAGGCTGGAAACTGAAACTAGAAGTTGCCTAGGCTGGAAACTGAAACTAGAAGTTGCCTAGGCTGGAAACTGAAACTAGAAGTAGCCTAGGCTGGAAACTGAAACTAGAAGTAGCCTAGGCTGGAAACTGAAACTAGAAGTTGCCTAGGCTGGAAACTGAAACTGAAGTTGCCTAGGCTGGAAACTGAAACTAGAAGTTGCCTAGGCTGGAAACTGAAACTAGTTGCCTAGGCTGGAAACTGAAACTAGAAGTTGCCTGGCTGGAAACTGAAACTAGAAGTTGCCTAGGCTGGAAACTGAAACTAGAAGTTGCCTAGGCTGGAAACTGAAACTAGAAGTTGCCTAGGCTGGAAACTGAAACTAGAAGTGCCTAGGCTGGAAACTGAAACTAGAAGTAGCCTCTGGAAACTGAAACTAGAAGTTGCCTAGGCTGGAAACTGAAACTAGAAGTTGCCTAGGCTGGAAACTGAAACTAGAAGTAGCCTAGGCTGGAAACTGAAACTAGAAGTAGCCTAGGCGTGGCTCTCTATTAAGCTCTGCAGCTCTATTAAGCTCTGAGTCTGTCTGTTGAAAATGAAACTGCTTCTCTCCTCTGCAGTGTGTCTTGCTTGCCTGCTGAACTAAAGTGAAACTGATGTCTGTTTCTGAGGTCCTGAGTTGCTGCTGAAGTTACTCTGACTGAGTTTGCTCCATGTTGGAGAAATCTACAACTGGTATTGTAAAATTTACTTTATGTGTTTATAAAGAAGTTAAAGGAAGCCTCAGCCATCTGTGCTTATTTTTCTGGCACTGAATTAACGCTGCAAAACTCTTGAATAAAGCGCAACAGTGAGTTTTGCCCCCTTTTACCACCTTGCTTGCCGCAGTCGTTAAATGAATCACTGCAGTTTTTAAGTTAGCCACACGGCTGTTAAGCAAATCGGGCTACCCCGTTGACTTTGCTTGTCAGAAGGTCACAAAAAGGGATCACGTGACCCTGGGACACCGCAACCGTCATAAATGTGAGCCAGTTGCCAAGCATCCAAATTTTGATCACGTGTCCATGGGGATGCTGAAACAGTCGTAAGTGTGAAAAACGGTCATAAGTTCCTTTTTCTTCAGGGCTGCTCTAAACTTTGAACGGTCACTAAACAAACGGTTGTAAGTTGAGGACTACCTGTACCTTGCATCACTACATTCTGGGAATAGCTTAGAAAGGAACTTTCTGAACCCTCCTTCTCCCAACTAAACTACCTATGCTTCCCTGTTTCTTTGCCCTCTGGAGCGCAGCCCCTCCCTCCTGGGAATCCAGGCTACATTCCACCACAACAGCAGCATGCATGAATTCATGACCCCTCTTTGCACTTCCTTTACGTCAAGGGCCTTCAAACTTGTCAAGTTTAAGACTTGTGGACTTCCAGAATTCCTGAGCTAACATGAACGGGAGGAGGAATTCTGGGAGTTGAAGTCCACAAGTCTAAAAGCTGTCAAGTTTGAAGACCCCTGCTTTATCTGTTCCGGAAAAAACAAATCAACAAATTTAAGAAATAAATGAGAAAGATTTGTAGCTCAGGATTGAAAATGTGGGCTCCTTGGCGCTCTTGGACCTTGGTACTTTTCTTGCAGACGTTACATGACCCAACTAGGTCACATCATCAGTGCTAAGAGTACTAAGGATGTTATCTAATTTGGTCATGAAACATTTGCAAGAACACCAACCAAGCTCAAGAGAGCATCAAGAAGCCCACAAAAAAATATGACCAGAACTTCAGAGAGACGTCTGGCAATACTTACAGAGCTGCAGCACCAGAGATGATCTCAATCAGTTCCTTGGTGATGACAGCTTGGCGAGTGCGATTGAATCGCAGGGTCAGCTTGTCAATCATCTCGGCTTCAAAAGGGAAAAAAAAGAAAAGGGGGGGGGAAGATCATTATTTCATATATCATGTATTAGGCATGAAAGCCAATTGGGTGACTTTGGGCCAATCAACAGGAGACGGTGAGTTCTAGTCCCGCCTTAGGCATGAACGCAACTGGGTGATTTCAGGCCAATCACCAGAAGATTGAGTTCTAGTCCTGCCTTAGGCATGAAAGCCAACTGGGTGACTTTGGGCCAATCACCAGGAGACTGTGAGTTCTAGTCCTGCCTTAGGCATGAACGCAACTGGGTGATTTCAGGCCAATCACCAGAAGATTGAGTTCTAGTCCTGCCTTAGGCATGAAAGCCAACTGGGTGACTTTGGGCCAATCACCAGGAGACGGTGAGTTCTAGTCCCGCCTTAGGCATGAAAGTCAGCTATGAGACTTTGGGTAAGTCTCTCTCAGCCCAAGCCACCTCACAGGATTCTTGTTGTCGGGGAAACAAAAGAAGGAAGGAGTTATGTATGTTTCCTGCCTTGAGTTACTTGTCAATGTAATAAAAGGTTGGATTAAGAAAAATCTACTTAAAAAGTATTTCCTTTAGCTAAACCTCAACAGCTTTCAGATGTCTGAACTTCAACTCCCAGAATTCCCCAGGCAGCACACTTACTGTTGCTGAGACTGGGAAACCACTAAGCCAGGAGTCTCCAAACTTGGCAACTTGTGGAGTTCAACTCCCAGAATTGCCCAGCCAACATGACTAGCTGAGAAATTCTGGGAGTTGAAGTCCACAAGTCTTAAAGCTGCCAAGTTTGGAGACCCCTGCACTAAGCTAAATTGTCCCTTTGCAATATTCTATTCCTGAGCTCCAGCAAGCACGTTGTTATTATTTGGTCTGTTTTTAATGCTTTATCGCTCATAATATTTAAACCTGTTTTTTTTTTAAACCTGATTGCTTTAAAGATATTTCTCATTTTTACGCAAGCCTCCCAGAATCTATCTAAGATTCAACCCATTGATCGAAACTTTAAGCTTGCCTTAGCTGACCACTGGTATCACTTTCTATATATTTAGGAAGAGCCATTGGTGGCACAGCGGTTAGAATGCACTACGGCAGGCTAATTCTGCCGACTGCCAGCAGTTCGATCCTGACCAGCTCAAGGCTGACTCAGCCTTCCATCATTCCAAGGTTGGTAAAATGAGGACCTAGATTGATGGGGGCAAGAGGCTGACTCTGTAAACTGCTTAGAGAGGGCTGAAAAGTACTATGAAGCAGTATATAAGTCTAGTGTTAGTCCTTGTGCCAAGAAAACAGCATGTATCCAACAGGTGGAACAAATTTTTACTTCCGGATCATTCAAATTGTTTGATTATCTCTTGGGAGTTTCTGTTGTGACTCCTATTTTTTCACCTGCTTGAGGTAGAGAGGATAATCATAGGCAGATATGACCTCGTTGACGATGCTCACTCTGTCAAGGACCTTGGGATACTCGTATCGAGTGACCTAAGCGCCAGAGCCTCACTGCAACAGCATTGCCAAAAAGGCTTTAAGAGTTGTAAATCTAATTTTACGAAGCTTCTCCTCTGGTAATACTGATTTGCAAACTAGGGCATACAAAACCTTTGCTAGACCAATACATGAATACAGCTTGGCTGTCTGGAATCCGCACTGTATATCAGACATGAATGCAATTGAGCGAGTCTAGAAGTATTTTACAAGAAGAGTACTACACTCCTCTGTTGACAACAGAATATCCTACACCACCAGACTTGAGAGTCTAGGCTTAGACAACCTTGAAGTAGGCCGACTAAGGTTGGACTTAAGCATAGTACATAAAATCATATGTTACAATGTCTTACCAGTTAATGAATATTTCAGCTTTAATAAACAACAACACAAGAGCACACAGCAGATATAAATTAAATGTAAACCACTCCAAACTTGACTGCAGGAAGTACAACTTCAGCAACAGAGTGGTCAATGCCTGGAATGCATTACCTGACTGTTGTTACATCCTCTAACCCCCCACCTTTAACCTCAAACTATCCACTATTGACCTCACCCCATTCCTAAGAGGTCTGTAAGGGGCGTGCATAAGCGCACATCGTGCCTACCGTCCCTGTCCTATCGTCCCCAATTATTCGTACCTATTTCATGTATTTATACTTATGTTTATTCTTATTTCTATTATATTGTAAGTGTTTCACAAATAAATAAATAAAAGTAAATAAATAATTCCCCAGATTTCCACTTACAGGCATTTTTGCTGGCATTATCCATAGCGGTCATCCGAGCACTCTGCTCACTCGTAGTAGACTCCTTCAGGGAGTAGAAGATGATGTTAGCCAATACGAACTCCTGGTAGTTTCTCAGGACATCTGCATCGATGTCATCGTAGATGCTGATGCTTTCTGTAAAAACGACCACAACAGTTGGTACAGCCTTGTGGCCTTGAAAGTATATTATGTAGGACGTATATTATGGACAGAGGGATAGCATGCAGTGGCCTAAAGGTGGAACTTCAAAGCACAAGTTGAAGTCCACAAGTCTTAAAGCTGCCAAGGTTGGAGACCCACTTTAGATTATTTCATTTGTGGGCTGAGGATAAGAGGCAGGGAAGGTTTATAGTCTTTCCGTGAAGGCTCTTCTCCGAAAAACAGACTCATGCACCATTTGAAAGAGAGAGGAAAGGAGGGAAGGGCTGGAGATGGCTACTCACTAACCCTTTTCAACTCCTGGACTTACCAGCCCCAGAAACTGTCTCAAGAGAATAGATTGGCTTCTCGTCCGTCTTGTAGGAAATGACAGACCTGTGAAAGGGGAAAGAAAAGAAAATTATTTTGAACCACATTGCTTCATCTGTTCCAGGTTCAGGTAGATTTTGTGGCCCACCAGCTGCCGGCGGAGCTGGTGGCAGACTCGGACATTGAGGAGGAACATGGGCCAGTCCTGGAGTCTGGGGAAGGCTCTGATGGGCGCTCTGCATCGAAGGCAGAGAGGGGGCCAGGGCCATCTGACAGTTATCAGCTGCCTACAGAGTCGGAGATAAGTGGGGAAGAAGAACAGCTGGAGCCTGTTCCAGATGCGCGTATGCACAGAGCTGTCAGGAGAGCAGAACAATGAAGGAACAGGGCCAAACTCGGAAGGAAAGGCACACATGGACGCTGAACGGCGCCACCTTAGGGAATAAATAGAAGCAAAAGGGGAGTGGTGGTTGCAGGAGACAATTAGTTCATCTTTCTTTTGAAAGATTTGCTTGTGAGACTTCGTGCCTCACAGAGACTCCTTGCCAGGTATTTAATTTGCAGCTTTGCGACTGGAAGCTCTCGGCCTGGCAACTACCCAAGGATGGATAAGGTCTGTTCTTGCAAGTAACCCTTGGGAGGACTATTGCCGGGACTTTTCTGTGTGTGAATGCCATGAATTCACAGTAAGTAAATAAAGAGGAGTTTTTTTGGGACAAGGGGCCTGTTTCTTGGTTCCGCTAAGCCTGGGTCAGAACAGTAGAATATGTTACGCGTTACATTAAAAAAAAAAAAAGAATATGCTAATGCTCCATTATTCATTTTAAGGCCGTCTTTTCAAGCAGGGGCCTGTTTCTGAAAAAATAAAAATTTAAGAACCTGTTGATTAGTGAGAACTAGAAATAGGTTCTTGCAGGAAATGATTTCCTTCAGCTAGTTGCTTCTTTGGCTTGAATTCCACAGGAGTCCTTGGTGCTCTCTGAGCTGGGTTGTTTCCTTGCCGATGCTTTATGGCCCAAACTAGGTAAAATCAGTGCTAGTAAAGCACTGACGTTACCTAGTTTTTTGTTTAATTACATTTATATGCCGCCCTTCTCCGAAGACTCAGGGCGGCTTACAATTTCTGGGATACAACCCAGTGTGCTCAGCAATAGCCTTCATTCCATTGTATATGCCTGCTTATTACTAAGCGTCATTTTTACAAAGTCAGCTTATTGCCCCCAACAATCTCGGGTCCTCAATTTACCTACCCCGAGAGGATGGAAGGCTGAGTCAACCTTGAGCCTGGTGCAGGGATTCGAGCCTGCACTAATTGCAGGCAGCTGGAACTTAAATGCAGGCATTTAACAGCCTGAGCCACCAAGGCCCAGTTTGGTAATGAAACGTCTGGAAGAAAAACCAACCCAGCCCAGAGAGGACCAAGGATCCCCCCAGTTCAATCCTGAGCTACCAATATTCAAATGCTAGCTGGATACCTGTGCTTCGCTACAAAACTACCTGGTTGGGCTTAGTTTTTGGGGAGGAAAATAAAGGGGAAACATTTTTACCGCTGCCTACCAGCATCCATCGGTATTCATCTGGCTAGCCTCCTGTCAATGTGTGAGTTGAGGGCTGTTTGGAAACTGAAACAGTATTGCTGTGTGAGCAAGGAGACAGCAAGGAGCCTGGGCATGGCTTAGCTCAACTGTACTAAAGCTGACTGGTGCTGTGAAACTAAAACCGAAACTCCTCTCCTCTGCTTGCGTTTTGCATTTGGAAGAGATTTCTTTTCAGGTGGGGAGGGGGAGTAGAACTCCTTAGCATCAGAGCGTGTTAATAATAACAATATAGGAAATACTCTAAATGCTCTGATGGTCATTTTGAAAAATCCTTTCTTAGTGAGCACCTAGAAGCCAAGAGGAACATACGTGCCAAATTTCAAGTCTGTAGGCTTTACGGTTCTGGAGATTTTGTGATGATGTGTGAGTGGTATTTCCCATCTATCTATCTATCTATCTATCTATCTATCTATCTATCATCTATCTATCTATCTATCTATCCATCCATCCATCCCTTTCTTTCCTTCTCTTTCTTTCTTTCTTTCTTTCTTTCTTTCTTTCTTTCTTTCTTTCTTTCTTTCTTTCTTTCTTTCTTTCTTTCTTTCTTTCTATTGAATATATAAATATTCTCCAATCATCACTGTTTACTCTTCATTAAAAGAAGTCAGACCAAGGAGTTCTTCTCCCTGGAAATCTGCTTCCTGTAGCCTTCAGAAGGATGGGTTAATTCTTGCCTGAACCGATTGTAGATGACGGAGCCTTCATCAAACTCGTATCCAGAATTTAGCAGCTCCAGAGCAATGACCGATGCGTCTCCAAAAGATGGCGGTTTCCTTCCAACTTCTTTGAAGTTCAAGAGGAAGTTATTTCCGTGCGTCCTGAAATGAAAAGCAATGTGGTTATGCTACGTGTTCCAAGTTGCATCACATCCTAAATCCAAGTTCTAAGAAACATCCGGAAATTTCAGCTGGTCTTCAACACAACCGCCAGACTCTGGAGATGGACGTTCCTTGACGTAAGACTCTTAACGGAACCCGCGCATCATAGTCGAAGGTGATAACGGTTAGTCACGTCGCCAACCCAATCCTATCACCTTTTTGTATGGCCGTTAAGCGAGTCACCACACTTAAAAGCAAATCTGAGGTTGTTGTGTGAACACCCTGGTCATTAAATGGTTTGCTACGCGTGTGGTTTTCTGCATTGCGCCAGTTTTCAGCCAAACTGTCACAAAACACAGTCACAGCGCTATGGCTGTGTGAAACGCAGTCGTAAATCACTTTTTCAGTGCCATTGTAACCTCAAATGGTCAGCAAACAAAGGGTTGTAGCAATAGCAATAGTGCTTAAAGGGTTATACAGCTTCACAGTGCTTTACAGCCCTAAGTGATTTAGAGTCAGCTTATTGCCCGCATCTGGGTTTGTTCAATCTGTCTGTCTGTCCTATCATCTATAACAGTGATTCTTAACCTTTTTGAAAGAATTGCCCCCTTGAGCCATTGAGGAAGTTGTCATCGCCCCTCCCCAACATAACCGCCCCCCTGCCACCTCTTAGTGTCCCCAAGGGGGCCAGCAGAGGGGCGCTAAGAGGCGGCAGGGGGGCGTTCGAGGCGCCGGCCCTGCAGGCTCACCCCATTGACTGTTGTACCGCACCGGAACCAGCACCTCAAATGCGGCAGCATGTTGGGAAAAGCCGCCGCCACCGCTTTCCCAAAGTGCTGCCACTCTCGCATTCTTTCTGCCTGTCTGTCTGTCCGTCCGTCCATCCATCCATCCAAAAGGTCTGTTTGCCTGCCTGCCTTCCTGCCTATCTACCTACCTACCTATCTACCAATATAGATCTCTCTCTTCCCCAATATATCTCGCTTATCGCTTCATATCGCCCCCTTCTGTTCCTTCACTCCACATCAGCCCTTTTTCGTTCCATCGCCCCCTGAAAATAAATCACTTGGGGCGAGACGCTTTGGTTAAGAACCACTGATCTATAAATTACTCAATCTATCCTCATCTATCTAATCTCATCTATCCTATCTATCTTATCTATCTATCCATTCAACTCATCTATTTATCTATCCTATTTCATCCACCTATCTATCCATATCTATCTATTTATCTATCTTCTATCTTCTGTCTATATATTCTATATTATATGTAATTATCTTTCCTTTCTATCTACTTTCAGTCATCTGTTTGTTTACATATCATCATTTCACCAATCTATCAATCATTATATCATAATAGCAATCTGGGTTTGTTCAATCTGTCTGTCTGTCCTATCATCTATCAATCAAGCAATCTATCCTCATCTATCTAATCTTATCTACCTATATCTATCCTATCTCATCTCTCTATCCTATCTATCATATCGTCCGTCCGTCCATCCATCCATCCATCCATCCATCTATATTGCTTTTTTTTTGTGTCTATTTTTTATTTTTCTATGTCTGTTTCTGTTTGACATCATCTATTATCTATTATCTATCTATCTATCATCCATCCATCCATCCATCCATCATCTATCTATCTATCTATCTATCTATCTATCATCTATCTATCTCTCTCATCTATTTATCTATCCATCCTACCTCATCTATCTCATCTCTCTACCTACCTACCTACCTACCTACCTACCATTGCAATAGCACTTAGACTCATACATCACTCTATAGTGCTTTTATAGCCCCCTCTAACCAGTTTACTGAGGTAGCATATTGAGGATCAAACTCCTGGCAATGGGCAGAATTAGCTTGCAATACTCATCCTAACTACTGCCCACCAGGGCTGAGAAACCCGTACTTCAAATGGACGAGGCCCAGAGGAGTAGGTTACCTCTGAAGGATGCCTCTCAGCTTGTCGCCAATCCCAACCACCATGACTTCTTTCCCTGAACCCGTGAGGTTGGAGAACTGATGCTTGATCTCTTTAGCCACGGAGGTGTGAATGGCCCCACACAGGCCACGATCAGAAGACACTCCAACAAGGAGATGCTTTTTCTTGTCCTCGGGGTTTGATGTCTACTTTCTCGTAGAGAGCTGCAAAAAGAAAGAAGGGAGCGTTAACGATGAGCAATTATCAAAAGGCCCAGATATCAAAACTACGAAAGCATCTTGGATGACTTTGGGCCAATCACCCGGAGATGGTGAGATCTAGTCCCGCCTTCATCAGGAAAGCCAGAGGGGTGTCTTTGGGCCAATCACTTTCCCTCAGCCCAAGTCACCTCACATGGCTGTTGCTGTGGGAAAAATAGAAAGAGGGAAGTGTGCTGTATATGTTCACTGCCTTGAGTTATTTGCAAAAATAATAAAGACGGGATATAAATAAATAAAGGACAGTAAAAGGAAGGAAGGAAGGAAGGAAGGAAGGAAGGAAGGAAGGAAGGAAGGAAATAAAGAACAGTGCTTATGCCAAGAAAGGAGATTTACTGCCCATATCGTTTGTGTACACATGCAAACATTTCTGTTTGAAATATCCAGAACAACAATAGTTTTCCAAGTTATTGTAAACCTTCTTTTAATGAACCACTAAGAGAGGAGAGTATTTTTTGCTCCCAAATGTCATTTCATGCCAAACAAACTTTTTTAAAAAAATTAGTGTGCATTCAAAGTGACAATAGCTATTATTCTGTTCTATTCTGCAGCAAGTGGTTTCATTTCCAATTGAAGTCCTATCCATCCATTTATGTAATTCACATCTCATTACAAAACAGCATAGTTCAAGACACCAAGATTATAAAAATGACCCAACCATAAACTGACAGAAATATAGAACTGCCTCCTCTGGATTACACTTAACAACTGTCTTTTGGGCTCAATTGTGGTCATAAGTCAAGGACTACTTGTTACAGGTTTGTTGGAAACAGCTCATTCAAAAGTTCGAGGCCAAAAATGCCAGGAAATCATTTCAGTCTTTAAGACGTTTCACCTACAAAGGAGACAGCCGCTTACCCAATGCTCCCACGCCATAAACTCTGGCAGATTTTAACTCTCTCTCTGCCCTGGAATATTTTGCGGCAGCAACCATTTTCATGGATTTTGTGATTTTCTGGATGTTCTTGATAGACTTCAAGCGCCGGGTAACTGCATGGATTAAAGGATACAAACTGAGGTAGGATTTTAAGCAGACGAGGAAAACGGCAGAATGAAACAAACAGTAGAATCAACTATAAAGTACTAGATTCTTAAAAGGGAACTTTAAAAAGAAGGTGCAGTCATGATTTCAGAGCATCTCAGACAAATAAATATAACATGGAACACTTACTGTCTTTCAGAGTCGCCATGTTCCTAACTTGGATCCTGAAAAAAAACACAAAAAGAAACATGTATTTGCTTATTTCATACACTGAATGTGTCTCATTCGGTTGCTCAAGTAACAAAAATATAGAACAGCTGCAATAGATCATTCATTTTCTAAAGGATGTTTATTTGGCTATATAATTCCTGAATGGCAACTCAGGCTCCCTTCTCCATAAGTGTGTTAAAATTCAAGATACAGATCTGACATTCCAAGCTACAAAAATTTTTTTAAAAAAAGGGGGGGGGGAACATGTTTGTGGCGATCCTTTCCTAAATATTCCATGAGCCTGTGCTGTCTTGCATCTCAAACTGAAGCACACATGGTTCTTGTAGTCTGCAATTTTTTTTTCCTGGTATTCCGTTCGTAGTCCTGCATCATTCGAAGGGTGTTCATCCCAAAGAGCTTCGCTAAAAGTCTATGGAGATTTTCAGTCCTTGTTTCCACCACCAGCACCCCAGTTAGAGCTGAGGAAACTTCTCGGACAAGAAGCGAAGCATCTTCAAAAAAAAAGTGTGTGTGTGTGGGGAAATCAAGGAAGTCCAGATGCCTCCTGAAAAAAATCACCTTTGGGACAACCACAACCTGGATGACTGAGAATTTCCAGGGACAGGGAGTACCCACCCCGCTGATCCAGTTCTACAGAGGAATGATGGAGTCTGTCATCTGCACCTCTATAACTGTCTGGTTTGGCTCTGCAACCCAACAGGACAGACACAGACTTCAGAGGATAATTAGGACTGCAGAAAAAAAAAATAATGACTACCAACCTTTCCTTCCATGGAGGACCTGTATCCTGCACGAGTCAAAAAGAGGGCTGTGAAAATATTTACAGACTCCTCACATCCTGGACATAAACTGTTTCAACTCCTACCCTCAAAACAATGCTATAGAGCACTGCACACCAGAACAACTAGATACAAGGGGAGTTTTTTCCTAAAGCCATCACTCTGCTAAACAAATAATCCCCCCAACACTGTACAACTATTTACAAAGTCTGCACTACTATTACTGTTAATCTTCTCGTCTCTCCTTATCACCCATCCCCTCCTACTTGTGACTGTATGACTGTAACTTTGTTGCTTGTATCCTTACGATTTATACTGACTGTTTCCTAGTATGATTTGATTGCTTATTGTACCCTATGACTATCATTAAGTGTTGTACCTGATGATTCTTGACGAATGTATCTTTTCTTTTATGTACACTGAGAGCATATGCACGAAAGACAAATTCCTTGTGTCCCATAACACTTGGCCAATAAAGAACTTCTTTCTTCCTTCCTTCCTTCCTTCCTTCCTTCCTTCCTTTCTTCTCTCTCTCTCTCTCTCTCTCCCCTCCCTCCTTATCTAGATAGATAGATAGATAGATAGATAGATAGATAGATAGATGGCGAGTGGGATCTCGTCGAAACGTCGCCAAGATATTCTCAATCTTACACGGGACAAGACCCGAATACACCAAGACCCTCTATCTATCTATCTATCTATCTATCTATCTATCTATCTATCTATCTATCGGAACGAGGTCCACAGAAGGTAAGTTAGAATTAAATTTAGAATTAGAATTAAGTTAGAATTAAAACCATGAAAAATCAATGGCCGAGACAACCAGATCAGGTAAGATCAGATTCCCAGTGCATGCAAAAAACCCCAATAATACACCGCCCCCCGCAAAAAACTAACTTTTATAACTGAGCCTCTAATGTTGGGGGGTCACGGATTCCCTGGAGCTCCCATGCTGCTTTGACTCCAGCACCCATCAGCCACTGCCCCCAAGGGCATGGGCCAGGGGTGATGGGCTTCCAGCCACGTGGAAAGAAATCCCAGGGAAACTCAAAGTAGCTGTCAGTCTCTGGCCAGCTGGCTTCCCCCCCCCACTCCGCCCATAAGACCTTAAGGGAGGCGAGAGCGCCTCTGAGCATGTGCAGAAAGCCTCCCGCTCCTCGACCCTCCACGGCCGCTCCCCTTCCCCCGAAGTACCCCCGCGGCTGGGCCTGGGCACCGGCAAGAAGATCAACAGCAACGCCGCCGACCCGGCTCCTTCCCGCAGCCTCGTCCGACCGTTCACCGGCTGCAGCCGCTGCTGAAGGTCAGGGCGCCCGCACCGCGCATGCGTCGCGCTTCCTCGCTTGCACCGGGCGCAGGAAGCGAAAAAGAACTGTGACGTCTTCCGGGTGGACCGTCCCCCTCTCGCAGTCCTCTCTATGGTTGCTTGGACACTGAGCTGGCCGGCTAGAGCAGGCAGCACCTAAGCGGCGCGCGGCGCTCCTCCAAAGGGAACTGACACCACAAAGCTGACATGCTAGAGCGACCCCAATTGGATTGACGCAAGACAGATTAAAAATAGATACTTTAAGCGACTCCTAATTTGGTTGACCCACAGATATAGTAAAAATAGATACTTTCAATGTTTAGTTAAGAGTTCACCGGCCGGAACGGACTCTACAAAGCATAGAATTTTAATTTCCCTGTCCTAAAGGCCATTCTTGGGGAGAGCTAAAGTCCTCCTCAACAAGGACCTACTTCCTGTTACATCATTTCCGTTTCCTGTCATCCCTTCCGGCGCCTCTCAGAGTGCGGAAGTGAGGGTCGCGGTCGCCGGTTTCCTGCGTCGTAGCTCCTTCGCAGTCCTCGCCATGGGGAAGACGGACTTCTTGAGCCCCAAGGCCATCGCCAACCGCATCAAGTCGAAGGGGCTGCAGAAGCTGCGCTGGTATTGCCAGATGTGCCAGAAGCAGTGCCGGGACGAGGTAAAAAGCGAGCCTCCAGGGGCAGGGGCAGTATATCTGGGCGCACTGAAAGAAACCCTCCACTCGGGGGGCCTTTTCCGTCCTCAGCCACGGATCTCTCTCGGATTTAGGTTGACTCTTCGCCTCTCTTAGGGTGATTTTGATCCACCATGGAGTTAGAATCAGAACAGAGTTGGAATGGACCCTGGAGATCTAGACAACCCATGAAAAGGGGACAAGATGCTTATGTCTGAATTGATTTATTTTCTGGGATTCTGCAACGCACTGGACCGTAAACCCAGGTTCACGGTGTGGCTTTGGTACCACATTCTGGGACACAAAACACTTAATTTGGTTCGTTGGCTGAATACTGGTATTAGATCTTTAGCTGACAAAGCTAAATGTGTTACATGAAGAAGGACGAAAGGCTGGATTGAATTTAAATAAGTTTGGCTTATTTAATTAATTAGGCTAGTTGACTTCAGCAAGCAACCACATCTAATATCTGGCCATTGTTAAAGGTTGCTACTTTGGATGTATCTAGGATTGCTGCCATGTTTGGGGTTAGATATCTTGTTCTTTTGGTAGTTTCTGCATTATTTTGTCTCCAATATGGTTTTTTTAAAAAATGTTTTAGCTGCTCTTGATACCTGTTTGAGGTTTGCTAGGGAATTTTGACTTTATTTTGTTTCTTGCCTTGTTTTTTCTTCCAGAATGGCTTTAAATGTCATTGCATGTCTGAATCTCACCAGCGACAACTGCTCCTGGCATCTGAAAACCCCCAGCAATTCATGGATTACTTTTCAGAGTGAGTTTGGCGTATAACGTGACATTGCGTTTCACGATCTGCTTCCGCTGAAATTTGGGCATCATCATGGCTGCAGTATATGAGTTTGGAAATACAAGACAGTTGAGAACTGCCTCACACTCTTGTGGTTATTTGTCCAGACAAATTTTAGAATTTTCTTGGTGTAGGAGTGGGAGGGGGTTTGTTTTAAATCAAACTTAGTGAAGGCTCTCCTCAAGACTACCTTGTTTCCCTGAAAATAAGACCCTGTCTTATATTTTTTTGCCACCAAAAAAGGCACCAGGTCTTATTTTCGGGGGATGTCATCCACTGACTAACCTCATTTGTGTGCGTCTCTCCCAGCCTCCTTTTCGCTGTCAGAGGCCTTCAGGAATTTCTTTGGCCAGCAAGGCTTTCCTGAAAGCCTCTATAGACAGTAACAGAGCTCTGGATCAATCCAGAGTTTTGTTATCAGCTCCAGAGGCCTTCAGGAAAGCCTTGCCGGCCTTGCCAGCTGCAGAAGAAATGGGCCAATAAGGCAGGTGTTGGGGTGTGCGAGGCCTGGCTACACCTGTCCAAAGGTACAGTAAGTAAGTAGTAAGTAGTAGGGCAGCCCCCCATCCCCACCCTAGCTTAATGTTTACCTGTGCATTCTGGAGTGGGCAGGAATCTTAATTAGGCCTTATTTTGTGGGTAGGGCTTATATTGGGCGCACGTGTAAAAATCAATCTAGGACTTACTTTTGGGGTAGGTCATATTTTCAGAGAAACAGGGTAATTCATTGTCCACGTGACATCAGGAAGGACATCCAGCAAGTAAACATTAATCCTGTCACTCTTAAATAACCTTTATATATAGTCTTTACATCTATTCTCTAACCACTTGTACCATGTGTCCCAAATCATGTAATATTCTGTTTCTCCTTTATCTTTTAATTCCATTGTTAGTCTGTCCATCTCCACACATTCAAGTACCTTTTTTATCACCATATCCTCTGGGGGGCGGTGTTGTCCTGTGTCCAATTTTGTGCGAAGACGATTCTAGCCGCAGTTGTTATGTGGAGTATAATATACTGAGTTTTTTATTTAAGTTACCTTTTATTACATCTAGTAAAAATAATGATGGTTTCAACTCAATATTTTTGTTTCGTAATTTCCTCAAGCCATTTCTTTATTTTAATCCAGAATTTCCTAGCTTCTGTGCACCTCCACCACATGTGAAAACATGTGCCTTGTTTATGCTTGCATCTCCAGCATTCCGCCGATCTATTTGGGAACGTTTTCGCTAATCAGAAAGGGAGTTTTTATTGCAACTGTAGTGGTATCTGAGAAAGATTATGGGAGATGGTTAAGAAATGTTGCCAGGGAGTTAAGACTGCAGCTATATCATGGCATCATGGATGGAGAAAGGTGTTCAGAAGAGACCCTCCCCAGTTTCCCAGGCTGTAAAGGAGCTAGGAGGAGGGGAGAGGATTATATTATATTGTATTATATTTCAGACTCGCAAGATTCAGTAACGTAACCTTATCATAAAGTAGAATTATCTCAACCGGTCATGTTTTCTGTCTGGTTTATCTAGTAAGGCTGACAGTAACACTCTTCCTTTCATATTCCTCTAGGGAATTCCGAAATGATTTCCTAGAACTTCTCCGGAGAAGATTCGGTAAATTTCATTGTTTGTTTCTTCATATTAGATTTGGAGGCTAGCAGTAGCATTTAGGCTTATATACAGTGGTGAAATGCTACCGGTTCGGCCGAACTGATAGTAAAAAAAGCCTCTGACGATCAGCTGAGGGGGGGAAAGAAGAGAAAAGCACCCTGCACTTTTCTTTTTTTTTTTTAGAAAAAACTTTATTAACAATTTAAAAAACAGTATATACAATACGTCAAGTACAACTTGAGGTTGTTGACAAAATCAATATATACCAATACTACATAAATAAACATATAAAACACATAAAACACATATTTCTTACCAGCTAAGACGGTGTGTTGTTTTTTTTCTCCCTTGATAATAATTTTACTACTCTTCATTTCTTATTTGGTGAACAGTCTTAACTACTCCGTTCATCAAAATATTCATCGAATATATATCTTTTAAGTTCCTGTTTTTTTCTCTTTAGTCCAATTGTACCATTTATCCCAAGCTGTAGTATGTTTTGAGTCTTCTCCATTTCTAAGTTCTTGTGTGAGTTGGTCCGTTTCAGCGCAGTCAAGTATTTTCTGTATAAACAAATTATTTGCTGGCATTTGTTCTCCCAACATTGTGCCAACGCAATTCTAGCCACTGTGATTATATGGGGAAAAGTACTTTTTATCGTCTCAGCTGATTGGCATGGCAGAGCCTCAGCTGGTGTATGGAAAGCAGCGCACACTGCTTTACTCATTCATTCATTCATTCATTCATTCATTCATTCGATTTATATGCCGCCCTATCTCCTGAGGGACTCAGGGCAGCTTACAATTAATAGGATTCAATACAGTAAGACAAATGAATTGATGAGTCGAGGTCTCACTACTGGTTAGGATAATTTGAGATATGTTCAAAACCCCTTTCCCGTTCTCCCTCAGTCCGGGTAGGCTAGTTGGAATAGCCAGGTTTTTAACTCACAGCGGAAGGAGCAGAGGTCAGGGACCATTCGGAGCCCCGGGGGAAGTTGATTCCATAGGGTGGGTGCTCCCACTGAGAAGGCCCTACTCCTGGGGACGGCCAGTCGACATTGTTGTGTCGGTGGCACCTGGAGAAGGCCCTCTCTATGGGAGCGCACGGGACGTTGGAGGTTGTTATTGGCAGTAGGGCCTCCCGTAAGTATCCTGGTCCAATGCCATAAAGGGTTTTATAGGTCAGTGCCAGCACCTTGAATCTCACTCGGAGGGTAACCGGTAACCAGTGCAGCTCGCGCAGGAGGGGTGTAATATGGGAGCATCGGGAGCCTCCGCGATCACCAAACCAGTAGGGAAACTGGTAGAATCCCACCACTGCTTATATACCACCACCCTATAGTTTTAGAGCATTCTCTTTACAATGTAGAAGCCTTATTTGCATATTGCCCTGAACAATCTGGCTCCTCATTTTACCGACCTCGGAAGGATGGAAGACCGAGTCGACCTTGAGCCCCGTCAGGATCGAACTTCTGGCAGTGGGCAGACATAGCCTGCAATACTGCACTTTAATCACGGTGCCACCAGTGCCTGATTCCCAAAACAAACCAATTGGCTTAGGGTGCTTCTTTTTTCAAGAGGCAACTGGACTTTCTGGTTTTTCTTTGAAGATGTTTCGCTTCTCGTCTGAGAAACTTCTTCAGCTCTGAGAAAGTTGCCTCTTGAAAAAGCACTTTTGGGACAATCATGACCTGGAAGACTGAAAGAATCTCCATAAACATTGAGCGGCTTAGAATAAAAACAAAGGGGAAAAAACCAACCTGAAATAGTAAAAATAATGTACATCCAAAGGTGGAAAAACTCCCAGATTGGGCATCCAACTAAATCCCAGGCCTGAAAGCCGAAATGTCAACTCATAAAATATTTCTATGGTCTTTTTACAGTTGCCAACAGAAAGGGAGGGGGGGAAATGGGTTTTGAAAGAGCAGTGTGGCAGCTTGGAAATCGAAAGTGCATTCCATAAATAGTTTTTCAAAGATAGTAACTAGGTGACTGAAGTTTCTGCAGCGCAAATATCTAACTGGAGAACATGATTGAAGACTCTTGGCTATGGATGTGTCCCATTGGAGAATATGAATTACGATACACCCAGGGGTTGGGGGGAAACCAGGGTCAAGGGAGACAATGAATGATGTGTCTCAGAGTCGGCTACACCCAGGCAGTGCCGGACGTGTTAACTCCCAATAAATCCTTTTGAACTTTTGGAAGTTTGGCTCGAGACTCATAATTTAATTGGGGTAACTGCCGCAATCCTGACAGCCAGCCGACTCTCATAATTCATCATCGGACACATTTTAAAAACTTCTTTTAACAATTGTGAGGTGCCAGTCTTTGGGAAGATGCTATTCCACAATTGGAAAAGCTGTGATAAAACGATGCTTCTTTAGTTCACTTGAAATGTTTTAGTTAACTCCCAGTGTCAACTCACAAAACATTTTGTATACACGTTTTATAGTTGAACAGAAAGAAGGGGGGTGAGTTTCAAACAGCAGTGTGGAATCGAAAGTACATTCCATTCATATTTTCTTCAAAGACTGATCAGATGACTGAAAGCTTCTGCTGTGCAAAAATCTAATTGGAGAGCATGATTGATGACTCTTGGCTACGGACGTATTTCATTGGTTGATACACCCAGAGGGGTGGGGGGGAAATCAGGATCAAGGGTGACAGTGAATTACATATCTTCAGAGTTGGCTACGCCCAGGTTAATGCCAGATGTAGAATGTTAACTTCAAACAAATCCTTTTCAGTTTTGGGAGTGTGGCTCGAGGCTCA
Organism: Naja naja; assembly: GCA_009733165.1. Lineage (NCBI taxonomy): Eukaryota > Metazoa > Chordata > Lepidosauria > Squamata > Elapidae > Naja > Naja naja. Next base: position 47,402,048 of record CM019154.1, read on the forward strand.
TGATTTAATTGGAGTAACTGCCAGAATCCTGACACCCAGCTTCTAATTAAGAGTGGTGTTGTTTTTCTCCTAGGAACAAAGAGAGTCCACAACAATATCGTATATAATGAATATATCAGCCATCGGGAACACATCCATATGAACGCTACTCAGTGGGAAACTCTGACAGATTTTACAAAGTGGCTCGGGAGGGAAGGTAAGGCTGTCCTTGCATGGAGCCCCTCCTGGGAGGAACTGGGGTGCTGGAGGCAGCTGAGCCAGTCGCTAAACAGAAGAGCTTGCCGATAAAACGAGTTAAACCGTATCAATATCCCAATATTTCAACACTTGCTTTTTTTTTAGTGCGTTGGGAGGCAGATGGAGGAGGGGTGGTCATTTGAATGCTGCACAGGTAGTCCTCGACTTACGATCACAATTGAACCCGGCATTTTGGTTGTTAAACGAGACATTTGTTTTGCCCCATTTTACACGACCCTTCTTGCCACAGTTGCTAAGTGAATCACTGCAGTTGATAAGCTCGTAACCTGATTGTGAAGTGAATCGGGCTTTCCCCGTTGACGTTGCTTGTCAGAAGGGCACAGCGACGGTCATAAGTATGAATCAGTTGCCAAGCATCTCAATTTTGATCACATGACCACAGGGATGCTGGAAAGGTTGTCACTGCGAAAAGCAGTCCTAAATCCCTTTTTTCAGTGCTGTTGTAAGTTTGAACGGCCACTAAATGAACTGTTGTAAGTTGAGGACTACCTGTATTTGAGAATAGATGGAAGAATAGTACATTATAATGGTTCCAATAGACCAGGGATTCCTAATCTTTTCTATACCTCACGCCCCTAGAACATGCCTCTGAAATATTCTTGCACCCCTTATAAAAGTAAATAATTATATGCATACAATTACCCTGTAAAATATGACCTATCCTGAAAGTAAGTCCTAGCTTGATTTTTACATGTGTGCCCAACATAAGCCCTATCCCCAAAATAAGCCCTAATTAAGACCCCGCCCACTCCAGAGTGCACGGGTGAAAATTAAGCTAGGGTGAGGATTGTGGGGTAGAGCTACCCTACTACTTACCTTTGGACAGTTGTAGCCTGGCCTCGCACGCCCAGAAATCTGCCTTGCTGGCCCATTTCTTCTGCAGCTGGCAAGGCTTTCCTGAAGGCCTCTGTAGCTGATAACAAAGCTCTGGATCGATCCAGAGCTCAGTTATCAGCTGCAGCCTGCCGCCGAAAAGTTCCTGAAGGCCTCTGGCAACAAAAAGGAAGCCAGGGGCAATGCACACGATTGAGATTAGTCAGTGGATTACATCCCTCGAAAATAAGATCTGGTGCCTTTTTTGGTAGCAAAAAAAATAAGGGTCTTATTTTCGGGGAAACACGGTATGCATATATACTATAATTCTGAAACTTCTAAACCCAAGTTTTGTACCCCCTGGAATATCACCTCGCACCCCCCGGTTGGGAACCCCTGCAATAGACGGTTGGGAAGCTTAAGTGGAATGAGGCCTACTTAGCGCTTGACTAGAGGAGCCTATCTAAGAGATCAAGACTGTAGGCCAGAGTGCCCGTCAAAAAACATCCCCAATGCCAGCTGGGGAATTCTGGGAATTGAAGCCCACCCATCTTCAAGTTGGCCATTGGCAAGCAGCCTTCAATGCTGAGTCTCTTTCCTCACCAGGATCCTGAGGTTCATTGACAAATATTTTTTACAGGGGGCTTCCAATTTGGGGGGCATAATTGCATAACTGTCATGCCGCTGTTGGAATCTGATTCCAAGGGAGAGGTGGAACAGCTGACTGGGAGTGAGAGTGTGGCTCCGAGGGTGGCTGTGGAGGAAACTGGGGAAAGGCACAGTCTGGCTGGGCATTCAGAGGAAGACCCAGGGCCACCCCCTCTTCATCCCAGGGCACGCAGGGAGGAATGGAGAAGGGAGGAACGTGAGTTATGGGGGAGGAAAGGGCCCTGATTCCCTTCATTAGCTGCACCTGGGAAACAGGATTTAAAAGGGCGTTTGTGCACAGCACCTTGCTGGAAGCAAAGCGTGAATTATCTTCTGGGTTCTGCCGTCCTCCTAACTCTGTGTGTTTCATTATATTTTGAAGTTTGAAATTCTTTATACTGCCCTGCCTCGTTAATTGCTGCAGTGTGGTTTGTGTTGGTTTTTATTTATAATTTATATGTACTTTGGGTTCGGACTGAACTTCTTCCCTTTAAAACTGTTCTTGGGAGAGTTTTTTTCTCCAGCTGATGATAACTGGACATTGGGGGGCTGAGTTGGAGGTATTAAAGGGACTTTACCTACTTTTGTGACTTTGTTGCTTTTGCGCCACGCCCCTTTGGGTCATCACAATAACTCCCTTCCTTATTTCTCCCAGAAATGATGGTTCTAACCATGGCAATATGCTTCCTTAAGGCCTTTGCAAAGTCGACGAAACGCCCAAGGGCTGGTACATCCAGTACATTGACCGAGACCCCGAGACTATCCGTAGGCAGCAGGAACAGGAAAAGAAGAAAAAACAGGATTTGGACGATGAAGAAAAAACGGCCAGATTCATCGAACAGCAAGTCAGGAGGGGCTTGCAGGGAAAAGATCAGGTGAGGCAAAAATCTTACAATGTCTCAGGAACCAAGGAGAAAAGGAACGGCCATTTTGATATTCCTTGGTTCGAAAATTTAATACAGGTAGTAGTCCTCGAGTTACAACCCACAATTCAGCCCAACATTTCTGTTGCTGAGCAAGACAGTTGATAAATTTGCCCCAGTTTATGACCTTCCCAGCCACAGTTGTTCAGTGGTGATTCACCACCGTTGTTAACTTGAAGCTGACTTGCTTATTGACTTTGCTTGTCAGAAGGTCACAAAAGGGGATCGCGTGGCCACGGGATACTGCAACCGGCATAAGTACATGCCAGTTGCCAAGCATCTGAATTTTTATCACATGACCATGGGGAAGTTGCAATGGTCATAAGTGTCAAAAACTCCCTTTTTTCAGTGCTGTTGTAACTTTGAACAGTCATTAAACAGATGTGGTTTTTTTTAAATTCATATTTATATGCCACCCTTCTCCAGAGACTCAGGGCAGCTTACAATTTTTGGGATACCACCCAATGCGCTCAGCAATAGCCTTCCTTCCATTGTATATGCCTGCTTATTACTAAGCGGCATTTTTACAAAGTCAGCTAATTGCCCCCAACAATCTTTGGGTCCTCAATTTACCTACCCTGAGAGGATGGAAGGCTGAGTCAACCTTGAGCCTGGTGGGATTCGAGCCTAATTGCAGGCAGCTGGAACTTAAGTGCTAGGCATTTAACAGCCTGCACCACCAAGGCTCTAAGTTGAGAACTACCTGTACTATGTGGATGAGAGAGACGGGATCAGCAAAGTGGATCATCAAATATGATCAGTAGCTTAATATGTCCCCCAAATTCTACAATTTATTTGTGTGTGTGTCCCTGCTATAAGTCAGACACTAGACTGCCCCACGACCCCTAGATTTATTCCCAAGAGTATTTGGTCTACCAAACTTTTCTTAATTTCTCCTGGATTGCAATGAAGCCAACTCTAACTTGGTGGCACGATGTCTGTGCTTGTTGGATTCACAAATCCTTAGATGGTTCTTTTCTGTCGTTGCAGGAAGAGCCGATCTTCACAGAACTAAACAGAGAAAACGAGGAGGAAAAAGGTGATTCGCTCCGTGTGGAAAATCTACTATAAGGTTCACAGTCTAAGCCTTGTGGAGACTTAATAATTCAAATCCTAAAACAGGACCCCAAAATTATTAAGTTAGTATGTAAGAATACAGGCAGCTCCAAGTAGAGTGGGTGGGTTTTAATTTTTTTTTGTAAAATTAGGGTGTCCAGGTCTGATAATTTCATATTTCCAGATACTGAGAAAATCCTTTAGGTATTATTGTTCTGAGGGCTTCGATCACATTTGGTGTAACAAGATATTTTTTACCATAAATCTGCATGTCTCAATGTTTCCCTCAGTCCTACATTATCCAGGATAGCAACATCAGTGAAGTAGACTGACTTCTTTTCAATAACATATCAAAGCTGAGATGAATGAGACGGCCTTTGTTTGAATCTTAAAAAGTCCCATAAGGTCTTAATCTACTCATTTTCCAAAATCTTCTCAACTTGATGGTCCCCGTAGTTTTCCCAAGCCTCTGGGAAAGTTTCCAATGAATAATTCTGGTCAGCTTGGTCCTGATGCTGCCTGAAATCAGTTTCTGATTTTATTTTTCACAATAATTATAAATTATTGCGAAAATTATGATTTATTTAAATTTGTTTGGCTGCAATTCCAGTGGAGTCTGGCAGTGCACAAAACTAAGGGGGGGGGAATAAAATGAACATGAAATCAGATAGAAACAGCCCAGACTAAAATAATCTTATAAACAAGAAAATTGACAAAACAAAACATTGAGTTCTAGTCCTGCATAGGCATGAAAACCAACTGGGAGAGTTTGGATCATTCACCAGGAGACAGCAAGTTCTAGTTCTACCTTAGGCATGAAAGCCAATTGGATGATTTTGGGTCAGTTACGAGGAGACAGTGAGTTCTAATTCCCCCTTAGACATGAAAGCTGGTTGGATGACTTCAGGCCAATCACCAGGAGACAGTGAGTTCTAGTTCCCCCTTAGACATGAAAGCTGGTTGGATGACTTCAGGCCAATCACCAGGAGAGAGTTCTAGCATGAGAGCTGGTTGGATGACTTCAGGCCAATCACCAGGAGACAGTGAGTTCTAGTTCCCTCTTAGGCATGAAAGCTGGTTGGATGACTTTAGGCCAATCACCAGGAGACAGTGAGTTCTAGTTCCCTCTTAGGCAAGATAACTAACTGGATGACCAGCCCCTCTCTCCGCCAACCTACCTTGCATGATTGTTGTGGTGGGGAAAATAGATGGAGGAAGGAATATTAGGTTTGTTGGCTGCCTTGACTTATCTATAAAAACATTAAAGGCAGAATAATAATCAACCTCCGACCTGGGATTATTTGGATGGGTAATCCTGCATTTGCTAGTCTTTATGAGGAAAGAAGAATTCTCAAGCCAGGTGCACAAAAACTTCCTCATGTGATTTCTATACTTAACTAAACGTTGCCTTTCTATTCTGCCACAATCTATTTGACTGTGCAGCTCCCGTGCTCTAAGAAATTATGCCTATTAAAGCATCCCTGGTGCACTTGAATCCGCCCTATTGATCCTTTGGTTATTTTATTTGAATGTATGGACTCTTCGTCTCTACAAACCCCACTCCCATCTAGCACTGATGATGCAACCTAGTTGGGTCACGAAATGTCAGCAAGACAACAACCCGGCTCAGACAGCACCAAGGACCCCTGGTTGTGTCCACAAACCCCATCATCATCATCATCATCATTTTTAACGACTGCATAATCCCTTGCGGGGTGGAGTCTGGCAGCGGAATGGAGCTAGCAGAGGGTTTACTGGCCGGATGCCATTCCTGTTGCCAGGGTGGAGTTTTGTCCGGCAGATATATTCTCCTCGCGCCCGGAGAGAGAAATATCTGCCTCTACCCAGGATCAAACTCACAGCCTCCTGATTGTGAGGTGAGAGCGCCACCTCTAGGCCACCACACCCCTGTCCACAAACCCTATATGTGTTGCAAAAGAAATGAAGGATTTTGTTTTTTCCTCTCCCCCTTTTAGTGACCTTCAATTTGAACAAAGGAGCGAGCACTTCAGCCGCTGCAGCACCACAACCCAAAGGCAGGCAAGTATTATGGCTGGTTTATAACGTCAGTCACTGAACGAACTGTTGTAAATGGAGGACTGCCTGTAGACCCTCAAAGGGCTGGTGCGCTGCTTCTGGGAATTTCCTGTCCCCCTCTCTCTCTTCCCCAAACACGGGGTGAGGAGAGCACTTGACTCTCATCTGAATCCAGTCCAGGTCAGATTCCCTGCCTTCGTGTTATTCCTTGAATCGGGAAGGAAACCTTAAGCCACTTTCCATACTAAGGGATTAAGTCTGTATGGAGAATCTCAGTCTTCCAGGTTGTGGTTGTCCCAAAGGTGTTTTTTTCCAGAGGCCACTGGGCTTCCTGGTTCTTCTTTGAAGACGTTTCCCTTCTCATCCAAGAAACTTCTTCAGCTCTGACTGGATGGTGGGGAATGGAAGGATTTATGCACCTTGCAGACAGAACTGGTCATTTGCATCCTTTTAGAGAGTCATTGAGGCCACTTGGAGGTTTATCTGTGTCCTCAGGGTCACCTGAGTGGTGCAAATGGGTGTGGAGCCTTCTTGGAACTGTTGAAAGGGCTGTGTTGTAGACTGGAGATAGATGATGTCGTATCCCTCCCCTTCTTTTGAAAGAGGGCTGTTCAGTTTTGACATAGATGGTCTCTTTTGACATAAATGGACAGTCCCAAGAAGGCTCCATTCCAGTGACCCTGAGGACACAGATAAACCATCCAAGTGGCCTCAATGACCCTCTAATAGGATGCAAATGACCAGCTATCTGCAAGGAGTATAAATCCTTCCATTCCCAACCATCCAGCCAGAGTTGAAGAAGCTCCTTGGATGAGGAGCGAAACGTCTTGAAAGAAAAGACAAGAAAGTCCAGTTGCCTCTTGAAAAAAAGCACCCTAGGAGACTAAGGAACTATTAATCCAGCTCTGTTTTCTCCAGCGTGCTGAAGCCCTCAGGAGCGCTGCTCCCTGTTAAGCGGAAAGAAATCCCTCCGACGTCAAAGCAAACTAAGGAGAAGAAGAAGAAAAGATCTGCCCTTGATGAGATCATAGAGGTGTGGTGAAGATCCAGTTACTGATACATTCTGCTTGGTGATGATTATGAGGCAGGAACAATGGGCGGGGGACATGAGGTAACCAGAGAACATCTGTGGGGGTCCTTAGTGCTGCCTGACTTTGGTTGTTTTCTCGCCGACGTTTCATGGCCCAACTAGGTAACAATATCAGGGCTAGGTAGGAGTGGGTTTTGTGGAGATGAGGAGGAGAACTGGCGCTCTCTGAGCTCGGTTGTCTTCTTGTAGACGTTTCATCACCCAGCTAGGTAACGTCATCAGTGCTCGATGGGAGTGGGGTTTGGGGACATGAGAAGGAGGACTGTGAGCTCCTTGGTGCTTTCTGAGCTTGGTTGTCTTCTTCTCACAGACCTTTCTTGACCCAAGTGGGTAACATCAACCATAGTTAGCAAAAACCGTGTCTGAGCACTTGGGACTCCACAGTTCAATACTGAGCTAAAAATATTCTATCAGCAACAAATGTTTTTCCATGTTTTGCCAAGGTGCCCATGTGGGCAGCAGGGAGGACTAATAGTAATATTTGGGGGCCAGGGTACGGGGTGTCTTCTGCTCATAAGAAAATGGCAAAGATCAAAGTTAAGAGGATCCCAAAACCTAACTCCTAGTTTAGTGGTTTACTGGAGCATTGCCAACTAGCTAGTAAATCATTCGATCGCCTACGTTGGCTGGATCTCACCTTGAATCTTGTATCCAATTCTGGGCATCCTTTTGAAGGATGGTTCATACTTAAGATCCCTGCTGTGTCCCAAGGTCATGGGATCCCTTTTTACAACATTCTGACGAGCAAAATGAGAATTCCAAAATCTAGTTAATAAGAGGATCTCTTTATGTACATAATTTTGTATTTCTTTTTTTTATTTTGTCATGCTCATGTAGTGTACAATGGAGGTGGTGACTCTTTTGAGAGCTGCATGCGATGAAATTTCATTTCAATGCGTGCCGATTAGTGTACATTCAGCAAAGTTATTTTTCTATATTCTATTCTATCATTAAGAATATACGCTCCATATTCCAGCTCCTTCTGATTTTTTTGGAAGCCACGAAATCCATTATGTGAAAGATTTTAGTATGGCAGGATACCTTCCAGACATTATGTGATGACACAAAAGCAACAAAGTCACAAAAATAGGTAAAGTCCCTTTAATACCTCCAACTTGGCCCCCAGTGTCCAGTTATCATCGGCTGGAGAGAAAAAACTCTCCCAAGAACAGTTTTCAAAGGGAAGAAATTCCATCCGAACTCAAAAGTACATATACATTATAAATAAAAATCAACACAAACCACACTGCAGCAATTAACGAGGCAGGGCAGGATAAGGGATTGAAGACATCAAAAAATAACGAAATACACACACTAGGGAGGACACCAGAACTCAGATAAAACTTGACAAACCAGAATGATTTCACGCTTTGCTTCCAGCAACTTTGCTGTCCGCAGTTTGCCCTTTTAAACAGTCTTCCCAGCTGCAGTCAATGAAGGGGATCAGGGCCCTTTCCTCCCCCGTAAACCATGCAACTCATGTTGCTCCCTTCTCCGTTCCTCCCTGTGTGCCCTAGGATGAAGAGGTGGGTGGCCCTGGGTCTTCCTCTGAATGCCAAGCCGGACTGTGCCCTTCCCCGGTTTCCTCCACAGCCACTGGAGCCACACTCCCACTCCCTGTCAGCTGTTCCACCTCTCCCTCAGAATCAGATTCCAACAGGGGCATGATACATTATCTTTAGTAGATCTCACCTGCAAGGCCAAATTGAACTAATATTTGTATTTATTTTTTTCTCATAATTCTCCTAGTTTGAAGAAGAGAAGAAAAAGTCTGCCCGAAAAGACTACTGGTTGCAACCTGTAAGTATCCAAATGGTTGGTCCGGAATCTGTCATGATGTAGCTTCGGGGAATAAGTGGGTAGATTTTTATGTATCCCCTTTAACATTTATAGTGCTCCATTCTCTTATTTCAGGTCCAAGGCTTTCTTTTCCTCCTGTTTCGATTTATCTCTTATCAGGTTCCTGTTTAGCTGGCAGGCTACAGGCAGTTCTTGACTTATGACCATTTGTTTAGTGACCGTTCAGTAAAACGGCAATGAAAAAAGTGACTTACAACTGGTCCTCACACTTACAACCATCCTAGCATCCTCACTTTTACGTGATCGGAATTGGGGCGCTTGGCAACTGGCATGTACTTATGACTGTTGCAGTGTCCCGGGGTCACGTGATCGCAATTTGCAACCTTCCCAGCTGGCTTCCAACAAGCAAAGGTCAGTGGGGGGAAGCCAGATTCATTTAACAACCGCATGATTTTTTTCTTAACAACTGCAGTTGTTAACAGCCCTGCCCCCCCAAAAGGATGTAAAAATCGGGCACGACTCAACAACCACGTTGCTTAGCAACGGAAAATTCTGGTTGTGGTTGTTAAGTTGAAGACTACCTGCATTATTTGAGTTATCGTATTTAGGATGCTTAGACAATGAAGAATCGCCGCAGCAATAATGTCTATGGAGATTCTCAGCCATCCAGGTCTTGGCTGTCCCAAAGGCGCTTTTTCAAAAGGCAAACCATTCATCCAGAACCCGATGAAGCTTCTTGGGTGAGAAGCGAAACCTCTTCAAGGGAAAACTCTTTTGCTTCTCATCCAAGAAGTTTCATCGGGTTCCGGATGGATGGTGGATAGGGAGAATGGAAGGATTAGTTCTGACAGCCATAACAGTGGCAAAATCCCTGCTTTTGGAAAATTAGAAAATTAAGGAAAATATTTTTCTTCTGACCCTGTGCTTTTTTATTTTTTTATTTGTGTATTTTTTTGTGTAGGAGAGATTGTCCTCCATCCCATTTACAAGAACAAACTTCATTTCTGCAGCTAAGTCTTAACATTGCATTCAATTTTACCCTGCAGAAAGAAGAATTAACTGCAGAAAGGAACAGATAACAGATAATCAGATAACAGATAATCAGAGTTGGAAGGGACCTTGTAGGTCATCTAGTCCAACCCCCCGCAAGCGGAGACCCTACACATTTCTGACAAATGGCAGTCCAGTCTCTTCTTGAAGGTCTCAAGTGATGGCATCCCACAACTTCCGAGGGCACAGCTGTTCCATTGGTTGATTGTTCTCACTGTCAGAAAGTTTCTCCTTATTTCCAGGTTGAATCTCTCCTTGTTCAGTTTCCATCCATTATTCCTTGTCTGGCCTACAGGCACTTTAGAAAATAACTTGACCCCTTCCTCTCTGTAGCAGCCCCTCAAATATTGGAAGACTGCTATCATGTCTCCCCTGGTCCTTCTCTTTACTAGACTAGCCAAGCCCAGTTCCTGCAACCGTTCATTGTATGTTTTAGCCTCCAGTCCCCTAATCCTGGAAGTGAGATCTACTTGCCTGTCATTAACCCCGATCTCTTTTCTAGGAAATTGTGGTCAAAATCATAACCAAGAAACTTGGCGAGAAATACTATAAAAGAAAAGCTGTCGTGAAGGTGAGTACGGAGCCTGTTGTCTGTCCTTCCAAAAACGTTGGTCACAGAGGGCGGATGTTAACGGTGGTTGGAGCAGGTGTAAACGAAAACGCTCCACGGGAGGATAGGAAGAATAATTGAATAACAGCTTTGGAGGGACCTTGAAGGTCAGCTGGTCCAACCCCCTGCTCAAGCAGGAAACTATCATTTCAGAGAAACGGTTGTCCAATCTCTTCTTAAAAGCCTCCAGGACCTGTGATGACCCGTAGTCTCTCAAAATAACCCAAAACCCAAAACATGAATTACAGTCCGGAAATGCCTTCAACTTAACTGTTTTATTAGTCACAGTTTAAAGTCCCAAAAGTAAATAATGAGGCAAAAGGAAAACAAGAACAAACCGCTCGTGAGAGTTCCGAATCAAACCAAGATAAGTAATCATACGTTCCAAGCAGATAACTGGGAAAAATCCTTGGGAAGAAGGCCAACAAATAGAAACCTCTTTCAAAGGAAACACTAACTTTGACTCCAGCAATTCTGCATACGCAGTTACAAACTTATATACATAGCTCCCAGCTGTAAGCCCTGAGGAGGATCATGGCCCTCTCCTCCCGAGTAGACCATGCTTTTCCCTGATCCTCCCCTCCCTGGGATGGATAGGAGATGGGCCTGGATCCTCCTCTGATTGCTCAGCCAGCCTCTGCCCTTCCCCAGCCTCCTCCAGCACCTCCGGAGCCACACTCCCACTCCCTGTTGGCTGTTCCTCCTCTTCCTCAGAGTCAGTCTGCACCAGGGGCATGACAGGACCCTTATGGAACCTCCCTGCTTGTTGTGGCTTGTCATCTGCCAGCAGTGCTAGCAGCAGAGTCAGATGAGGGGGAGTCGAAGTCCACAAGTCTTAAGGTTGCCAAGTTTGGAGACCCCTGGTTTAACCGATTAACCATGGCTGGCCAACAGAAACATCCGGGCAACTCAAAAAGCCAAAACAACGATATAATAAGACAGTCCTCGGCTTGCGAGGAGTCCTTGCACTTGTGACAGTTGCGGCATCCCATGGTCACGTGATCGAAAATTGGGCCCTTGGCAGTCGGCATGTATTTACAGGTAGTCCTCAACTTACAACAGTTCTTTTAGTGACTGTCCAAGGTTACAACGGCACTTAGGACCATTTTGCACAGCGACGACCTGTGCAGCGTTTCCGGAGATCATGCGATCAGAATTCAGATGCTTGGCAACTGACATGTACTTATGACAGTTGCAGCGTCCCCGGAATCACGTGACTCCCCTTTTGCAACCTTCTGACGAGCAAAAAGCCAGTGCAATCCTAAATTGCATTAACAGAGGGATACAATCGAGATCAAGGGAGGTACTAATACCACTCTATAAAGCCTTAGTAAGGCCACACCTAGAGTACTGCATCCAGTTTTGGTCACCACGCTATAAAAAAGATGTTGAGACTCTGGAAAGAGGGCATAGAAGAGCAACCAGGATGATTAGGGGACTGGAGGCTAAAACATACGATGAACGGTTGCAGGAACTGGGCCTGGCTAGTCTAGGGAAGACAAGGACCAGGGGAGACAGGATAGCAGCCTTCCAATATTTGAGGGGCTGCCCCAGAGAGGAGAAAGGGGTCAAGCTATTTTCCAAAGCATATCAACTGCAGTGATTCGCTTAATAGCTGTGGCAAAAATGGGGCAAAACTCACTTAACAAATGTCTCCATTAAACAACAAAGGTTTTGACCTCAATTGTGGCCGTAAGTCGAGGACTACCTGTGCAACAGGTGCAGCATTGTGGGGTCATTTGATCTCCTTTTCCTCCAATAAGCCAAGTCACTGGGAAAAGCAGGATTCATATAATGACTGCATGATTCGCTTAAACAACTATGGTAATTTGCTTAACAACACAACAAAAGGTCATAAAACTGGATACAACTTGCTTAACCACCCCATCGCTTCTCGGCAGAAGTGCCACATCCAATTGTGGTTGTAAGCCGAGGACTTACCTGCATAGCTTAATAGGATGATGATGGCCTGGTTCTCCACAACTTGCTAATAATGCATAATGTGGCTTGTTTTGGGCAGCCATCATGAAGTGCAAATAAACCATGATTTACGGTTCCATGTGTTTGTACAATAGATCTAGTCCGTGACTTCTTTCTGACAATTTTAAGAATAATAGCAATGAGTTCTTCTTTTAATCCACGTGTAATTGATGCGACAGGAGGTCGTTGACAAATACACAGCAGTGGTGAAATTGATCAATTCCGGAGATAAACTCAAACTGGACCAGACGCATCTTGAGACGGTGATCCCAGCCCCAGGTAAGCCTTTTCTGGCAAGGTAATTCTTGATAAGGGTGGCTCCTGCTTTTCAATGTCTCTTCTCCTGTCTGCCTTTCACTTTCTCATTTGGAGATGGTGGTTAAATATAGCTTCTAAAAATGTAGTTCGAATCCCACCAGGCTCAAGGTGGACTCAGCCTTCCATCCTTCCGAGATGAGTAAAATGAGGACCCAGATTGCTGGGGGCAAGAGGCTGATTCTGTAAACCGCTTGGAGAGGGCTGTAAAAGCTCTGTGCAGTGGTATATAAGTCTAAGGGCTATTGCGATGATAGATAGTTAGATAGATAGATAGATAGATAGATAGATAGATAGATAGATAGATAGATAGTAGATAAAGATAGATAGATAGATATAGATATATGATATAGATAGATAGATATAGGGTAGATAGATAGATAGATAGATAGATGGATAGATAGATAGATAGATAGATAGATAGATAGATATAGATGACATAGGGAGTGATGGATAGATAGATAGATGGGATGGATAGGATGGATGGAAGATAGGATGGATGGATAGATGGATGGATAGATGGATGGATGGATAGATAGATAGATAGATATGGATGGATGGATGGGTAGGTAGGTAGGTAGATAGATATGGATGGATGGATGGATGGATGGATGAGGGTGAGGGAGAGAGAGAAAGAGATAGATGATAGATAGATACCTAGATATAGATATATAGACAGGATGTATAGATGGAATATGGTAATAGAATATGAACAGACAGACAGACAGACAGACAGATGATAAATAGAGCCATGGTGGCACAGTGGTTAGAATGCAGTACTGCAGGATAATTCTGCTGACTACCAGCGGTTTGATTTTGACTGGCTTAAGGTTGACTCATCCTGCCGAGGTGGGTAAAATGGGGACACAGATTGTTCGGGACAATATGCTGACTCTTTAAAGCACTTAGAGAGGGCTATAACACACTGTAAAGCAGTATATAAGTCTGAGTGCTATTGCTATTGCTATGAAGTGTGTGGGATTAGTGGAAAGAAAGTATACTCCAACTTAAAAAAAACCCTTGGGGCCCAGCCCAAACCTGTGAAGCAAACCATTTATGTTCTTACAGGGGTGGTTTAATTATCATCGCCCATAGGTTTTGCTCCCAGGGTTGGGAGTTCAAATCCCTTTCCAATATCAAAGGCATACAGCAGACAGCAGCATTAATAAAACAGAGAAGGACATAATTCACGGCTCCTAGAAATAGACTCCGATTTCTTGAGATCAAAGGAAGAAAGGGGGGATTTATCCCCAAGCAGTTAGTAACTACACACAGGAGAAAAGCCCTGGATTAGATTGACCGATGTCAGGTTTGAGGTGGGTGAAATTCATCCCTATTCACCTTGCAGGTAAAAAGGTGTTGATTTTAAACGGAGGCTACAGAGGGAATGAAGCCACGTTACTGGGCATCAATGAGAAGTCATTTTCCGCCACGGTCCTCATTGAATCGGTAAGTATCTTTTAATAGTTGTCTAACAGGCAGCCACATCCTTTCCTTGTTTAAAGAGCCTTAACAAGAACTTTAGAAAATAGATTCATTCAATGAATTAAGGTTTTGGGTTAAATTTGAGGCACGAAACTCAAATAAGCAAATCTTCACAATAATAAGAGAACTAATTGTCTCCTGCAGGCACCCTCTCCTTTTGCTCCTCTTTATTCCCTATGGGAGGAGCCATTCAGGTCCACTTGTGCCTTTTCTTCCGAGTCGACCCCTGTTCCTTAGTTGTTCCCTTCTCCTGACAGCTCTGTGCATACACGCATCTGGAACAGGCTCCAGATGTTCTTCTTCCCTGCTTATCTCCGACTCCGAAGGCAGCTGATAAATGTCAGACAGCCCTGGCCCCCTCTCTGCCTCCGATGAAGAGCACCCATCAGAGCCTTCCCCAAACTCCAGGACTGGCCCACGTTCCTCCCCAACCTCCTCCGTGTTCAAGTCTGCCACCAGCTCCTCTGGCAGCTGCCGGGCCACAACTTGAGGCTGTTGACCCTTATCTAACTCTAACCTGATGTCAATGGACAATGTGACCGGTGACATCTGGGAGGGGGCGATTTTCGCTCTTTTTAATTAGGTGAAAACCCACGGGAACTTTTAGAGTTGTTTTTCACCGGCTGTGCCGATATGATGTATCCAATAAACATGTTCTTTGAGGAATCTACCTACCTCTGCTTTCAGTGGATGCTACTTGGAATGCTGACACCTGTTGCTGACCATTAGTTGAGAAGATGCATAAAACTTTTAGCAATGAATCAGCTTAATGTATGGACCTAGTTTTTCATGCCTGACATTCTCTAGCCTTCCACCTTTCCCAGTATTGGAGCCTTCTCCAGGGAGCTGAGTGTTCATATAATGTAGGGGTCTCCAAAGCTGGCTGTTATGCCCCTGGTGGAAACTGACTCCGAGGGAGAGGAGGAACAGCCAACAGGGGGTGGAAGTGTAGCTCCAGAGGTTGTGGAGGATAACAGATAATCAGAGTTGGAAGGGACCTTGTAGGTCATCTCAGCTTCCGCTGTTCCTGGAGGAAACTGATTATCTTGACCTGTACCAATCGGGTTTCAGGCCCGGATACAGCACGGAGACAGCATTGGTCGCACTGGTGGATGATCTCTGGAGGGCTCGGGACAGGGGCTTTTCCTCTGTCCTGATCCTTTTAGCTCTCTCAGCGGCTTTCGATACCATCAACCATGGTATCCTTCTGCGGCGGCTCCGGGGGTTGGGAGTGGGGGGCACCGTTTTATTTTGGTTCTCCTCTTACCCTTCGGACCGCTCGCAGTCAGTGTTGGCAGGAGAGCAGAGGTGTCCCGAGGCCCTCACCTGTGGGGTGCCCCAGGGGTCTTCTCTCTCTCTCCTGTTTAATATCTACATGAAACCGCTGGGCGAGATCATCCGTGGTTTTGGGGTGAGGTATCATCAATATGCAGATGATACCCAGCTTTATATCTCCACCCCAGACCAGATCAGTGATGCTCTCTCCGTGATGTCCCGGTGCCTGGAGGCGGTGCAGGCCTGGATGGGGAGTAACAGGCTCCAGCTCAATCCAGCCAAGACTTGAGTGGCTGAATTCAGGGTGTTGAAGTCTACAAGTCTTAAAGGGTCCAAGTTTGGAGAATCTCTGATGTCCCAACTCAGTTGCCTCTTGAAAAAGCACCTTTGGGACAACCATGACCTGGATGACTGAGAATCTACATAGACATCAAGCCCTCTGGTGTTATGTATCCAATGTAGGATGATTTGATCCTATTGGGCCTTGAGTTGTGATGACCACTGGTTTATTTTCTTGGTGCCCCAAAACTTGGAACTTCCTTAAAACTTCCTTTTCTTTAACTTCCCTCTGCAGGGAGCTCTGAAAGGACATCAGGTGGATGGTATCCCATATGAAGACATTTCCAAGTTGGCCTCCGTTGACTAAAAGAGCTGATGGAATCTCTGAGGAACATCTCCGGAGATGGCTGCAGATGAACAACTCCCGTATACGCTCAACTCAAGAGTTGAACCGTCAACTTAAAGGAGCGAACGAGATTGCCGAAGGATGCCCTATAAATACAGTACATTGGATCCTCTATTGATAAGCCCTTTCTAGATCCACCACGGGCAATCTCGTAATAGATTTCTCCTCATTTATTGTTGGGAATCTTGATTAGATTGGTTCACCTGTAGCAAAATATCAGCCATCTACAGCCCTGCGGTCCGTAAAACGTTTTTGTAATGTACATTTCTGGCACAAATTGGAACCATCTGCGGTTGGAGGTATCTTCTACCTGTGGGGCCATGTTACAACATGGTGTTGCAACTTCAGGGGTGCCACCGAAGAGTTTAGCTTTCTCACATGCTGGCAAGAAAATAGTCTTTCGTTCCATTGGGATGGGATTAACCAGCAACAGGATGTCTCTTACCCCACCCACATAAAAGCATAACCTGCCAACGTCACCTGCCAATTTTTTAACTGGCCAATTTTTTTACACAAATCATCAAGACTTACAAGACGGTTGATGGTCGTGTGCCAATCTTGTGAGAAAAGCATGCCGGTTCTAAGTCATGGATTTTGATGGAATCAGAGAATCTTCAAAGAGCTCCAATTTTTCATTCATTCATTTATTTTTTTCAGTCCTTCCTTGTACTGTAGAAGTGGCTAACAAGCATCCTGATAGGAAGTTTTATCAGATTTGAGGAAAAAATTCTTCCAAGCGGCCCAAAGATCTGGTCCCACGGTTAGGTGGACCTTCTGAATTCAACTACATCCCGGGATCCATTTTTGTACCGTGACGTTTAGCGATGTTGAAATATTTTAAGAGAATTGGTAACAATAGCTCTCTGCTTGGAAAACCATTTTTTTCAATCTGGGCTTTCACTATTCCATTACGTGGCTCTTCGGGACCAGCAGAAACATCCATTGATGAGGGTTTTTTAAATTGTGTAATGATTTTGTACAGAACGGAGAAGATGGAGTTATATTATTGATGCAGTGTTTCTTTTGAACCATTGTGCGCATCCCAAATTAAATGGACTTCAATGCCCTTAAATTGGCTCGTGGCTTTATTTCAGAAGGCAGATTTGCGCTTCTGAACTCCAACGTTAACCTGTATTCCTTTAAAGTTGCGAGTTTACAGAGGTGCTCTTCAAATTAAATTCAGGAGCGCAGAATCTTCGGTTGACACCGAGATGCAGTGTGATGATGAGATGCTTGTCACCAGTCCACACCTTGCCTAAAGTTATACGTTTGAGCAAATTGGAGCTCAAATTGGTACCGTATTTTTTGGAGTATAAGATGCTCTGAAGCATAAGGCGCACCTAGCTTTTGGGGAGGAAAACAAGGGGAAAAAATCTGCCTCTGACTCCCAGAAATTTGCGTCATTGCAGCAAACAGCAAACAGCCTGGTCAGCTTCAGCACATCCTGATTAGCACAAGCAGCCATTCCGATCCCCGCCGCCCAGAACAGGCTGAAAATGGGGTGTGCGGAGGCTGAAAATCGGATGTGGAGGCCAAATATGGGGCGCAGAGGCAGCAATAGATGATGGCAATCCCTTCAGCTTGGAAACAGCTGATCGTTGGGAGGCCGACAATCAGCTGATCGTCGATCCAGCCGACAATCAGCTGTTTGTGCTAATCAGGCTGTGCTGAAGCTGAAACAGGCTGTTTGCTCTTTTCTTCAAGGAGGCAAAGTGCTGGAAGGCAGAGGCCAAAGGATGGGGGCTGGCGGATGGGCGGGGCTACAGCAACATTCACTGTATAAGACGCATAGACATTTCCACCCACTTTTTTTGGGGGGGGGGGAAGTGTGTCTTATACACCGAAAAATACGGTATATATTATTTGACCGTACAATAGTGAGCCCTCATTTATTGTCACCCCAGCCGTCTTCAACTATCTCAGTTACATGTCAGCGTTCCAAGTAATGCACCCATAGAAAGCAGAACTCCGAGACAGGCAGATTCCTCAAAGAACAGTTTGTTGGATACATCATATTCTTATTGGCACAACTGGTGAAAGCCGACTCTGAAAGTTCCTGCGGCTTTCACCTAATTCAAAATAAAAGTTTCACGCTGTCCAATCCAGGAGCTAGCCGATTACTTGCTTACTTCACTCCTCCTCTGGCCAGCCACCTGTGAGAATGTCCTTGGTTCCCACAGGAAAGCTTTATTGTTTTGCTTACAAAACCCCACCTAACTATCCCCCCCCTCTTTCTCTGTGGTGTGGCAGCCCTGAAGCCTCCAAAATGGCCTCAGCTATGTTCACTTCAGGGTTGACATTACAAATTTAGCAGATGTGTTCAGACAAGTGCTAAGCTTTGTTTCAACTTTAACCATCGTATTTTTCGGAGTATAAGATGCACCAGACTATAAGATGCACCTTGGTCCAGAGGAGGAAAATAAGAAAAAAATATTTTGCTTCTGTGCATCCTGTTTTTGCCTTCCCCGGCATCCAGAGGCACTCTGCAGGCCAAAAACAGGCACCTTTTTGGCCTGCAGAGTGCCTCCGGACGGCGTGGAGTGCAAAAACAGGATGCACGGAGGCTTTGGGATGCTAAAAACAAGCCCGTATTCACTGTATGAGATGCACAGGCATTTCCACCCACTTTTGGAGGAGGGGGAGAAGTGCATCTTATACTCCGGTAATTTTCTTATCTATCACAGGGTGCCAATGCATGGTGATTCAGTGTATTGCTCAAACCTGGGAATTGGTTTCATTCAACCAGGTTAAGGGAGTTGTGTGAATGCAGCCGCCCTTGCTGATAGGCAATGTTTGGGGGATCTATAAAGGTAAAGGTTCCTCTTGCACATCCTTCCTAGTCGTTTTTGGCTCTAGAGAGCCGGTGCTCATCTCCGTTACAAAGCCGAAGAGCAGCGCTGTCCGAAGACGTCTCCGTGGTCATGTGGCTGGCATGACTAAACACGAAGGTGCACAGAACGTTGTTACCTTCCCACCAAAGTGGCCCCTACTTTTCTACTTGCAGTTTTATGTGCTTTCGAACCACTAGGTTGGCAGAAGCTGGGACAAGGAACGGGAGCTCACTCCGTTATGCGGTGCTAGGGATTCGAACTGCTGAACTGCCGACCTTTCTGATCGACAAGCTCAGCGTCTTAGCCACTGAGCTACCGAACATTGTAACCTATCTACAGGAAGCACAGAGAATAAACAAGGGCTCGGTTTTGTATTGTTATATGACTAGAGGTTTGTCAGGGAAGGGAAAGTAGAATTCCTTCCTCCTTGTAGGAAAAGAATGGGACCTGTAGTATTTAAACAAGTGCAGGGAGTCTTTGACATACAACCATGCCTGATCCCAGAATTATGGTCATAAGTCATTGTCCTTAAGTGAGTGAGCATATGACCCTGCACAGTTTTATAACCTTCCTTGTAGCAGCCATTACGCGAATACTGCATTTGCTAAGCAAATGCTACAGTCGTTAAATGAACCCCTTTTATCTAATCAAATGAGTTTTGTTTTTTACAGGCAAGTAGAAGTAAGTTATTTCTAAACACTGGAAACCAGCAAAGTCCAAAATTGCAGTTGTGTGACTTTGAGAGGCTGCAAACTGGCTTAAGTGTCTTTTGAGGGTCCGTTATAGCTTGGACAATTTTTGAGTGACCTGTCGTAAGTGGAGGACTATCTGTATTCTCTTAAGGACATGTTTAAATGACAGCTAAATCGGTAATTTAAATATGACCGCTAGATGGCAGGGTTTTTCTGCCTCGATTCCACTGGTGTTTCTTTAAGGCAGGGGTCCAATCTTGGCCACTTTAAGACCTGTAGACTCACTGGCTGGGGAATTCTGGGATTGAAGTCCCCAGGCGTTAAAAGGTTTTCAAGGTTAGAGACTCCTGGTTCAAGGCCTTGTTTGAAAACTTCTCAGGCACATTAGATAAATGGAACATAATACAATACTCGGGGGGGGGAGTTTACTACTTTAATTCCATTCGGATACACGGTCTTTATACAGTCAGGGGCAAACAATAAAAACAAAAAAAAATTCTACATTTCTCCAGCACCTTTGCTGGTCACATTTGATGTCAAAGGCAACTTTGCTCGAAAACGGGATTTTTGGTTTGCGTACTACACTAGCAGTCCCAGTGACACCATGTCCAAATATGGTGGGTTCGGGTTGGGGGGTAATTTTAGGGGAAGGGGGGAATGTGCATGGTGTTAGACTGGAGCAGGCCGCAATGAAGCTCTTCCCAAAGGTTGTGGCCCGTGTGAATTTGCTGACAGGGTGAGTCGCGTGGCCATTCAGGCAGTTTCCTTGCCCTGCTTTAAAGGTGAGCCTTCAGATGCGCTTCAGGTAGCTGTATAAGTTAGGGACAAGGTAATCTCTGTAGTGGCCATCAAGGAACCCTTTGCCGCTGTTGTGTACAAACCAGCACTGGACGTTGGTCCCAAACACGCGGTCCAAGCGATAATCCTTTTGCAGGCCTCTGCGGGCAAATGCAAATAAAGCATAAATCATCATCATGTAATTTTTGGCCTGGCCTAAACAAGTGGTGGGATTCAAAAATTTTTTACTACCGGTTCTGTGGGCATGGCTTGGTGGGCATGGCAGTGGGAAGTTACTATAAACTCTCCATTCCCTCCCTACTCCAGGGGAAGGATATACTGCAAAATCCCAATTCCCTTCCCATCCCACTAACCTGCTTTCCAGCTCCCTTCTCCTGTGCAGGGCAACCAAAGAAGACCCAGCTGATCAACTGGGACTTGGGAGGCAGAGAAGAGATAGGGGCAGGGGGGCCAGTCAGAGGTGGGATTTACCAGTTCTCCAAACTACTCAAAATTCCCGCTACCGGTTCTCCAGAACTGGTCAGAACCTGCTGAATACCCACCTCTGACCTAAACCAGCTCTTCTCAACCTTGGCAGTTTTGACCCATATGGACTTCAACTCCCAGAAAACTTGCCAACGCTGAGAAAGGCTTCTCTGAAGTCACGGGGAAGGGTTGACGTTAGGCCTAACAACCTATTAGTAATTGTTTTTCATTCTTTTCCCCAAGTATAGATTGCCTAGAGGTTGCCATGGGCCCATCTGCTGCCTATTGGCATTGTTTCTGAAGTATCTTGAAGCGAGCCAGACTGGTCTAGTGGTCAAGGCACCAGACTAGAAACCGGGAGACCAGGAGTTCTAATCCAGCCTTAGGCATGAATGGCAGCTGGAGACTTTGGTCCAATTACTAGGAGATTGGGAGTTCTAGTCCCACCTTAGACATGAAAACCAGCTGAGTGACTTTGGGCCAAATACTAGGAGACTGTGAGTTCTAGTCCCACCTTAGGCATAAAAGCCGGCTGGGGAACTTTGCGCCAATCACCAGGAGACTGGGAGTTCCAGTCCTGTCTTAGTCAACTGGTGGCTTTGGGCCAATCACTAGAAGACAGTGATTTCTAGTCCCACTTAGGCATGAACGTCAGCTGGATGGCTTTGGACCAGTCACTCTCTTGGATGGATGGATGGGATAGATACGATAGAGACAGACAGACAGATATAAAAAATAAATAATAATAAAATCCACCATGATTTCAAGGGTCTGTCCAGATTCTGCTAAAAACTCTTCAACAACTTTCTCTGGGAGTTCAGTTTCCCAACACACACACAAAAACACACAAACAGCAACCATAGAAAGCCTATTTTTTAGGTGCCTCCGATGGCCTACCGTGTGACGGTCAGCTTGTGGCCTTTCACTTCCATGGTAGCATCAGATTTCCCAGGATCTTGTCCTGGTCTTTCATTGTAGATGACCACGTCTGGTTCTTGCATGAACTGACCTGGGGAAGAATTTTGTTAAGTGTTAGTGAGAGGGAAACGTTTAGCTGAGGTGTAACCAAGATGTTCAACTTGGAGGCATCCTGAAGAGTCTGTTAGAAGAATCAAGCTACGCTGGGCACCAAACTCTGAAGCCCTGCCACTTAATCCTCAACTTACAACAGTTCATTCAGTGACCGTTCAAGTTATACAACGGCACTGAAAAAAAGGGGCTTGTGACCATTTTTCAAAACCTTTGTAGCATTCCCCATGATCATGTGATCAGATGCTTGGCCACTGGTTCATACTTATGACCGTTTCATATGTCCCAAGGTCACGGGATCCCCTTTTGCAACTTTCTGACAAGTCAGTGGGGAAGCCAGATTCACTTAACAACCATGTTACTAACTTATCAACTGCAGCGATTCACTTAACAACCAAGGCAAGAAAGGTGGGGCAAAAACTCACTTAACAACTGTCTCGCTTAGCAACAGAAATGTTCAATTGCGGTCATAAGTTGAGGACTGCCTGTATAGCTTTGAATGATCATGAATAAACGAATGGCTGTAAGTTAGAGGTGTATCTATAAATAAATATAATAAATAACAATATACAAATGCTGCATCCCTCCCTGATGCCGTTCTGCACAATAATAGGACACATTCCTTCATCTCCATCGTCCCTGTTTTAAGAGATGCCTTCCAGTTTTCTCAGGTCCTCCTTGCTGTCATGCAGCCCTAATGTTGTGGCCCGCCAGTGGCCAGCAGAGCTGGCGACAGGCTCGGACAGTGAGGAGATTGGGGAGGAACCTGGGCCAGTCCTGGAGTCTGGAGGAGACTCTGACGAGGGCTCTGCATCGGAGGCAGAGATGGGGCCGGGGCAGTCTGACAGTTATCAGCTGCCTTCAGAGTTGGAGATCAGTGGGGAAGAAGAACAGCTGGAGCCTGTTCCCAGTGTGCACATGCACAGAGCTGCCAGGAGAAGGGAATAGTTAAGGAACAAGGGTCAACTCTGGAGTAAAGGCACAAGTGGACAGTGAACGGCCCCTCCCATGGATAATAAAGAGGAGTGAAAGGGGAGTGGGGTTTGCAGGAGACAATTAGTTCAATTCATTAGGGTGAAGATCTGTTCCTGACTTCTTGCCAAGTATTGTCTGCTACAGAGTGGCGTTTGGAAGATATTGGCCTGGCAGCTCTCCACGCCTGATAAAGGTCTGTAGTTGTGAAATCTCTTGAAAGACTGTTGGCCGGGACTTTACTGGAGTGGAATTCACTTTAAACTAAATAAAAGGGGTTTTATCAGGACGAGGAGTTGGCTTTCTGCTTTTGGGGAAGCCTAGGTCAGAACACCTAAGTGCCCAGACTTATGGAACCACCTCCTACTCCCAGCCTTTACCAATGAGGCCATGCACACTGGAGGAGAAATTATTTGCCGGAGGGATGTAGATGCCCAGGAAATCCACGTTCACGGGGTGCTTCTTCCAAACCCGATGGAGCAGGACCATAAAGGTCAGGTCCCCATCTAGGGTGAGAGTCACGTTGCTCTCTTTCTTGACCGAGACCATCAACCTGGGAGAAGAAAACAATGGAAGAAGAAGGCCCTGCTTCAAATCAGTCTGCCTTCCCTAGAAGGCTTGTATATTTGCATGGGTCAAAACCGGATGCCGTGGTTTTACCTCCTCCGAATGAGGCTCCCTGTCTCCGACCAGGAAAGAGAAGTGGTGGAAGAGCCATCCTTCAAGGTGATCGCCTCAGGACTGACTTCGACCTTCAGGCCTTTCGCTTCAAAATTAAACCCAATCTTGCCAAAGTAGGTGTTGAGTTTGTTATGCAAGAACCTCTTGGCGCCAATGAGTTTCCCGTTAATTGTGATTCCTGGGAGAAGGAGGAAGAGGAAGGAGGAGGAGGGAGGAAGAGGAGGAGGAGGGAGAATAAGAAGAGGGGAAAAAAGAAAATAAGGAAGGAAGGAAGGCAGGATGGCAGGAAGGAGGAGGAGAAGGGAGAAGAATAAAAGAAAGAAGGAGGAGGAAGGAGGAGAAGATGAGAAGGGAGAGGAAGAGGAAGGAGGAGGAGGAGGAGGAGGAAGAGGAGGAGGAGGAGGAGGAGGAGGAGGAGAGGAGGAGGAGGAGGAGGAGGAGGAGGAGGAGGATAAGGATTATTGGAATTTTACCCATTTGTCTGAAGATGCTTAGGAACAATACTGACCCCATCCATGGTTACTACTTATGATATAACCAGAGCTACATCTCCAAGTCTGAGCCTCAGGATCCCTGAGCACTCTATCCCCAACTCCAAGGCTAGTGGCTTGCATCTCAGAGGGATTTTGCTACCTTTTCACTTGTTTTCAGATTCAATACTATGACTGAGAGAACCTTTCCCCCAAGCCTACTATTTATGTCTCTCGGTTAAACCATAACGGATGGTGCATTTCTCTTACTGGACTCCGGGTCTGAAATTAAATTCAGGGTGGCTCCTGGTTGAGAATCAATATTGAAGCAGATGTTCTTCTGTTGCCTTGGGAGGGTGATGATGAAATGGGGATCGTTGTCCACTGGAAAAGAAGACGAAAGGGAATGCCTCAAAGAACGCGAAACAGACCTTCCTAAATATATTGCACGTCTTACGTGGGGGATCTATTCTGTGGCCGCATCCACTGAATGATTTCAGCATGGTTGTCCAATGATGCTGGATTCTGCAAAAGTCAGCATGACTGGACAATCGATATTCCCCAGAGCACCAGAGGGCAGGACAAGAAGCAATGGATGGAAACTGATCATGCATAAGCGCACCATCGTGCCTACAGTCCCTGTCCTATTGTCCCCAATTATTAGTTCCTATTTCTTGTATCTAAACTTATGTTTATTCTTGTTTCTGTTATATTGTAAGCTTTTGACAAATAAAATAAATAAAAGTAAAATAATCAAGGAGAGAAGCAATCTAGAACTAAGGAGAATTTTTTTTTTAAATTCACATTTATATGCCGCCCTTCTCCGCAGACTCAGGGCGGCTTACAATTTTTGGAGAACAACCCAATGTGCTCAGCAATAGCCTTCATTCCATTGTATATGCCTGCTTATTACTAGGGCTTTTTGGCCCCCCCAAGTGGCATTTTTGCAAAGTCAGCTTATTGCCCCCAACCATCTTGGGTCCTCCATTTACCTACCCCGAGAGGATGGAAGGCTGAGTCAACCTTGAGCCTGGTGGGATTCGAGCCTGCACTTAATTGCAGGCAGCTGGAACTAAGTACTAGGTGTTTAACAGCCTGCACCACCAAGGCTCTTATTTCTTTTAAAAACACAAGGTGCCTATATAAGGTTCCTTCCTATATAGACTAAAACATAGAAGGAGTGGTGTGGTGGCCTAGAGAGGTTATGAGTTTGATCCTAGGTAGAGGCAGATATTTCTCTCTCTCGGCAGAAAGAGAAAGTATCTGCTGAACAAAACTCTGCATTGGTGACAGGAAGGGCACCTGGCCAGTAAACACTCTGCTAGCTCCATTCAGTTGTTTAGCCTCCACCCCGCATGGGATTACGCGGTCGTTCAAAGATTATGATGATAGAGTAAAACATAGAGTGGATACAATTTTCTTCTACCTGAATGTATTCTCTTGCTGTCGTCTGAGCTCTTGGACAAGATGCTGGAGTTATCAGGCTTGTGGTGCCCTAAATTTAAAGATCCTGTTAAGGAAGAAGACAGTGAATTAAACCTAATGATCTCGTTGGGTTGCAGTCAATTCTTGCAGAGGAAATACAGTTCAGATTAAAAATGATACACTTTTATTCCTGGTTATAAAATCTTTCTGGCAATGGTGATGTAGTCTTTAGACAAAGGGTGTCCATATTTGGCAACTTCAAGATTTGTGGACTTCAACTCCCAGAATCCCCCAGGCAGCAATGCTTTCATGCTTAAGGACTAGAACTCACAGTCTCCTGGTTTCTAGGCGGTAAAGTAAACTTCTGATACCTATCCTTTTTCTGAATTTGCAAAAATTTGCAAAAACTTGCATGGCTGGCTGGGGAATTCTGGGAGTTGAAGTCCACAAATCTTAAAGTTGTCAAAAGTTGGATGGCCTGACTCCATTTCTACATCAAGCAGAGGTGGGATTCAAATTTCTTAACAACCGGTTCTCTGAGCGTGGCCTAATTTGTGGGTGTGGCTTTGTGGTCACGTGACTGGGTGGGCACGGCTTGTATGTAAATAGTGTAAATATTTAGGTAAATATTGAATTTTTTATAAAAAAGAAAGAAAAACTTTTACCCAAAATCAAAGCAGGCAAGCAGATTGAGTCGCTCATAGAATCACAGATTCATCCAGAGATCTATCTTTCTGCAATCTGCTACCTGAGTCTGCACTGAAAAATAGAAGCTTCAGTCCTAAGGAAGGTTCAGCTCTGCTTTTAGATTAGCTAGAAAGTAAGAAATCCAATGATTTCCTGCTTTCTAACTAATCTAAATATCCCATCACAGTGGATAGTCAGAACAGCTGATGGTCGGGGGGGAAGAAAAATAGGAACTTACCAAAAATTAGGCAAAGGCACAAGGCAGGCAAGCTGGATGGCACACATGCCAGGTAAGAAATGAGTGGGTGAGGATGGGACGAGAGGGATCAGTCAGTGGCACGATTTGCTGGTTCTCCAAACTGCACCAAATCGTAACAACCAGTTCTATAGAACCAGTCTGACCAGGTAGAATCCCACCCCTGACATCAAATTACATTTTAAAAAATCTTTATCTTTCTATAACCATTCTTTTTCCGTGTAACTTCTAAAAATGTGTATACAGGTCATGTTCAATGTACCACCACAACTGAGCCCAAAATTTAAGCTGCTAAATGAGGCACATGTTAAGTGAGTTTTTTGCCCCATTTTACAACTTTTCTAGTCTCATTTGTTCAGTAAGTCATTGCAGTTGTTAAGTGAGTAACATGGGTGTTAAGTGAATCTGGCTTCCCCACTGAATTTGCTGGTCAGGAGGTCGCAAAAGGGGGATCACATGATTCCCCGGACACTACGACTGTCATAAATATGAAACCAATATGAATTTTGATTATGTGACCATGAGGATAACTCTGAAAAGTAGTCGTAAGTCACTTTTTTCAGTGCCTTTGGATGGTCACTAAATGAATTGTTGTAAGTCAAGGACTACCTGTATTTTTACAAGCAAATGCCCTCCCCTTAAATTTATACGTGTTTCCCCGAAAATAAGACACTGTCTTATATTTTTTTGGCTCCCAAAAACACACTAGGTCTTATTTTCGGGGTGGGTCTTATATATATATATATATATATATATATATATATATATATATATATATATATTTAATGAAAAAAAACACCATATTCATGTAGAACAATGTACATTTATTCATGTACGAAACCACAAACAAATCGCATACCGTGTTTCCCCTAACATAAGACACTGTCTTATATTTTTTTTTGGCTCCCAAAACACACTAGGTCTTATTTTCGGGTAGGTCTTATTTTTGGGGTAGGTCTTATTTTTGGGGTAGGTCTTATTTTTGGGGTAGGTCTTATTTTCAGGGTAGGTCTTATTTTCGGGGAAACACAGTACTTGCAAGCACTTTCGCTTTAATATGCCAACGTTGTGTGCAATCTTTCCTGGATGGCAAATCACCTTGGATGTTAGCATAGGAGTGGATTTTGATATGGATCCACCTTGGAAGCAAATGAATGGGATTAATTCACACCTGGGTAAAGGGCAGTCAGCCCAACATTTGTTACCTGCATCTACGGCAGAGGTTGGACCCATGATAGCAGGTAAGGGACCTCCTGATTTCTTTGTGGCCTTTGCCCAGGATGGAATGGAGTTGTCCGTTGGTTCTTGGCCAATAACTATGGGCCCTGTTTAGATAAATGAGAGAAATGCGATGAACAAGTAATATCAATCAATCAGTCAGAATAGAGCTGGAAGAGACCTTGGACATCCTTCTACTCCAGGGGTGTCAAACTCGATTTCATTGAAGGCCACATCAGGGTTGTGTTTGACCTAGGAGGGCTGGTGGGGTGGGTGGGGCAAAGGTGGTATTCAGCAGGTTCTGTCCAGTTCTGGAGAACCGGTAGCAGAAATTTTGAATAATTCAGAGAACCAGCAAATGCCACCTCTGACTGTCCCCATCCCCCTCTATTCTCTGCCTCCCACTGAGTCCCAGCTGATCGGCTGGATCGTCTTTGGTTGCCCTGCACAGGAGAACAGAGCTGGAAAGCAGGTTAGCGGGGTAGGGAGGGAATGGGATTTTGCAGTATCCTTCCCCCATGTCATGCCCCTGGTGGAGACTGACTCCGAGGAAGAGGAGGAACAGCCAACGGGGAGTGGGAGTGTGGCTCCAGAGGTGATGGAGGCGGCTGGGGAAGGGCAGAAGCCGGCTGAGCAATCAGAGGAGGATCCAGGCCCATCTCCTATCCATCCCAGGGAGGGGAGGATCAGGGAAAAGCGTAGTCTACTCGGGAGGAGAGGGCCATGATCCTCCTCAGGGCTTACAGCTGGGAGCTATGTATATAAGTTTGTAACTGCGTATGCAGAATTGCTGGAGTCAAAGTTAGTGTTTCCTTTGAAAGAGGTTTATATTTGTTGGTGTTCTTCCCGAGGACTTTCCCCGGTTATCTGCTTGAACGTATAATTACTTATCTTGGTTTGCTTGGAACTCTCGCCGAGATGGTTTGTTCTTGTTTTCCGTTTGCCTCATTATTTACTTTTGGGACTTTAAACTGTGACTAAAATAAAAACTGTGACTAATAAAACATGCTGGCTGGGGAATTCTGGGAATTGAAGTCCAAACATCTTAAAGTCACCACGGCTGCAAAAAAAACCCAAAACCCTGAGCTAGAAACTTCCCCCTTGCTAAATTAGGAGAGGACGTGGCTCACAAAAAAACTTTCAAAGGCTTCCTGTGTTTTTCTGAAATGATGAAAGAAATCCCCAAGGATCTACTCCCCAAAATAATAACAATAATAAAGCCTTAGGAATGTTCCAGGCAAAAATTAGCGATTTCCACCCTATTCTTCACTCCCACCATACATCAAATATCCAAAACACGAGACATGGCAGAAAAAAAAATCAACCTGTTTTCCTTCTTTGTCTTTATCCCTCCCTCCTTTACAAGCCAAATGCCAGGCGGCGGGGGGGGGAATGATGGATTACAGATTCCTCTGGGTGAAAGCTGAATTACGCACACTTGCCAAGGTGACTGATGTCTATTTATAATGTAGTAGCCGGTTCCCAGCTCCACTCGACGACGGCTTTTTCTTAAATATGCCAAGTAATCCCTTCACTCAGCTACTGCTGGCATCGTTCCAAGCTACTCTCATAGTTACAGAAAATATATGTTTAAAGAAACTGATGGTGGAAGGATGGGGAATGGACCACCTGGGGGGCCTGGATTAAAACAAGAATGAAAAAAAATAAAATAAAATAAAAACAGCCAAGAAGATAAGTAGTGCTCGAAACTCGACTCCCGGTTTTGAAATGCTGAGCTCAAAATTTCCTTTGCTAAGCAAAGCAGTTCGCAAGTGACTTTTGCTCCGTTTTATGACCTTTCTTGCCAGAGTTGTCAAGTGAATCACTGCAGCGGTATAGTTAGTCACATGGTTGTTAAGCGAATTGGGCTTTCCCCCTTGACTTTGCTTGTCAGGAGGTCACAAAAGGGGATCATGTGACCCCGGGACACTGAAACCGCCGTAAATATGAATCAATTGACAAATGACCGAATTTTGATCATGTGACCACAGGGAGGCTGCAATGATTGGAAGGGTGAATAACAATCCTAAGGCACTTATTTCAGTGCCTTTGTGACTTTGAACAGTCACTAAGCAAGTGTTTGTAAGTCAAAGATGACCTGTAATTAATATCATGTTTTCCCCAAAAATAAGACCCTGTCTTATTTTTTTTTTTGCCACCAAAAAAAGGCACCAGGTCTTATTTTCAGGGATGTCATCCACTGACTCACCTCACTTGCGTGCGTCGCCCCCTGGCTTCCTTTTCACTGTCAGAGGCCTTCAGGAACTACTTCTTCTGCAGCCAGCAGAGGCTTTTGAAGGCCTCTGCAGCCAGTAACAGAGTTCTGGATCGATCCAGAGCTTTGTTATCAGCTACAGAGGCCTTCAGGAAAACCTTGCCAGCCTTGCTGGCTGCAGAAGAAATGGGCCAGCAAGGCAGGTGTCGGGGTGTGTGAGGCCTGGCTACAACTGTCCAAAGGTAAGTAGTAGGGCATTAGTAGTAGTGGTAGTAGCTCCACCACCCCCTGTTCCCACCCTAGCTTAATTTTTAACTGTACACTCTGGAGTGGGCGGTATCTTAATTAGGGGGTATTTATTTTGGGGGTAGGTCTTATATTGGGCGTACGTGTAAAAATCAAGCTAGAATCAAGACTTACTTTCAGGGTAGGTCATATTTTGGGAAAACAGGGTAGAAGACTGTTAAGAATTTGTGGTCTTAAGTTGAGGACTATCTGTATACAAATTCCAACAGGACACACACATTCACACTGGTTCTCTGTTCAACCACAACTCACAAGGAGGAGGATTAACAAAAGGCCGCTTCGTTATTGTGTCATAAGTGAGCCTTGGCTTACGTACTTATAAGGGTCCTACTTCACTTAATTTATTATTCCTCTGCCTTTTCCTAACCAGAGCACAGTAAATGACAGGAAGCTTAAGGCTTGTCTTGTAAACACGGCTTACTCTTACAGTACATAAAATCAGACAGGCTGCTGGGGTTTTTTAAATTGTAATAATTAACCCAATGAAAAATGCATGTGGGGAGGGCTATTTTTGAGTGCAGAGGGCCCTGGAGGCATAATTTCCCTTATAAGGGTCAGCGATGTGAATAAGCAGTAGGGAAACCTAAGTGTAGGAAAAAGTTAGAATAAATACTGAGTTTTTCGATGCAAGGTGATTGTAAGAAGTGGAGCAAGTGGACAATCCCTGGAAGACAGCAAATTTGGCCCAGTGGTTAAACCACCCAGGAGACTGTGAGTTCTAGTTCCACTTTAGGAATGAAAGCCAGCAACTTTAGGCCAATCACTAGGAGACTACAAAAATTCTACAATAATAGACGTGAAAGCTGGATGGACTTTGGGTCAATCACCAGGAGAGGGTGAGTTCTAGTCTCACCTTTAGGTATGAAAGCCAGCTGGGTACTCTGGACCAATCACTAGGAGATGGTGAATTCTAGTCCCACCTTAAGCATGAAAGCCGGCTGGGTGATTTCAGGTCAATCACCAGGCGACTGTGAATCCTAGAGCCACGAAAGCTGGCCTTGGGTAAGTCATAAAAGCTGGCCTTGGGTAATCACACTCTCTCAGCCCAATTCACCTCACAGGATTGTTGTTGTGTGGAGGAGCATTAGATATGTTCACCACCTTGACAATATTTTGTTAAAAATGAGGAAGGCAAGATATAAATAAATAAATTCACTGCAAGGTAAGCAATCAGCCTAGGAAGAGGGTTATAGTTACAACAACAATGACGTTACCTAGTTGGGTAATAAAATGTCTGCAAGCTAACAACCAAGCTTGGACCCCACAGGTATTCTCCTTCCTCTCCTTCTCCTCTTCCTCTCCTCCTCCTCCTCTCCCCAAACCCCACTCCCTTCTAGCACTGATGATATTCCCTAGTTCATGAAACGTCTGCAAGAAAGCAACCAAGCTCAGAGAGCACTAATCCTTCTCTTGGTTCCTGGATTCACTAATATTAGGTTCTCATGAGCCACACACTAACCAAATCAGGCTAGGTTCACCCTCTCCTGCAAAGTCACAAAAACCCAAGGTGAGGAGTTAAGATTTAAGGAGAGCAACATATTGTGTGTCAAAACAGTCGGTGGACCTCTCCCTGGGCTGATGAAACATGTGTAGAGAACCCTACCAATGAACTGGATGAGCAGTCAGATGCAGCTTCTTTTACCTGTATGTACAGTTGCTGCTGTTGGACCCATAAGGGCCGATTGTGAGCTGTGCTGAGACCAAGCAGGGATGGACTTGTCGGGCTTGGGATGTCCAATGGTTAGAGCACCTGTTTCGAGGGGAAGGGGAGAAAAGACATGCATTACAATGAACTCCAATTGCTTCCATCCATGTCACATCTGGACGGGGACAGGCAGAAGGTCACCTGGACAACAGGCTCTCTTGCGGTCCTGTGGGGAGTCAGCCAGCATCAGCTCATCCCCATCGGGGTTCTCAATGAGCATAGCTGTGTAGGGAGTCACGATGTGATGATCCAGCGACATCTGCAGAATGGCCTTGGTGATGTTCCTTTTCACAGCAGCAGAAGGAGCCACGTTTCTGGGCGACATTCAAAGACAAAGGCAAAGGGCCTTTCAGCTCTGAATGGATGGTGGCAAGTCATTAAAATCCCCTGGAGAATTTTGACATAAATTGAACTGTCCTCTCTCAACAGAAGGGGAGGGATACCAAATCATCTATCTCCAGTCTACAACACAGTCCTTTCCACAGTTCCAAGAAGGCTCTCCACACCCATTTGCACCACTCGGGTGACCTGAGGACACAGATAAACCTCCAAGTGGCCTCAACCGCTGTCTAAAAGAACACAAATGACCAGCTGTCTGCAAGGAGTATAAATCCTTCCATTCCCCACCGCCAGTCAGAACGAGAATAAGCTTCTTGGATGAGAAGTGAAACATCTTCAAAGAAAAACCAGAAAGTCCAGTTGCCTCCTGAAAAAAGCACCTTTGGGACAACCATGACCTGGAAGACTGAGAATCTCCATGGACATATTCTTCCAGGTTCCTTCTAACCAACCCAGTCTTCCCTTCTTACCTTTCAGCCATGAGTTGGTTGACAGTCAGGTAGGCCCACAACTTTTCCGTGAATTTGGGATCGGCGTGCTTATCCTGATACAGGAACTCATCTAGTCCCTCAACATCTGCCAATGTCTCCAAGATTAACTGCGCATTGGACTGATTGACACAACAAAACCAAACAGAGAAGTAAGCCATGTATCATCTAGCAAAGCCAACTTCAAGATTTTGGGCTTCTCACAGTCTGCTAAAATGGTCACAGGTAGTCCTCAACGTACCAATCGCAGTTGAGCCCAAACGTTTCCGTTGTTATGCGAGACAATTGTTAAGTGAGTTTTGACCCATTATACAACCTTTCCTGACGCCGTTGTTAAGTGAATCTGGCTTCCCCATTGACTTTGTTTGTCAGAAGGTCGCAAAAGGGGATCACCTGACCCTGGGGCCCTGCAACCGTCATAGAGACATGCCAGTGGCCAAGCGTCTGAATTTTAATCACGTGACCATGGGGATGCTGCAATGGTCGTAAGTGTGAAAAATGGTCATAAGTCAGTTTTTCAGCATCATTGTAATTTTGAACTTTGAAGTGTAGAGGACAACCTGAACTTCCATAGGCTTCCTGGACTCTCTCATCCAAGTTCTAACCTTGCTTAACATTTCATGATTAGCCAAGATAAACTTTTTTTCTGTCACCTAGGTGGGCTCTCTTAGCTAGAGCAAAAATACCAGGAGAAGGACATACTGTACAATCCATCAATCAATCATAATAGAGATGGGACCTTGGAGGTCTTCTAGTCTAGCCCCCTGCTTAAGCAGGGAACCCTATAACATTTCAGACAGGTGGCTGTACAGTCTCTTCTTTAAAACCAGCAGGGATAAAACACCTACAACTTCTGCAAGCAAGCTGTTCCATTGATTGATTGTTATAACTGTCAGGAAATTTCTCTTTTATTTCAGGTTGCTTCTCTCCTTGATTAGTTTCCATCTGTCACTTCTTGTCTTTCCTTGTGCTACTTTGGAGAATAATTTAACCCCTTCTTCTTTGTGGCAGTCCCTCGAATACCGGAATACTGCTATCGTGTCACCCTGTTGTAGTTAGCCGGCAGCAGGTGCAGACAGCTGAGGAGAGCGAGGACTCAGATGAGGGGCCAGGACCATTAGGGAGTGGACTGCTGCCTTCAGAGATTGTGGGGGCTGGCAGCAGAGATGGGGAGGTTCCCAAGGAGCCTGAGCCAAGGGCGCGTGCATGCAGGATTGCTCGTAGGAGAAAGCAGTTACAACAGCGCAAGCAACTCAGGAATAAGGCTGCAAGGTATGGCCCTTCCCTCAAGAAGATAAAAGCCAGCTATGAAACGAACGTACTTTGCAGAAGGCAAAGATGTTTTGAAACTCCAGCCTCGTGGACATTCCAGTATCCTGAGTTTGTATTTGTAGATTCTTGTATTGCAAATTATTCCTTGTCTGTTATCTTTTGGCAAGTCTCACACAGTTTGGCAAGGCTTGTGCTTATCACAGCTAATTATTTTGCAAAAGCATTACAAGGTTTCTGTTCCCTTTTGGATTGTATTTGATTTGTTGGAAAAGGGTGCAGGTCAGAACATACCCTTAGTCCTTCTTTTTTCTAGACTGGGCCAACCCGAATCCTGCAACCATTCTTCGTATTACATACACTCTCCTTCAGTTCGGAAAACCCCCAATTTCTTTATAAAAGTTTGAGAAATTTGCCACCACTTCACAAGCTCATCATTTTTGGTTACTATCAGTGTGGACTTACCGCTGTGGCTGTTACCACGCTCTGTAAATGCTGCACATTTTCAGTGTCAACTTTTCCGGACACCACAATCTCTGACCCTCCAAAATAATGTTGGAAAGTGTTCTGGGTTACATCAGACACCAAGCCTTCGGGATAGTTGAAGTCCAGTTTTTTGAGAAGTGGGGTAGAAACCTGGTTGTAGAATTTCTGCAAATTCAGGGGGGGAAAGGTGGGAGACGTTTACTTTTGTGCTCGATGTGTGATATACACCTGTGTCTGATGTGTGATATACATCCCCTGTTGAGCACAGGTGTGAAGGGCACAGATATATCCCATTTCCTAAGGATCATAAATAATCCATTCACAATAAAAACAAGAGTGGAAAAAGTAGAGCAACTTTGAAGTAGTGGTTTAAGTACCACCTAGAAACCAGGAGATTGTAAGTTCTAGTCTCACCTTAGACATGAAAGCAGACTGAGTGACTTTGGGTCAATCACCAGGAAACTGAGTTCTAGTCCCACCTTAAGCACAAAAGCCAGCTGGGTGACGCTTGGCCAATCACCAGGAGACGGTGAGTTCTAGTTCTACCTTAGGCATGAATGCAGAGTGGGTGGCGCCCAATCACCAGGAGACGGTGAGTTCTAGTTCTACCTTAGGCATGAATGCAGAGTGGGTGACGCTTGGCCAATCACCAGGAGACGGTGAATTCTAGTTCTACCTTAGGCATGAATACAGAGTGGGTGACGCTTGGCCAATCACCAGGAGATGGTGAGTTCTAGTTCTACCTTAAGCACGAAAGCTGGCTAGGTGTCTTTGGGCCAATCACGAGGGAGATACCATTAATATTGTATATGTCTTGATGCAGAGGGAGGATGTCCTCAGGCAGAAATAATTGTGGTCAGAGGTTAATAAAAAGGCTTTCTCTATTAAAAGTCCCTGAAATTTTTGGATGTTTTTCCAGAGCCCTTCCATCATTAACATTTCAGAGTATGTTGTCACCAAAGACATAGGACATTTTTCTCTCTTCTCATAAACATGTAAACACCTGAACTAGACTGTGTTGTTTCTCTGTGTCATAAAATATATGTAGGCATATGCGGTGGTGACCCTTTGAGAGCTGTCTGCAATGAAATTTCATTTTAATGTATGCCGATTAATGTACATCAACGTGATAATAAAGTTATTCTAAGTTCTAAGTTGGCACAGCCTAAATGGGTTAGGCCAAAATATGGAAGCAAGCCACCATTTGAACTGGTGTTAAATTGATAACCCAGATTATGGCCCAGATCTGTAATGGGAGAAAGCCACCAAGGCATAAAGATATTCTCCTTCCCTTCCTTCCTTCACTCTGCAAAGATGATGGAAAAATCACCTTCATTTGGGAAGAAGTGTCTTGATTCCCAAAGATCCGTTGTGCGGCTCCGTTGTTTTCTGTTGCCAACCTCTTCAGAAAATCATAGTCCACATCAAAGCCGATTCCGAGACAGAACAAAGAAATGTCATCCCGGTTATGCTTTTTCACGTTTTTCTGAATCGTTGGCAGCTTTAGTTCTCCTGATAGGAAGAGAAAAGACCAAAATGAGGATGTCCTTCCAGGACTGGCCTCTTCATGCAGGGGTGTCCGACCTTGGCTACGTTAAGCCTTGTGGACTTCAACTCCCAGAATTCCCCAACCAGCAATGCTTTCATGCTTAAGGACTAGAACTCCCCGTCACCTGGTTTCTAGGCAGTAAGTAACTTAACCCTACTCCAAACTTGCTCTACTTTTTTCACTCTGTTTTTATTGTGAATGGATTATGGTCGAGGACTACCTGTATATCCCATACAAGTCTTTCAAAAGTAAATTTCTGATGCCTAACCTTTTTCTGAAGTTGCAGAAATTCTACAACCAGGTTTCTCAAAAAACTGGAGTCCAACTATCCCGAAGGAATGGAATCTGATATAAACCAGAGCACCTTCCAGAATTATTTTGGAGGGTCAGACAACAGCAATGCTAGCTCAGGAATTCTGGGAGTTGAAGTCCAGAAGTCTTAAGGTTGCCAAGGTTGGACAATCCTGTCTTGGAATCACTCAGGAGCAAAAGAGGAGGAATAACACAAGCTATCCCCATGACAATTTCTCACACATTTCTTGAAAACCTAGTTGTTTTTTCCTGGCTTGTAGGATGGGAAATGAAAGTTTGAATGTCCAGGTCTTACCAACAGTTGGGTCTCCATCCGAAACCAATATTATCATGGAGACAGAATTTGGATCCAGCATCCCCAAAGCATTGGCTTCATTTAAAATAAACATGGCCCGGAGAAGGGCATCGTTGATGTTGGTTCCTGTTGAAAATTAAAAAGGTGGCAAGAACGTTTTTTTTTAATGTCATATTATTGTTCGTCCATTATTTATTTTTGAAGAATGAAGGCAGAAGAATGAAAGGAGAAGAGAGAAGGAGATGGGGAAGAGGAAGAAAAAGAAAAACAAAAGAACAAAGAAGAAGAAAGAGGAGGAGGAGGAGGAGGAGGAGGAAGAGGAAGAGAAGAAGAAGAGGAAGAAGAATTATTTTAATAATTTCTCTCCAAAGTTTGAATCTTCCCTCCAGGATTCTTTGAGGAAAGCCAAGAGGGCTGAATGCAACATAACACAATAGAAATGCTGAATTCTTTTTAGTGCAGGGGAGCCCTGCATACCCCAAGAGGGCCTCTTTTTACAAATCCTTACGATTCCTTGGGTCTCACCTCCATTGGGGTGGATGCCTTCAACATACTTCTTGGCTGCTTCTGTCTGGAGTTTGGAGGCCTGCACCAAACTGTCCCTCCAGCACCGGACGTTGTGGTTGAAGTCCAGGATAGAAAACTGGTCATTGGATCGGAGATCACCCAGGATGGTCTTCATAGCTTCGACGGTCTGAAACGTCAGATAAAAGCGGATAAAACGTTCGTAAGCTTTAGCGCCTCACAGTCTCCTTCCTTGGAAACATGGCTGCTTTTATGATCCCTGCTGCAAGACAGCTACATGTGCAGAAATGGAAGAGAGGAAGGAGAGGGAGGGAGGGAGAGAGGGAGGGAGAGGGAGGGAAGGAGAGAGAATGGGAGCATAGCACTAATGTTTTAGGATCATCTAGTCCAGGGGTGTCAAACTCGATTTCATTGAGGGCCACATCAGGGTTGTGTTTGACCTTGGGGGGGGAGCGGTGTGTGTGTGTGGCTAGGTGGGTGTGGCCAGCTCAACATCACTTGTATTGGGGGCACCTGTGATGGCCCGAGCACTCTGCCAGCAAAAATGGGCTCCCGAGCTCCGTTTCCAGCTGCGACGGCCTCCTGCTCCGTTATCTCTGGCAGAAGCACCGTGGGCCAGTCCCTCGCTGTTTCCAGGGTGGCCCCGTGGCCTGGATCCAAACACCCCGTGGGCCAAATTCGGCCTACGGGCCTTGAGTTTGACACCCCTGACCTAGACATTACTTGCAGGAATTTCAGGAACTTTTCTTGGGACTTTGCATTCACCTGTTTCATTTTTATTCCCCACATGGAGCCACTGACATCGATGACAAACAGGATGTTTTTGGCAGAGGATCCAAGTCATCTGGAGCGAAGTAGTGGACAAAATACCCATTGAAGATCTGGAAGAGCAAGGTTAGCAATGAATTTCTAAAAGAACCTAAAACTGGAGTTTCCTGCAGAGAAGAATCCTTCACGTATGTCTGCCTGTAGGTTTCCTTCCTTCCTTCCTTCCTTCCTTCCTTCCTTCCTTCCTTCCTTCCTTCCTTCCTTCCTTCCTTCCTTCCTTCCTTCCTTCCTTCCTTCCTCCTCCTCTCCTCTCTCTCCATTTGTCCCTCCCCTCCTTCTTTTCCCTCTCTTTCCCCTTCCCCTCCTTCTGTTTTCCCTCTCTCACCTTCCTTCCTTCCCTCCCTTTCTTCCCTCCCTCCCCTTCTCTTCCTTCCTTCCTTCCCTCCCTCTCTCCCTCCCTCTCTCCCTCTGTCCCTTTCTCCTTTCCCTCCTGTTTTCCCTCTCTTGTCTTCCTTCCTTCCTTCCTTCCTTCCTTCCTTCCTTCCTTCCTTCCCTCCCTCCCTGTAAATGACTTCTTGAAAAAAAATTCTCAGAATGGTAGCAGGGGAACGGCACTTAAAATAATATAAGTTACTTGTCACACGGATTATGGGCATTCTCCCCTCGATCCTGCATCTCTTGGCCTATTCCTGTGGCAGATCTCCTTGGATCCTCTCCCATTCCAAGGCCTCAAGACCTTTAGCAAAGTACCTCCAGCTCTCCAGCTTTCGTATCCCTGTTGACATCATAGGTCACCACAAGACTGCCCTCCACAGCTGTAGTGGTGCAATTGGAGCACTTCCGTTGCTGGGCCAGGCTTGGTTTGAAGGACACGTGTGCCTTAAAAGTGCAAAGAGAACAGATAAAGTGAGACATGGATTTAAGGGCACCCGAGTTTGGGAACTGTTCTGTACGAGTTTCAAGCCACAGTTGAATGTTCAATCTGCATTCAGCAAACCATTTTCAATTATCTCATCCACCGTCCTCCAGATGTCCTCCTGTAAGATTTGTCAGACCATTATTGATTTACGCCGGTGTCTTTTTTGAGCCTCTCAATTATACTCCCAGCTCAGTGCAATGCAAAGTCCTCACCTACATGGATAGTCCTCAACTTACAAACACGACTGAGACCAGGCCAGAATTACCACTAAGTAAGATAGGCATTAAAGGAATTGCACCTGATTTTCTGACCCTTTTTTTCCCATGTTGCTAAGCGAATCTTTGTTGTTCCTAAGCGAATCATGCGTCTATTAAGTAAATCCAGCTTTCCCCATTGAGAAATGGTGGCTCAATGGTGAGAATGCAGGATTGCAGGTAAACTCTGCCCACTGCCAGGAGTTTGATCAAGGCTCAAGGTTGACTCAGCCTTCCATCCTTCCAAGGTCAGTAAAATGAGGACCCAGGTTGTTGGGGTCCATAGTCTGACTGTAATATTGATATTTCAAACTCAGTCTTAAAAAACAAGGCTAACATAAAGTCTCTCTGCTCCAATTCAAGCAGGAGCATCTGCGGAGTAAAGAGGAAGGAGAAAGAAAATTCAAGATTGCTTGCAAACACCATCTCGATTTCTTGGACCCCTTGCTGGATATCAAACCAGCTTGGATTCTTAAGTAGGCATAGCTGAAAATCCTTTTTTTCCCGCCTCAAATAATATTTTTTTTTTACCTTTTTCTCTCCTTTGTTGACTGTAGCTGCATCAGTAAACTGCTCACCAAGGATGTTTGGAACATGGACAAAACTAATCCCCTGTGGTTCGATAATGTGGACATTAACCTATGGCCATGGGATGGAAGAGAGATAAGAATAAAACATCAGAAGAACAGAAATATAACATCTCTATTGGATGGGTTTTTTAAAAAAAAAACAGGCCTGAAGGTAACGCTCGTTCTACAAGTCTAATGAAACCTGGAATTTTCATCATAAGTCATAAGGGTTGTAAGTCAAGGCCCCCACGTGACCAGCCTGATTTTACAATGGAAGGAAGGAAGGAGAGGAAAGGGAGGGAGGGAGGGAGGAAGGAAGGAAGGAAAGAAAGGAAAGAAAGAAAGAAAGAAAGAAAGAAAGAAAGAAAGAAAGAAAGAAAGAAAGAAAGAAAGAAAGAAAGAACCCTGGTGGCACAGTAATTAAAATGAAGTACTGCAGACAAACTCTGCCCACTGCCAGGCATTTGATCCTGATTTTACCATCTTATTTTTTTGCAGCAGTTGTTCAGTGAACATCACAGTCATCACCTGAATGTGTTGGTTGTTAAGTAAACATCACACTCATTAAATGAGTCCATTTAATTCTCTGGGCATTTTTTTTTTTTGGCCAGAAACTGGCTGATAAGTCAAATGATTGCAAATCGCATCACATGATTACAAAATACTGCCATTAGATGTAAAAGCGAAGCAGCTGCCAAGCACATTTGCGTGATTGTGTTTGTGTGTGTGTGTGTTTGCGTGCCACCATTGGAACTCCAGAAGCACGTTGTAAATAGCTTTCAGGGGAATCCATCATGACTTCAAATGCTTGCTAAGTGATAGGTTGCCAAGCAAGGAGTGCTTATTACAGGCAGGCCTCGACTTACGACTCACAATTGAGTGCAAAACTTCTGTTGTTAAGTGAGACATTTGGGGAGTGAGTTTTGCCCCATTTTACAAATTTTCTTGCCAGAGTTGTTAAGTCAATCACTGCCGTTGATAACTTAGTACCTCGGTTGTTAAGTGAATCTGGCTCCCCCATTGACTTCGTTTGTTGGAAGGTTGTCAAATGGGATCACCTGACCTGGAGACATAGCAACGGTCATAAGCATAATCCAGTTGCCAAGCGCCTGAATTTTGATCACATGATCATGAGGATGCTGCCAAGGTCGTAAGTGTGGAAAAACGGTTGTAACTTAAATCACATTTTTCAGTGCCGTTCTAACTTTGAACGGTCACTAAATGAACTGTTGTAAGTCGAGGACTGCCTGTAGGCCCAAAGAGCCTGATGAATCTTTGGTACAAACAGTCAGAGGAAATTTTTAGTGGCTGAAAGTCACATTTCACATCAATCATTTCCAGACATTTCTTCTTTTTTTTTACCTCCAAATGTTTGGTCAGCCTCCCTGGCTGCACCGGGATAATATGTTCATAGGTTGATAATTTCCTCCGGATGGCCTCTTGATAATGAATTTCAAACTGGACTTTGGTTCCGCTTGGGACGTTGAGTTCGGCTTTGAAGTTCTCCATGTCAAAAGCATTGCTCCTGTATTAATTACACAAATTATTACGATTATTGAAGTAAAAACAACAAACTACTCCCTAGTTAACTGCAACTGCTCCGTCTGGCCCCTGACCTCCGCACCTTCCGCCGAGAGTTAAAGACCTGGTTATTTGACCAACCCGAGCTGTGACCCCTTCTTGGGGAGGGATGGGTTTTTAATTGTTTTTAATGTTTTGTTTTTAGTATTTGAGCTTGTTATTAGTTTAATGGTTTTTTAAGTATTTATTGTTCTGTATTTTAGCTGTGAGCCGCCCCGAGTCTTCGGAGATGGGGCGGCATACAAGTTCAAATATAAATAAATAAATAAATAAATAAATAAATTGAGTACCCTGTTTCCCTGAAAATATGACCTACCCTGAAAGTAAGTCCTAGCTTGAATTTTACACATGCATCAGTTAGTAGATAACTTTCCCCGAAAATAGGACCTGGTGCCCTTTTTTGGTGGCCAAAAAAAAAAAAAAAAGACAGGGTCTTATTTTTGGGGAAACACAGTACTTAAAGTACAATTGACTAATGAAAGTAAAGACCAGAGTCGTCTGGTCATTAGCACTCTTCCTGAGAGTCGTCGAGGCTTCTTTGGGCTGAACACCCTTCGAATGGTGTGAATGTAATGAATGAATGAATGAATGAATGAATGAATGAATTATTGGCCAAGTGTGATTGGACACACAAGGAATTTGTCTTGGTGCCTATTGTCTCAGTGTACATAAAAAGAAAAGATACATTTGTCAAGAATCATCAGGTACAACACTTAATGATAGTCATAGGGTACAAATAAGAAATCAAATCATACTAGGAAACAGTCAATATAAATCGTAAGGATACAAGCGACAAAGTTGCAGTCATACAGTCACAAATGGGAGGGGATGGGTGATAGGAATGATGAGAAGATTAACAGTAATAGTAATGCAGACTTAGTAAATAGTTGGACAGTGTTGAGGGAATTATTTGTTTAGCGGAGTGATGGCGTTCGGGGAAAAACTGTGTGGGAGTATGAACAGATTTCCAGGGGAAATTTGTAGACTATAGGAACCAGTTGCACCACTCAGGTGACTCAGAAGACACAGATAAACCTCCAGGTGGCCTCAATGACCCTCTAAAAGGATGCAAATGACCAGCTGTCTGCAAGGAGTATAAATCTTCCGTTCTCCACCATCCTGTCAGAGCTGAAGAAGCTTCTTGGATGAGGAGCGAAACATCTTCAAAGAAGAACAAGAAAGTCCAGTTGCCTTCTGAGAAAAGCACCTTTGGGACAACCACCACCTGGAGGACTGAGAATCTCCATAGGAGTAGACAATGAGAGTAAAGGGGAATATTCCAAGTACAGATAGTCCTCGACTTACAACCTTTTTCTCAGTGACCACTCGAAGTTACAGCGCCACTGAAAAGCGACTTATGGCCGTTCTTCACACTGACGACCATTGCAGCATTCCCCATGGCCACGTGATCAAAATCCAGCCTCTTGGCAACTGGTTCTTATTTATGATGGTTGCAGCATCCGGGGGGGGGGGTCACGTGTGATCCTCATTTTGCGACTTTCTGACCCACAAAATCAAGGGGGGGGAGCCAGATTCACTTAACAACCATGTGACTAACTTGACAACTGCAGTGATTCACTTAACAACGGTGGCAAGAAAAGTCATAAAATGGGGCAAAACTCACTTAACAAACTGCCTCGCTTAGCAACATCATATTTTGGGGCTCCGTTGGGGTCATACGTCGAGGATTACCCGTATGGCTCTTGCCGTTGCCCAGGCTTTAAAATAGCCAGGGTGTTGTGGTTAGCCGGCAGCAGGTGCGGACGGCTGAGGAGAGCGAGGACTCAGATGAGGGGCCAGGACCATTAGGGAGTGGACTGCTGCCTTCAGAGATTGTGGGGGCTGGCAGCAGTGAGGAAGAGGTTCCCAAGGAGCCTGTGCCAAGTGTGCATGCACGCAGGATTGTTTGTAGGAGAGAGCAGTTGCAACAGCACAGGTGATTCGGGAGTAAGGCTGCAAGGTAATGGCCCCTCCTTCAAGAAGATAAAAGCCAGCTGTGAATCGGACGTTCTTTGCAGGAAGCAAAGACGTTTTGAAACTCCAGCCTCGTGGACATTCCAGTATCCTGAGTTTGTATTTGAAGATTCTTGTATTGCAAATTATTCCTTGTCTGTTATCTTTTGGCAAGTCTAGCACAGTTTGGCACAGCTAATTATTTTGCAGAAGCATTACAAGGTTTCTGTTCCCTTTGGATTGTGTTTGATTTGTTGGAAAAGGGTGTGGGTCAGAGCACAGAGGTCCTGCCTATCCCTTCCTGCATCTGTCCCCTTCAGAGCCCCACGGCAGCACAAGGGGAATGGAGGAAAGGCTGGCCACTGCAACCAGGGTTACCCACCTGAGGATAGCAGCAGCTCTGCCTTTGCCCCTCGCCTTGGCATACTGACTTCGAGCGGCCGATTTTTCCTTAATGGAGCTAGTAAAAATGATGCCATTGATGTTCCTGGGGAGTAGAAAAGAAGCAAAAACAGA
This sequence comes from Naja naja, assembly GCA_009733165.1. Lineage (NCBI taxonomy): Eukaryota > Metazoa > Chordata > Lepidosauria > Squamata > Elapidae > Naja > Naja naja. The sequence continues at coordinate 47,445,646 of CM019154.1, forward strand.
ATCAGTCACTTGTGAGATGGGCAGCTATCACAACAGAACAGAGCAGAACAGAACAGAGAACAAGGGATGGAATTAGGAATGGAATGGGAGAGGAGAGACAGAAGGGAAGGGAAGGGAAAGGAAGGAGAAGAAAAGAAGAGAAGGAGAAGAGGAGAGATGGAAGGGAAGGGAAAGGAAGGAGAAGAGACAGAAGAGAAAGGGAAGGGAAGGGAAGAGGAGAGAAGAGAAAAGCAGAGAACAGAACAGAAAAGAAGAGACAGAAGGGAAGGGAAGGAGAAAAGAAGGAAGGGAAGGGAAGGGAAAGGAAGGAGAAGAGACAGAAGAGAAGAGAAGAGAAGAGAAGAGAAGAGAAGAGAAGAGATCTAATGGAAAGGGAATGGAATGGAACAGATCAGAACAGAACACTATAGAACAGAATAGAACAGAATAATATAGAATAGAATGCAACGCAGTGCAACACAACATAATACAACACAATACAATACAATAGGAGGTCTATATACTTTATAGAGAACATATAATCTGGTTGTGTTTCCTGTCTGGTCAACCTGAGAAGGCTGCCATCAGTCTGGCGATTTGGAAAGTACAAATCTCCAACCCGCTTAGCCTGGGAGGAACCTATTCGGCCTACAAGCAAATTAAATGGATGTAGTAGTTTTCCTCCAACTTACATGGTAAAATTGTGGATAAAGGCCCCTTTGGGGACCTGGACATCAAAGACCAAATTCTGCGAGTGCTTGGCCTGTTTTCCACTTTGGTCTGGACCATTGTGTTGGCCATGCGGGACGTGATGGTGGACTGGATCTTGTAGCTGTGGAGGATGATTTTGTCATCACCGAGAAGCTGAAACAATGAAAACAGGGCAGGAAGGATCAACAAAGGAAGAACTGGGATTCCAGATATGGTCCCAGGAATATCCCTATCCTGGCAATTTTGTTGTTGATGTGATTAAAATTGACATCCAACCACAGGGAAATTTTAGAACAAGTCACAATGGCAGGTGTACCACCTACTTGATTATGGAAAGAATATATACATTTCTATAACTGTGTTGGAAATATAGTATAGGTAATCATATGTTAACTAACCTAGGTCACCAACACGAGTAGAGTAGAGTAGAGTAGAGTAGTAGAGTATAGCATAGCATAGCACAGCATAGAATAGAGTAAAATAGAGTAAAATAGAGTAGAGTAAAATAGAATAGAATGAATGGAATGGGATGGGAATAGAATAGAATAGAATAGAATAGAATAGAATAGAATAGGAGAACTGGAAGGGAAGGGAAGATAGAATAGAATAGAATAGAATAGAATAGAATAGAATAGAATAGAATAGAATGTAGAGGAGAAAATAGAATAGAATAGAATAGAATAGAATAGGAGAACTGGAAGGGAAGGGAAGATAGAATAGAATAGAATAGAATAGAATAGAATAGAATAGAATAGAATAGAATGTAGAGGAGAAAATAGAATAGAATAGAATAGAATAGGAGAACTGGAAGGGAAGGGAAGATAGAATAGAATAGAATAGAATAGAATAGAATAGAATAGGAGAACTGGAAGGGAAGGGAAGATAGAATAGAATAGTATAGAATAGAATAGAATAGAATAGAATAGAATAGAATAGAATAGAATGGAATTCTTTTATTGGCCAAGTGTGGTTGGACACACAAGGAATTTGTCTTGGTGCAAATGCTCTCAGTGTACATAAAAGAAAAGATACATTCGTCTAGAGTCAAGAATCATCAGGTACATAACACTTAATAATAGTCATAGGGTAATATAAGCAATCAAATCATACTAGGAAACAGTCCATATAAATCGTAAGGACACAAGCGACAAAGTTACACAGTCACAAGTGGGAGGGGATGGGTGATAAGGAGTGATGAGAAGATTAACAGTAATAGTAGTGCAGACTTTGTAAATAGTTGGACAGTGTTGAGGGAATTATTTCTTTAGCAGAGTGATGGTATTTAGGAAAAAATGTTCTTGTGTCTAGTTGTTCTGGTGTGCATTGCTCTATAGCATCGTTTTGAGGGTAGGAGTTGAAACAGTTTATGTCCAGGATGTGAGGGGTCTGTAGATATTTTCACAGCCCTCTTTTTGACTCATGCAGTAGACAGGTCCTGGATTGAAGGCAGGTTGGTAGTAATTGTTTTTTCTGCAGTCCTAATTATCCATTGAAGTCTGTATCTGTCTCGTTGGGTTGCAGAGCCAAACCAGACAGTTAAAGAGGTGCAGATGACAGACTCCATCATTCCTTTGTTAAACTGAATCAGCAGCTCCTTGGGCAGCTTGAGCTTTCTGAGTTGGTGCAGAAAGAACATTCTTTGTTGTGTTTTTTTTGTAAGCCATAAACGCCTTGATTTGATTTGCCTGAGCTGAAACCTTGGCTCCGTTGTCGCTCCGTTGTCGTTCATCCCACGACAACATTGCACAATAAAAAGCACCAGGTTAATAATGTTCTGTTTCCAGCACCCTGCACAGGAAAAACTAGCAGCCCTAAGCAAATGGTGGGATTGATTTTCTGCTAATGGTTAACTGGGAAGTGGGAAGAGGTACAGCCCCTTTTCCAAAGAGAAAAACAATAATGTGAAAGCTCACCAATTCTTCCTCGTCTTCAGAGCTGGAGGTGCTTCTCTGGAAAGAAAAGAAGCCAGTTTAGTCAAATCTGGATGTGAACACGAACAACGCTGTAATTTGGATGTCTGATGAAACCTGTCAACTCCTATGATGTTCAAATCAAACATGGTTATCCAAATATCTTAAAAACAACTCATATGTTAGCAGAGAGCTTTGAACTTTAACTTCGTTGGTGCTGAACCTGTGAACTATAATTCCCCCCCCTCTCAGATATGTACAGGTAGTCCTCAACTTACAACAGTTCACTTAGTGACCGTTCAAAGTTACAGCGGCACTGAAAAAAGTGACATAGAACTATTTTTCACATGACAGTGGCAGCATTCCCTGGGCAGGTGATTTACATTTGGAATTTGGATGCTTGACAGCTGGTTCATATTTATGACCGTTACAGTGTCCCAGGGTGCCCTAATCCCCTTTTGCAACCTTCTGACAAGCCAAGTCAATGGGGAAGCCAGATTCACTTAATAACCGTGTTACTAACTTAACAGGTTCAGTGATTCACTGAACAAATGTGGCAGGAAAAGTCGTAAAATGGGGCGAAATTCACTTAACCAATTTCTCATTTAACAACAAGAATAGAATAGAATAGAATAGAAATGAATAGAGTAGAATAGAATAGAATAGAATAGAATAGAATAGAATAGAATAGAATAGAATAGAATAGAATAGAATAGAAAATATGGAATGGAATAGAATAGAATAGAATAGAATAGAATAGAATAACATGGAATGGAATAGAATAGAATAATATAGAATAGTGTAGTATGGTATAGTATAGTATAGTATAGTATAGAATAGAATAGAATAGAATAGAATAGAATATAGAGAAGAATAGAATAGAATAGAATAATATAGAATAGTGTAGTATAGTATAGTATAGAATAGAATATAGAGAAGAATAGAATAGAATAACAGAGTTGGAAGGGACCTTGGAGGTCATCTACTCCAACCCCCCACCCAAGCAGGAGACCCTACACCATTTCTGACAAATGGCAGTCCAATCTCTTCTTGAAAGCCTCCAGTGATGAAGCTCCCACAACTTCCGAAGGCAAGCTGTCCCATTGAATATAGAGTTGGAAGGTACCTTGGAGGTCATCTAGTCCAACCCCTCACCCAAGCAGGAGACCCTACACCATTTCTGACAAGTGGCAGTCCAATCATTTCTTGAAAGCCTCCAGGGATGAAGCTCCAACAACGTCTGTTTTATAGGTTGATTGCTCTCACTGTCAGAAAACTTCTCACCTAGCAATAGCAATTTTGGGCTCAAAGAGCCTCAGTGGTGCAGTGGTTAGAGTGCAGTACTGCAGCCTACTTCTGCTGACAGCCAGCTGCCTGCAATTTGGCAGATCGAATCCCACCAGGCTCAAGGTTGACTCAGCCTTCCATCCTTCCGAGGTGGGTAAAATGAGGACCCCAGATTGTTGGGGGCAATAGGCTGACTCTGTAAAAACCGCTTAGAGAGGGCTGCAAAGTCTAAGGGTTATTGCTATTGCTAATTGTTGTTGCCAGCAGAAGACTGCATAGACTACCTACCACTTCCAACCAACGCATTGGTCTAATTCCACGTGCCCCTTTTTATTTTATAGGAATGCTGCAGAAGCTGACGTTTGTGGCTGTTCTGTTTGCAAAACCATAAAGCAAATCATCGGTACCTGAGATCTGCCCCTTCGCAGCTGGGGGCTGAAGAAGAAGCCCCTGGTCTCCAGGTTGAACAGCTCTGCCAGTTTCTGGAAGGAAAACCACTCAGAAGATCAGAAAAGGGGGAGCCACACACAGGATTATCAAATCAAATGGAAAACCAAAGTCCCATCATTATTGGGAGCAATGCAGAATGCTTAAGGGCTGTGTGCTCAGAGCACAACATACAACATTTGTCCATCTTGCCTTCGGGTGGATTGCCTTCAGCAGTTGTGGCTGCTCTATCCCTGGAGGTTGACAAGAAGAGATTGGAGGACAGTCATTTGCCCAGAATAGTATAAGGCAGGAGTGTCAAATTCAATTTATTGAGGGTGCAGGCTTGTCTTAGACCTTGCAGCCATGCATCCAGGCTGGCTGTAATGAGCCAGGTTGTAGACATAGCACAGTGGTTAGAGTGCAGAACTGCAAGCTACTCCTACTGCAGTTTGGCAGATCGAATCCCACCAGGCTCAAGGTTGACTCAGCCTTCCATCCTTCCGAGGTGGGTAAAATGAGGACCCAGATTGTTGGGGGCAAGAGGCTGACTCTGTAAACCACTTAGAGAGGGCTGTAAAGCACTGCATAAAGCTTAGTATATAAGTCTAAGTGCTGGTAAAGGTGCTGCGCATAACACAGGACCTATTGAAACTTCCATAGTGGCCAAGGGCCAAGCCTCCTTCCTTCCTTCCTTCCTCCTCAATCTTCCTCCTTTCTTTCCGCTTCCCAGTTTCCTGCCAGCTACGGGCTCTGCCTTGCCTTCCGAGCCAGCAATTGAAAGAGATTGCCAAATTCCATTGTATATGCCTGCTTATTACTAAGCGGCATTTTTACAAAGTCAGCTTATTGCCCCCAACAATCTTGGCTCCTCAATTTACCTACCCCGAGAGGATGGAAGGCTGAGTCAACCTTGAGCCTGGTGGGATTCGAGCCTGCAGTAATTGCAGGCAGCTGGAACTTAAGTGCTAGGCATTTAACAGCCTGAGCCACCAGGGCTCCTTTTGTTTTGCTTTTTAGTTTAGTTTTGCTAGCCCTCTGCCAGCAAAAACGGAGCTGTGTGTGTGTGTGTGTGTGTGTGTGTGTGTGTGCAGCCCCCCCTGAGCTCCATTTTCACTGGCAGAGGCACCACAGCCGGGCCAGCCCTTCACTCTTTCCAGACCGGCCCCACGGGGCAGATCTAAGCACCCTGTGGGGCAGATCCAGCCCACGGGCCTTGAATTTTGACACCCCTGTGGTATAGGGTCTCCTGCTTCAGCAGGGGGTTGGATTAGAAGACCTCCAAGGTCCCTTTCAACTCTATTATAGTCTTTTTCTTTGGTAGACGAGACATATCCAGTTTCTGAAATTGTTCATTGTACATTTTAACCTCCAATCCCTTCAGCCTCGTAGTTGCTCTTCTCTGCACTCTTTCCAGAGTCTTAACGTCTTTTTTTTTTATATCATGGTGACCAAAAGTGGATGCAACATTTGAAATGTGGTCTTACCAAGGCCTTATAAAGTGGTACTGACACTTCCTGTGATCTTGATCTTGCTGATCCCTACCTAGACTCTCTGCTCTCTGCTCTGGTTTGAGGCCAGATTGTGGTGTCCTGAGTTTGGGCGTATGTAGTGTGTTAAGCAAAGGCACTCATTAAGCTCTCTACCTTTCCTCCCTCTTTCATTCTCACATCACCGGTAGGTAGAAAAGCATCCACTGATCTTGGCAGCAACAAATGGCTGGACACAGATTATTTTTTAGGGAGATGTTAACCACGTCAGGTAAAAACTTAAAAGATGCTATAGGAATAGAATAGAATAGAGTAGAATAGAGTAGAGTAGAGAGTAGAGTAGAGTAGAGTAGAGTAGAATAGAATAGAATAGAAAATATGGAATGGAATAGAATAGAATAGAATAGAATAGAATAGAAAATATGGAATGGAATGGAATGGAATAGAATAGAATAGAATAGAACAGAACAGAACAGAATAGAATAGAAAAATGGAATGGAATGGAATGGAATGGAATAGAACAGAACAGAACAGAACAGAATAGAATAGAATAGAATAGAAAATATGGAATGGAATGGAACGGAATGGAATGGAATGGAATAGAATAGAATAGAATAGAATAGAATAGAAAATATGGAATGGAATGGAATGGAATGAACGGAATAGAACAGAATAGAATAGAGGGGAGGGAAGGGGGAGGAGGAAGGAAGGAAGGAAGAATAGTGGAGAGTAGAGTAGAAGACTTAAAGAGAAGATGATGGAATGAACACAGCAGAGAGAAGGAAGAATAGAGTAGAGAAGAAGAAGGAAGAATAGAAGTGGAGAGGAGAAGAGAAGAGAAGAGAAGAGAAGAGAAGAGAAGAGAAGAGAAGAGAAGAGAAGAAGGAAGGAAGGAAGAATACAGTAGAGTAGAATAGAAAAGAGAGAACAGAACAGAACATCTGGCCATCTGGTGATTAGACACAGAAGGAATTTGTCTCTGGTGCAGAAGCTCTCGGTGAACGTGCAAAAACAACAGAGTAACAATAATCATAATAATGTTACCCATAGGAGTAGGTAATAGGACATGTGAGAAGGCTAATAGTAATATAGCCCTACTACACGGGTAAACATGCATAGACATAAGACAGTGATGTGGGAATTAGGTGTTCAGCATTGTGATGTCATGAGGGAAATAACTGTCCCTGTGTCTAATTGTTTTGGTATGCAATATTCTGTAGCAGTGTCCCAAAGGGAGGAGTTGAAACCGTTTGTGTCCGGGATGTGAAGGGTCTGTAGATATTTTCTGAGACCTCCTCCTGATTCTGCCATGTACAGATCCTCAATGGATGGCAGGCTGCTTGCAATAGCTTTTTCTGCGGTCCTGACTATCCGTTAAAGTCTGTGTCTGTCCTGTTTGGTTGCTGGATCAAACTAGAGAATTATAGAGGTACAAATGACAGACTCAATAATTCCTCTTTATAACTCTGTAGTAAATCATGTGAAGCTTGGTTAGTGTTAACCTCACTCGAATGGAGTGCTGTGTGTATGTGCATGGTTTAACATGTTTCCAGAATAAGAGAATATAAGAGCTGGAAGAGAACTCAGAGATCATCTAGTCCAACAGTTCTGCCATAGCAGAAATCCCCAGCAGCAATCCCCATCTTAAAACATCTGTCCTATTTAGTCAGCTGATTGCTCTATGCACTTGAAAGAGCCTTGGTGGCTCAGGCTGTTAAATGCCTGCACTTAAGTTCCAGCTGCCTACAATTACTGTAGGCTCGAATCCCACCAGGCTCAAGGTTGACTCAGCCTTCCATCCTCTCGGGGTAGGTAAATTGAGGACCCAAGATTGTTGGGGGCAATAAGCTGACTTTGTAAAAATGCCGCTTAGTAATAAGCAGGCATATACAATGGAATGAAGGCTATTGCTGAGCACACTGGGTTGTATCCCAAAAAATTGTAAGCCGCCCTGAGTCTTCGGAGAAGGGCAGCATATAAATGTAATTAAAACAAACAAAACAAACACTGTGTACCCAGCAAAAGCCTACAATATATTATATTCCACAATATATTTGCAATGGGACATTGATTCACCTGTTAAATAAAACCATGGCATATTTAAAAATGTTGTACAGAATACATGCAGTCCTCAACTTAGAACAGATCATTTAGTGACAATTGCACACATGCTAAAAGAGACTTATAACTGACATTTACAACCAACACAAGCATTCTCCACTGTGACATGATCAAAATTTGGACACTTGGCAACCAACACGTATTTACCAATGTTGCAATGTCCAGCTGTCATAATCGCCATTTGCAACCTGCCCAGCTGGCTTCAGCAGTTTATGGGGCTTATTTAACAACTGTGGCAAGGAGGGTCACAAAATCAAGCAAAACTCGCTTAACAACTATGTCATCACATAAATTTGGGGTTCAATTGTGCTTGTAAGTTGAGCACGGCCTGTATTGCATTGGTACAAGCCCCTTCAACATTGTAGGGTTTCCTTCTTAGAAGACATGGATCTCTTCTCTCACCTGAATTTTTCTATTAATCAATATTAGGACTGAAAGTTATATGGGGATCATTTCTACAAGGTCATGCAGGAGAAGGAACAATAAAGACAGTTCAATCTTCAATTTAGCCAATTGTGTTAACGTCAACTCCCTGTAGACACGCAAGGTGGATTGCCCAGGATAAACAACTCTTACCTTTGGCTCTTCTTCCACAACGAAGTCAAAACTTTGGATTTCCGACACAACCAGCAGCTGCAGCAGCAGAAAAGAAGCAACAAGAAACTTCATTTTTCTTCCCCTTCCCCTTCCAGAGAATAGTAAAAGTTTAATGTGTCCAGTTCCACACCATTCAGAACTGAGGGTGGATTTCCCCCCCTCTATAGATCCAAGTTCAAAGGATTATGAGGGGTGCTCTTGTGTGAAAAAGGCAAACCAAAATCCTCCTGGTTGTGTAGTGTTGTGCAGCCTCTTTAGCAAGTCTAACTTTGTTTGGGAAATGCAAATATTTGCCCAGCAATGCAGGTGAGGCCATGGGTCAGGGGCTGTGCAAAGGGCCAAGTCTCTTGATAATGGCTTCAGAATAACAAAATAACAGAGTTGGAAGGGACCTTGGAGGTCTTCTAGTCTACCCTCTGCTCAAGTAGAGGAACCTATCCCATTTCAGACAAATGATGGCCCAACTTCCAGTGATGGAACACCCATAACTTCTGGAGGCAAGTCGTTCCACTGGTTCATTGTTCTGGCAGGAAATTTCTCCTTTGTTCTAAGTTGCTTCTCTCCTTGATCGGTTTCCATCTGTTGCTTCTTGTCCTGCCCTTCAGGTGCTTTGGAGAATAGATTGACCTCCCCTTCTTTGAGGCAGCCCCTCAAGTATTGGAACACTGCTATCATGTCTCCCCTAATTTTTCTTAGACTAGAGACCTACCCACAACATTCCTGCCATCGTTCGTCATGTGTTTATCTTCCAGACCTCTGATCATCGTTGTTACTCATTGTTGCCAGCTTTTGTTGTCTCTGTTGTCAACTTGCACACACTGGATAGACTCTGCTTGCTTTGCCCTATGTAGCTGGGCTGAAGGGCTTTAAAAGCCACACGGATAAAGAACTGGGGCAGTCGGAGAAGAAGTGGCCACAAACAGAGTTCTGTGGATTAGAGAGAAACAGTATCTGACAAATACTGCAGACCCAGAACCAGAGGTGGTATTCAGCCGGTTCTGACCAGTTCGGGACAACCGGTAGTAGAAATTTTGAGTAGTTCACAGAACCGGCAAATACCACCTCAGACGGGCCCTGTGCCCATCTATTCTCTGCCTCCCGAGTCCCAGCTGATCGGCTGGGTCTTCTTTTGTGGCCCTGCGTAGGACAATGGAGCTGGAAAGCAGGTTAGTGGGGTGGGGAGGGAATGGGGATTTTGCAGTATCTTTCCCCTGCCATGCCCACCAAGCCACGCTAAGCCCACCAAGCCACACCCACAGAACCAGTAGTAAAAAAAAATTGAATCCCACCACTGGCCAGAATGGGGCAAAAGACACCGGATTATGAGATGGGAAACCCACATCCTAGTCCCAGTTTAGCCAGAGGGGAATATGGAGCAATCCTTCCAACTCGAACCAAAAGCCAGGGTGATTTTGTGATGAAATTGTTGGGTTGAGAGCAGGGAAATTTAGATTTTACTCCACCCATGCATGCAGTGGGTGTGGCAAAGCCGAGGGGTGGAGTTAAAAGAGGGATCAGCCTAGAATCCTTACATAGTCACAAGTGGCCTGTCCAAGCTCCCTTGGATTCCATTGGCCCTTATCTAACTCCAAGCAGGTGCAAACTGTTAGTTGAGAAGATTACTGGGTATAGGCCTTTTGCGATAAATCAGTTATTTGGACCTTCAAGATGCTTTCACATCTGGCTCCATTGAGCCACTAGCCAAATATGCAACCAGGTACAAGTAGTCCTTGACTTATGACCACAATGGAGCCCAAATCTCTGTTGCTAAGAGAGACAGTTGTTAAACTGGTTTTTGCCTCATTCTATGACCTTTCTTGCCACAGTTGTTAAAGGAATAAATGCAATTGTTAAGTTAGTAACACAGCTGCAAAGTGAATCTGGTTTCTCCATTAACTTTGCTTATCAAAAAGTTGCAAACGGTGATCACATGCCCATTCCCCCAGAAATGGCAACTTGTATACATATGAGTCAGTTGCCAAGTGTCAAATTTTGATTGTAAGATGGTCGTAAGTCAAGGACTACTTGTACCTGGTTGCATATTTGGCTAGTGGCTCTCAATGGAGACAGATGTGAAAGATCACTTCCACATCTTGAAGGTCCAAATAACTGATTTATCGCAAAAGGCCTATACCCAGTAATGGTCATAAGTGTCAAAAATGGTCATATATCACTTTTTTCAATGAAGTTGTAACTTCCTACGGTCACTGAATGAATGGTAATTCTCCTCTCAGCCCAGCCTTCTCACTGGGTGGTGGGGGATCTTCTAGACTGTGTAAACTCCCTAGAAGTAAGGCAAGATGCGGTGGCTCAGTAGCTAAGACGCTGAGATTGTCCATCAAAAAGGTCGGCAATTTGCCGGTTCGAATCCCTAGCGCCATGTAACGGAGTGAGCTCCCGTTCCTTGTCCCAGCTCCTGCCAACCTAGCAGTTTGAAAGCACATAAAAAAATGCAAATAGAAAAATAGGGACCACTTTGGTGGGAAGGTAATAGTGTTACGTGCGCCTTCGACGTTTAGTCTTGCCTGCCATATGACCACGGAGATGTCTTTGGACAGAACTGGCTCTTCAGTTTTGTAACGGAAATCAGCACTGCCCCCTAGAGCCGGAAATGACTAGCACGTATGTGCCAGGGGAACCTTTACATTTACCTTTAAGGCAAGATATGAATTTAACAAATAAATCTATCACAATTGTTTTTCAATACATAGGAATCTGTCTGCTAAAAACCTCATGGCTAGCCCAGCTTCTCCCAGTGACTGGAAGTAAACTCTCCCTATGACAGCAAGATGTGGGTTCTTGTCCTGAGACTTGGTGATTGATTTTGCATTGTTTGCCTTAACATGGTTGAAACATGGTTTGTGGGGTCAAGGTCAACCTTGCTTGATGAGTCACTGAAATTGAGTTTATACCCCATATTATCTCCTAACTAACTTGAGGCATAGTTATCCCACCAGGCTCAAGGTTGACTCAGCCTTCCATCCTCTCGGGGTAGGTAAATTGAGGACCCAAGATTGTTGGGGGCAATAAGCTGACTTTGTAAAAAAATGCCGCTTAGTAATAAGCAGGCATATACAATGGAATGAAGGCTATTGCTGAGCGCATTGGGCTGTATCCCAAAAACTGTAAGCCACCCTGAGTCTCCGGAGAAGGGTGGGATATAAATATGAATTTTTTTAAAAAATAGTTCAATGGGTGAAACTAACCAACAGAAACTCTTAAATTCCTAGAAGTTATATAAACTCTGATTTGGAAATCATGGTTTATGGCAAAAGCAGAACACTCCCAGAGTTACATTTTAGGCTACGGCAATGTCCCCAGAAGGATAGGTGTGAAATTTTCATGCCAAGACTTTTATTCTTTTATGCAATATCAGAGGTTTTCAATTCAATGTATAGAACGTGAAGGGTGTGTGTTTGTGTTTATTTTCATAGTCATAATGTACACTGAAGATGGTATTAAATTTCGTTTTGAGGTGCAATGACAATAAAGTAAACTAAACTAAATTCAATGTGTGGAGATGTGATTTGTCACTTGAAATAAGTGGGTTCTTGTTTTGTGGCTTCCTATTGTTGCAGAAATCCACCCCGTTGTGAATTATTCAACAATGGGTCAACACATGCTGTTCTTGCAGTGCAGTAGTGGATGAATCCACTTGGATCTGGGCTGGCTCTTCATGTGTTTGGCATAAATGGAGCTGGTTCCCTCTGAAGACACCACAGTAAAGCACCTTCTTGTCAAATCTGTGTTTGGCCAACCTAGCTGGAATTTGAACTCTGCACGTGACCTCTTTCCGTGCAGTCAGGAAGTCGGACTTTGATGGAATGAAGCTTTTTTTTAAAAAAAAAATTGCTAACTGTTTCTCTGCAGCTGAAGTATGCAGTGGTTTAAAGCTAGGGCAGCTAGCTTCACTCACAGTAGGCCAGACCAAGGAGAAACTGAGTTAATACAGAAGCCAGAGAAAATTGGCAAGGCAGGGCTAAATTTATAGAATAACAGAGTTGGAAGGGACCTTGGAGGTCTTCTAGTCCAACCCCCTGCCTAGGCAGGAAACCCTACACCACTTCAGACAAATGGTTATCCAACATCTTTTTAAAAACTTCCAGTGTTGGAGCATTCACACCTTCTGCAGGCAACTCATTCCAATGGTTAAATGTTCTCATTGTCAGGAAATTTCTCTTTAGTTCTAAGTTGCTTCTCTCCTTGATGAGCTTCCATCCATTGCCTCTTGTCCTACCTTCAGGTGCTTTGGAGAATAGCTTGACTCCCTCTTCTTTGGGGGCAGCCCCTGAGATATTGGAAGAATGCTATCATGTCTCCCCTAGTCCTTCTTTCCATTAGACTAGACATACCCAGTTTCTGCATCCGTTCTTTATATGTTGTAGCCTCCGGTCCCCTAATCTTCTTCATTGCTCTTCTCTGCGCTCTTTCTAGAGCCTCAACATCAAATTTGATGCATCCCTGGGAGCACATGACTTAAGACACATTCAGAGAGTTGTGTTAAAGCAAGATGGGCAACTACAGTATAGCAACTTTATGACCAGTGGACTTCAACTCCCAACTTCAACAATTAACCAGTGGAATGAATTACCTTTGGAATTTGTGGGTGTCCCCATCACTGGAGGCTTTTAAGAAGAGACTGGTTAGTCATTTGCCCTAGAATTCCTGAGCCATTACTATGATCAAGTAAATAAATATTCTACAAGTGCATCAATTTAATTTTAGGAAGATAAGTATTGATAAATACAACCCATCCCAACCAAAAGCTCCTTTGGGTCCTCCGTAATTTTTAAAAGTAGGACATGTATATCCGCCTTCATTCGTGAATAATATTAAATTAGCATTTCTTAAACATCTATGCAGATTCTCAGTTGTCCAGGCCAGGGTTGTCCAGTTGCCTCTTGAAAAAGCACCTTTGGGACAGCATTTCTTAAACTTTCACTCTCAGAAAATCAGCCCTCCTGTCGACTGACGAGAAGCCAGGGTTCAATCACTCCCCTGGCTGTTTTTGTGTCTGCTTGTCCTACAAACTTAGTAGCTGCAAAGTTGCATGTATGTCCTTTCTCATTGCATTGTGAGGCTACCAATGACTTTGGGTCTCCTCCAGGAATGGGATTCTACTGGCTCGGACCAGTTCCAATGAACCGGATGTTAAAGTTACAGCTGGTTCGCCAAACCGGTATTTGAACTGACTGTCTGGCCACTCCGCTCCCAGGAGTCTCTGTGGAGGCTCTGGGAGGCGGAAAAACAGGCCTTCTGGAAATCCAGAAATGGGCCTGTTTCCGGCTTCCGGTGGACCTCCAGAGCCCTGGGGAGGCTGTTTTCGCCCACCCAGAGGTCCAGGGGAGGCTTCTGGACCCTTGGGAGGATGAAAACGGTCTCCCCCGGGCTCTGGAGGCCCATCGGAAGCGGGAAACAGGAAGTTCCGGTAGGCCCTGCCCAGCATGGCCATGCCCAGCCAGCAACCGGGCAGTGAACCGGTTGCTGGGATTTTTGAATCCCACCCCTGGTCTCCTTGCCTGACTGCTGATATACCACCAGCCTATCAAGTACTTAGAAGGTGTGGGTACAAGCAAACGACAGCTAACAACTTAAAAGCGAGCTGTCAACATACTCCAACCAGCATCTAAAAAGCCACTTACAACAGCCACTCTAAATACCATGCACAGAACAGCACACACTCTGCTAGAGAGAATAGTTCCCTGAGTGTTGTGGTTTGCCGGCAGCAGGTGCAGACAGTTGAGGTCTCGGAGGGTGAGGACTCAGGTGAGGGGCCTGCGTGTGATGCAGGGATGGGGCCAGGACCATCAGGGAGTGGAATGCTGCCTTCGGAGATTGTTGAGGCTGGCAGCCAGTGATGCAGAGGCCCCTGAGGAGCCCGTGCCCAGTGTGCATGCGCGCAGGACTGCTCGAAGGAAACAGCAGCTGCAGCAGCACGGGCGATTCGGGAGTAAGGCTGCAAGGTAATGGCCCCTCCCTGAGAAGATAAAAGCCAGCTGAGAAACTGCAGTTCTTTGCAGAAGGCAAAGAAGTTTGATACTCAAGCCTGGTGGACGTTAGAATATCTGAGTTGGTGTTTGGAGACTCTTTGATTTATTGTTCAGGAACTTTATCTGTTGTTCTTGGCAGCCTTGCAAAAACTTGGCAAGGCTCTTCCTTATCGGAGCTAATTAGTTGGAAGCAGCCTTTTATCTGTGAAGAACCAGGATTCGTTAATGCAACAGTAAAAGGTTGTGCTGGTGCCTTTGTCTTGTGTTTACTCTCTGGGAACCAGGTTTGGGTCAGAACACTGAGGACGGGCTCCTGCACGAGTCCGAAAGCTTGGAAGACACAATCTCTGCACCGAGATTGGATTAATATACTGGAAGTCCTCAACTTACAACCAGAATTGAGCCCCAAATATTCCATTGTTAAGTGAGACATTTGTTAAGCGCGTTTTGCCCCGTTTTGCAACCTTTCTTGACACGGTTGTTAAGTGAATCTGGCTTCCCCCCCATTGACTTTGCTGGTCAAAAGGTCGCAGAAGGGGATCACGGGACCCCCCCCCCGGGACGCTGCGACCGTCATAAATGTGAACCATTTGCCAAGCGCCTGGATTTTGATTCCGTTGCCATGGGGAATGCTACAACGGTCGTAAGTGTGAAAAATGGTAATAAATCACATTGTCCAGCGCCGTTGTAACTTTGAATGGTCACTAAATGAACTGTTGTAAGTCAAGGACTATCTATCTACTAGCTCGATACCCATGCTTCACTACGAAACTATGTGGTCGGGCTTAGTTTTTGGGGAGGAAAATACGGGGAAAATTTTTTACCTCTGCCTACCAGCATCCATCAGTATTCATCTGGCTAGCATCCCGTCAGTGTGTGAGAGTGTTGAGGGCTGTTTGGAAACCGAAACAGTATTTGCTGTGTGAGCAAGAAGACAGCAAAGAGCCTGGGCATGGCTTAGCTCAACTGTTCTGTACTAAAGCTGCTTGGTGCTGTGAAACTGAAGCTGAAACTGAACCTCCTCCCCTCTGCTTGTGTTTTGCATTTGGAAGAGATTTCTTTTCAGGTGGGGAGGGGGAGTAGAACTCCTTAGCATCAGAGCGTGTTAATACCATGTTTCCCCGAAAATAAGACACTGTCTTATATTTTTTTGGCTCCCAAAAACACACTAGGTCTTATTTTCGGGGAGTCTTATATATTTATGGTGCCAAATAGTGGGTGTGAGTGTGTAGGGGGGTGTTTGCGGGTGCATGGTTGCTCCCTGAAAAGTCTTCCTGGAACTGGAGATTTACACTAGGTCTTATTTTCGGGGTAGGTCTTATATTAGGGCAGGTTTAGAAAATAGTGCTAGGTCTTACTTTCGGGGTAGGTCTTATTTTCTGGAAACACGGTAATAATAATATAGGAAATACTAATGCTCTGATGGTCATTTCGAAAAATCCTTTCTCAGTGAGCACCTAGAAGCCAAAAGGAACATACGTTTCAAGTTTGTAGGCTTTACGGTTCTGGAGATTTTGTGATGATGCGTGAGTGCTTTTCGCTTTTATACAGAGAGAATTCATTTGGGATGTGTTTACTTAGACAGCCACTAGGTGGCAGAATGCCCTAAAGGAAGAACATCCCAGATTCTCCACGGAGCTGATGGTAAATTCCTGTCTGGTTTACAACATCATTCCCTTTCACTTGTATGTTCCGTTGTACATTGTGGGTGCCTTAATGGAACTCATCTTCAACCCTTGTCTGTCATATAACCTTCCAAACCTGATAGTATTCACTCAACTCTCAGAAGCAAATCAATCAAAGATCCAATTGCTTCATGACACAAAGACACAAAGAAGAGGGGGTCAATGTATTTTCCGAAGCACTTGAAGGCAGGACGAGAAGCAATGGGTGGAAAGTAACCGAGGAGAGAATTAACCAGCAGTTCAGCAGTTCAATTCTCACCGGCTCAAGGTTGACTTATGCTTCCAAGGTCAGTAAAATGAGGACCCAGATTGCTGGGGGAGATAGGCTGATTCTGTAAACCGCTTAGAGAGGGCCTGGAAAGCACTATGAAGCAGCATATAACTCACGTGTCTTTGTTATTGCTTCCAATGTTTGAGGGGCTGCCACAAAGAAGAGGGAGTCAAGCTATTCTCCAAAGGACCTGAAGGCAGGACAAGAAACAATGGGTGGAAACTCATCAAGGAGAGAAGCAACCTAGAACTAAGGAGGAATTTCCTGACAAGTGAGAACAATTTATCAGTTGAATGACTTGCCTCCAGAAGTTGTGAATGCTCCAACACTGGAAGTTTTTAAGAAGAGATTAGACAACCATTTATCTGAAATGGGATAGAGTTTCCTGCTTGAGCTTGAGGTTGGACTAGAAGACCTC
>CM019154.1:47463530-47479058 GCA_009733165.1 Naja naja
AAATAAATCAATAAATAAAATAAATAGAAGAAGGCAAGGTAGAAACATAAGTAGCTATGATGATTAGAATAATTAGTGAACAATGTATTAAACAAGAAGATTGTAAATGGTGAAGTAAAATTCATATATGTATAACAATTGTGATGCTAGAATGGTTGCAACGTGTTGTATTCTTATCAAATAAAATAAATAAATAAATATAAAAGGGATCAGCATTGTTGGGCACCTGCCAAGATCTGTCTCGCCAGCCCACAGAGACCTTAGTTTTGCACTGACCCAGTTTTGGGAGCTGAACTCCCTCATGTTCAAAACACTGGTCAAAGTGAGGCAAAACTAGACAAAAACAGGTAGCCCCAACCTAAAATCCAAGATATAGCAACCAGAATCTCACCACCTTTAAACCCTGGATCAGGAATCCCTTGAGTATTGAGCAATGAAGTTCCTCACCTGCTTCATTTTGGTGCCCACCATGGATGCACTTCTGTCGAGGACAAAGACTATGTTCTTGGCAGGGGGAGATCTTTGGGGGCAAAATAGTGCACGGGCAGTCATCCAAAACCTGGTGAGAATAACAAGAGAAGGAGAGATGTCTATGGAGCTTCTCCATCAAAACAAACACGCTAACGCCATGAACGGGTGAACAAACCCATGGGGACAGGATTCAGTAGTAGTCCATCTGCAAGAGGTCATCGATGTCAAAACTGAACAGGCCTCTCTCAACCGGGGAGGGTGATAATGACACCACCAGAGGTGGTATCAGCCAGTTCTGACAGGTTCTGGAGAACCAGTAGCGGAAATTTTGAGTAGTTCGAGAACTGGCAAATCCCACCTCTGACTGGCCCCGCCCCCATCTCTTCTCCGAGTCCCAGCTGATCAGCTGGGGTCTTTGTTGCCCTGCACAGGAGAACGGAGCTGGAAAGCAGGTTAGTGGGGTGGAGGGAATGGAGATTTTACAATATCCTTCCTCTGCCACAGTATCCTTCCCCTGGAATGGGGTGGAAATGGGGATTTTACAGTATCCTTCCCCTGTTATGCCCAGCAAGCCACACCCACCAAGCCACACCACACCTGCCAAGCCACACCCACAGAACCAGTAGTGAAAAAAAATTGAATACCACCACTGGACACCACCTATCTCCTGTTCATAACACAGCCTTTTCAGCAGTTCCAAGAAGGTTCCACGACCATTTGCACTATTAAGGTGACCCCGAGGGCACAGATAAACTTCCAAGGGGCCTCAACGACTCTCAGAAGGAGTGCTAACCACCAGATGACTGCAAGGAATATAGCACTTAGCAATAGCAACTTAGACTTATATACTGCTTCACAGTGTTTTACAGACAACCTGGGTCATCTGATGTTAACACCTTTTTGCATTGTTAGACCTAAAATACCTATTGCATCCATCCATCCATCCATCCCATCCATCCATCCATCCATCCATCCATCCTCTTTCCTTCTCTATCTCTCTTTCCTGCCTGTGCATCTATCTATCTCAATAGCAATAGTACTTATACCAGTGCTTTAGCCCTCTCTTAGTCACTTTTGCCCTCAACAATCTGTCCTTTTCAACAAAAGTGCTGACACTTAGATCGAACTGCTCATTAAGGCAATTCTGCATTTACCACTGAGCCAACTTCCCTTCCTTCCTTCCTCCTTCCTTCCTTCCTTGGCACTCTACCAATAGTCTTAGACTTATAATTCACAGACTTCCAGCCTCAAGGTTACAGAGTCAGCCTTGAACAATGGTCTTCAGTCGCATGAGTCAACCTTGAGGAGATCGAATCTGCTGAACTGCTGACAGTCAGCAGTCAGCAGAATTAGTCTGCAATACTACATTCTAACCACTGCACAATCACGCTCTATATTAATCTAAATCATAAATATAAATCCTTCTTCATCCATCATTCAGTCAGAGTAGAAGAAGCTTGGATGAGAATCAAACGTTTTCAAAGTTAAAAGCAAAAAAAACAGAGTCCAGTTGCCTTTTGAAATGAGACACCTTGGGGAAAAGAAGGAGAGAAAACCAGGAACTTAATCTCACCTCTACCATACTGCCAAATCTTGAAACATATCAGAAAATCCTAAACCTGGAATCCTAAATGGGGATCCACCTGGAACGATCGGTTGATTACATGCCCTCAAGTTGCTGTTGACTCTTAGCAACCCTATATTTTGATCAGGTGACCGAGATGCTGCAGCTCGTTAAGTGTGGAAACTGGTCACAAGTCCCTTGTTTTGGTGTCATTGCAACTGCAAACAATCACTAAACAAATGGTTGCAACTTGAGGGCTACTTCCAGAGCGGGTTTTCCCACACCCACAAAAAAGCAATGGCAGGAACTGGCCGTTCATCCCCAGGAAAGCCAGAAATGAAAAAAGGACTTCCCCAGCATACCTGCACTTCCCCAACACTCAGTTCTCTGTTGACATCATATCGGATGATAAAATCTCCCAGAACGCCATTCCTCGCGATCTTGGCTTGCTGGACCAGGTTGGGACTGAAGGTTATTTTAGCCAAAGTCTTTGTCTGGCCAACCACGGTTGAAGGGGTGGAGTGGGGTGATCTGCTGAGGAAGCATAGCATTTTATTTTTATTATGGAATGGAATGGAATGGCATGGCATGGCATGGCATGTTATATTTTGTTATATTATATTATATTATATTATATTATATTATATTATATTATATTATATTATATATTATATTATATTATATATTATATTATATTATATATTATATTATATTGCATATTATATTATAGTTATATTTATTATGTTATATTGATTATATTATATTAATTATATTATATTACATTACGTTACATTGTTATGTTATATTAATTATGTTATATTACATTATATTATATTAATTACATTACATTACATTACATTGTATCTATTATATTATAGTATATTTATTATGTTATATTTATAATATATTTTATCATATCATATCATTTTATTTTATTAGTTTAGCTTAGTTTGTTAGTTTAGTTTATTATTTAGTTTAGTTTAGTGTTTAGTTTGGAGTTTTTAGTTTAGTTTAGTTTATTATTTATTTTAGTTTATTATTTTATTTATTATTTTAGTTTAGTTTAGTTTATTAGTTTATTTTAGTTTAGTTTTTTAGCTTATTATTTTAATTTATTTTATTATTTTAGTTTAGCTTTTGTTTTTATTTTTTTATTTTTATTATTTCAGTTCTTTATGTTGAATTTGTAGCCTTCCAAGATTCATATTTAGTTTGTTTTGACTCTGATGGCAGCCTTCTTGCCTATCATTCCGGATAGCAAATGACGAGAAGGAGACTTTGAACTCCTAGATTGGTGTTTCTCAACTTTGGCCATTTTCAGAGGTGTGGACTTCAACTCCCAGAATTCCCCAGCCAGCAAAGCTTTGTAATTTCTAGGGAATTCTGGGAGTTGAAGTCTGCGCCTCTGAAAGTTGCCAAGGTTGAGAAACATTGTTTTCAATCAAAATATGGTGTTTCCTGAGCAAAAGGTATCGTGCTCCACCTTGTATTACAGAACTAACAACATGAAAAGGAAGAATGAAAATAAGCAGACAAAGTTGTGTAGAAAGTTAGCACCCATCACTCTCCTAGAAGAATGAAATATTTTGGGAAATATTTAAAAAGGCAGGAATATTATATTTCCCTAAAGGAAAAACATGTTCTTGGAAAGCAGTCCCCACCTTTCTTAATAGCCCCAGCAGGACTGGGCCAGCCTATCTACAAGACAAAAGACCTTCAGCTCCAGGGTGATAGGATTAAGAGATATGACCCCTCAGGACATAATAGGATTAGCCCTCTACCATCTAGCAGCACAGCTCACCACATGGCACAACAAGCCCCTTCATTGCATCACCCAGCAAGCTTCAACCAAGTCTGGGACTCAGACAGCCTACAAAGTTAGCAGTGACCCCTACAGCAACCAATAGAATACATGCTCTTGCCACAGGAACAGGAAGCTCAAGTTCAAAGCCCAAGAGCGGGCATCAAAACCCCTCACTCCCAGACCCATGTGGTCAGCTGCCCAGGACCTCAAACCCATGTGGTCCTGTCCATCAATAAACCATCTTTCCAATCAGCCTCCATGTTTCCAGTGTCTTTCTCGCTTGGAACTGAGCCAGATGGATATTTCTTCCAACAACGGGAGATTTGTACTCTCAGACTTGCAAGATCCTGTTAATAAACTATAACCAACTCATCTGGTCGTGTTTTCCTATCTGGTCTGCCTGGCTCTCATTTTATCCGCTCACCTTCGGTGGTCCCTGGTCCCTTGCCTTTGATACTTTGGAGTGGCAGAACATCCAAAGAGTTAATTCGAATTCTCCAGGATGTTCACTTCACACGTAACTTGCCCACCAGCTGCTGAGGTTGGATGCTGAGCGTGTAGTGATATTTCCCCAACCGCCTCAGGGAGCCTCATAATGCAAGATGAAGGTGGCTTCCACCTTCCGGGGAATTAATCCAGAGGCTTTGAATGTCTTCATTTGGCTTTCTCTGCTGGAAGAATAGAAAGGTTGTTTAGGATACCTCTTGCCTTTTTTTTTTTAACATTTTTATTGAATTATAAAGTACTAGCTGGATAACCGTGCTTCGCTATGAAACTATGTGATGGGGCTTAGTTTTTTGGGGAGGAAAATAAGGGGGGGGGATTCTGCCTCTGCCTACCAGCATCCATCGGTATTCAACTGGCCAGCGTCCTGTCAGTGTGTGAGAGAGTTGAGGGGTGTTTGGAAACTGAAGCAGTATTTGCTGTGTGAGTAAGAAGGAGACAGCAAGGAGCCTGGGCGTGGCTTACCTCAACTGTTCTGTACTAAATCTGGTTGCTGCTGTGAAACTAAAACTGAAACTGAAACTCCGCTCCTCTGCTTGCGTTTTGCATTTTGGAACAGATTTCTTTTCAGATGGTGTCATGCCCTTGATAGAGTTGGACTCTGAGGGAGAGGGGGAAACAGCCGACAGGGAGTGGAGGTGTGGCTCCGGAGGTTGTGGAGGAGGCTGGGGAAGGGCAGAGGCCGGCTGGGCAGTCAGAGGAAGAACCAGGCCCATCCCCTCTGCATCCTAGGACACGCAGGGAGGAACAAAGAAGGGCAACTTGGCTTATAGAGAGGAGGCGCCATGATCCTCCTCATTGGTTGCAGCTGGGAGACTAGTATATAGAGAGATGGTTAAAACACAGCGTTGCCAGAAGCAAAGCGTGTTTTATTTTGGTCTGAAGTTATCTTGGTTGGTGTCCTTCCAACAGACTGTGCCTTGTTATCTCCTTGAATTTGGTAAATACTTCTCCTGTTCCTTTGTGGAAATTTTGTCATTGTAGTTTTTTTTTTTTAATTTCACCTCTATCTGCTCATTAAGTTCGGACTGTATTGCTTTCTTTTGAGGACTATTTTTGAGTACGTTTTATCTCCAACTGAGTATTAGGGAACAGTGGGGCCAAGTTGGAGGCATTAAAGGACATTTATTTACGTTTTAGATTTTGTTATGTTTGTGTTACACTCCGGGTCATCACAGATGGGGAGGAAGTGTAGAACTCCTTAGCATCAGAGCGTGTTAATAATAATCTACAAAATACTAATGCTCTGATGGTCATTTCGAAAAATCCTTTCTTAGCGAGCACCTAGAAGCGAAGAGGAACATACGTGCCAAATGTCAAGTTTGTAAGCTTTACGGTTCTGGAGATTTCATGATGATGCGCGAGTGGTATTTCACTTTTATATAGAGAGATGAATTATAAAATACAAAATATAAAGTAAATAGAAAAGCAGTAAGGGGGGAAGGAGAAAGAGAAGTGAGGAAAGATAAGAAAGAGAAAAAAGAAAAAAAATACATTTTTCCATACTGGTAGTTCTTGACTTACAATAATTTATTTAGTGACCATTCAGAGTTACAACGGCTATGGAAATAGTTACTTATATGGCCATTTTTCACACTTATGACCGCTTCAGCATCCCTGTGGTGATGTGACCAAAATTTGGACGCTGATAGAAGAGACTATTTGTAGCTCAGAGCTGGCAGTCTCTGAGCTTGGTGGTTTTCGTTGCAGGCATTTCATTATCCAAGTAGGACTCACTAATACTGATGATGTTAGTTAGTTTGGTAATGAAATGTCTGCAAGAAAACAGCCAAGCTCAGAGAGTACCAAGGGGCCACAGTTCAACCCTGAGCTACAAATACCTTGAAGAGAGGAGGGGAGGGGAGAGAATCCCTATTCCTTTCTAGCACTGATGACATTACCTAGTTTGGCAGTGAAATGTCTGCAAGGAAACAGCCAAACTCAGAGAGCACCAAGGACCTTCCAGAATGCTGTTATTCAATTTTCCAGCTCACAATTCTGGAATTCCTTGGTGATCACCTTCCTTGGTGTCTGTCCACCACACTCTAAGGGATTATCAGTATGCTTCTGGGGACAATTCAAGCTGTTGGTTCCTTTTTTATATATAAAAGGAAGGGCTGATTTTCAAAGAGACAATGCATGGACTACTGAAACTCTACTTTGCTGTAATAAGATATAATAGCAGAAACTTGAAAACCAGGCAGAGTTTCCTTAACTTCCCCTTATAACAAACAGAATCAAGGCAGGGTTACTTTGATCTTCTTTCTCACCCCTTCTTCCTTCCCAGGACAAGTTGTCCTTTGCTTAATAATTCTTGCCATCCTTCATCATGGTTGCTGTATCTCCATAATCCCCAAATTAAGATGATGCAGTCCTTACCTGTCATCTGGGGGTCTTGAGTATGTTTCTTGATCTGCACGCAACCAGTCTTTACCAATAACCTCCCATAATAAATCTTGCCACCAATAATCCTGGAGTCAAGAAAGAAGAAAGGATATGCATGAAAAAAATAGAAAGGCAAGTACTGATGAATCAATCTGTTGATTCTGGTTTCTTCTCATTTTTCACTTATTCAGCCTTAGACCGCTTCCTTCCTAATTCTGGATTAGATTACATTTTGGTCAGAGGTGGTATTTGGCGGGTTCTGACCAGTTCTGGAGAATCGGTAGCGGAAATTTTGAGTAGTTCAGAGAACTGGTAGTGGAAAATTTGAGTAATTTGGAGAACTGGTAGCGGAAATTTTGAGTAGTTTGGAGAACCGGTAGTGGAAATTTTGAATAGTTCAGAGAACCAGCAAATTTCACCTCTGACTGGCCCCATCTATTCTCTGCCTCCCGAGTCCCAGCTGATCAGCTGGGTCTTCTTTAGTTGCCCTGCACAGGAGAACGGAGCTGGAAAGCAGGTTAGTGGGGTGAGGAGGGAAGGGGGATTTTGCAGTATCCTTCCCCTGCCACCATGCCCACCAAGCCACGCCAATCAAGCCACACCACGCCCACCAAGCCATGCCCACAGAACTGGTAGTAAAATTTTTTTGAATCCCACCACTGATTTCACTAAAAAAAAAAAAGAGGACTCAGGAAAAATCCCATACTGATTTCAGCACCTATTAACACTTAACAATTTCCCTATGAATTTCACCTTACTTCATGATTTACACTCCTTTTTGGAATAAGAGATCTCTTATTGTTAGCCCTGTTAAGGTAGTAAGTCCACACAAGAAACACACCATGAATACAGATAGTCCTCCACTTACGACCACAATTGAGCCCAAAGTTTCTGTTACTAAGCAAGACAGTTAAGTGAGCTTTGTCCCGTTTTATGACTTTTCTTGCCACAGTTGTGAAGTGAATTGCTGCACTTGTCAAGTTAGTAACGCTGGTTCGTTAAGTGAATCCGCTTCCCGTTGAATTTGCTTGTCAGAAGGTCTCAAAAGGTGGGGGTCACAGGACCCCAGGACACTGCAACCGTCATAAATATGAGTCAGTTGCCAAGTGCCTCAATTTTGATCATGCGACCACGGGGATGCTGTAAATGGTCATAAATGTGAAAAATGATCATAAGTAATTTTTTTCAGTGCCGCTGTAACAGTCACGAAATGAACGGTTGTAAGTCGAGGACTATCTGTGCTATCTATTGTAAGGTTACATTAATAAAGGTAAAGGTAAAAGTTCCCCTTGCACATAGGTGCTAGTCATTTCTGGCTCTAGGAGGTGGTGCTCATCTCCATTACAAAGCCGAAGATCCAGCGCTGTCTGAAGATGTCTCCGTGGTCATATGTCCAGCATGACTAAATGCCAAAGGTGCATGCAATACTGTTCCTTTCCCACCAAAGATGGTCCCTATTTTTCTACTTGCATTTTTTACATGCTTTCGAACTGCTAGGTTGGCAGAAGCTGGGACAAATAACGGGAGCTCACTCCATTACGCGGCGCTAGGGATTCGAACCGCCGAACTGCCAATCTTTCTGATCAACAAGCTCAGCGTCTTAGCCACTGAGCCACCACGTTCTCCTTAAGGTTACATTAAGGATAAAAGGATAAAATCGCTCGGATCCGGGAAGGGTTGCGCTCGGACTTGCAGTGGTCTGAGGAAGGGGATGCGAGCGGTCTGGCTAATGTAATCTGGACTGAGTTCGATCCTGTTTCTGAGGATGAAGTGGACAGGATCGCTGCTGAGTTCCACCACATGTTTATTGGACCCATGCCCTTCCTGGTTGGTTTCTGCCTCTAGGGAGGTCACATGCAGCTGGCTCCGGGCAGTGGTCAACACTTCATTAAGGGAGGGCTGTTCCTGCGCCTTGAAAGAGGCAGTGGTGAGGCCCCTTCTGAAGAAGCCTGCCCTGGACCCAGCCGTGTTGAACAACTTCGGTCTCCAACCTTCGTTTTTAGCGAAGGTTGTTGAGAGTGTGGTGGCACAGCAATTGCCACTTTTCCTGGAGGAAGCGGACTACCTGGATCCATACCAATCAGGCTTCCCCGGGTACAGCATGGAGACAGCATTGGTCGTGCTGATTGATGATCTCTAGGGCTCGGGACAGGGGTTTTCCTCTGTCCTGGTCCTGTTAGATCTCTCAGCGGATTTTGATACCATCGACCATGGTATCCTGTTGCATCTCGAGGGGCTGGGAGTGGGAGGCACTGTTCTACGGTGGTTCTCCTCCTACCTCTTGGGACGTTCGCAAACAGTGTTGGCAGGGGGGCAGAGGTCGACTCGAGGTCTCTCACTTGTGGGGTACCCCAGGGGTCGGTCCTCTCACCTCTCTTGTTCAACATTTATATGAAGCCACTGGGTGAGATCATCCGTGGCTTTGGGGTGAGCTGTCATCAGTATGCTGATGACACACAGTTATACATCTCCACCCTGGGCCACATCAGTGATGCTCTCTCCGTGATGTCCTGTTGTTTGGAAGCGGTGCGGATCTGGATGGACAGGAACATGCTTCGACTCAATCCAGCCAAGACAGAGTGGTTGTGCATACCGACATCTCGGTCCAGTTCGGAGGTTCCATCTTTGGTCATGGGGGAGGAGGTGTTACCCCCTGTGGACAGGGCACGGAATCTGGGGTCCTCCTGGACTCACAGCTCAAATTGGAGGAGCAGGTGGGGGCCGTGGCCAGGGGGGCCTTTGCCCAGATCCGACTGGTTCGCCAGTTGCACCCATATCTGGACCGAGATGCCCTGAGCACGATCACTCAGGCACTCGTTATCTCCCGACTCGACTACTGTAATGCTCTCTACTTAGGACTGCCCTTGCATACCACTCAGAGACTTCAGCTGGTGCAGAATGCGGCTGCGCGGGTAGTGATGGCAGCTCCCCGATACTCCCATATTACACCCCTCCTGCGCGGCCTGCATTGGCTTCCGGTTGCCCTCCGGGTGAGATTCAAGGTTTTAGTGTTAACATTCAAAGTCCTGCATGGCATGGGTCCAGGATATTTACGAGAACGACTCCTCCCAGTTTCAAGTACCAGCCGCCCTGTATGGGCGCACAGACGGGGTCTCCTCGGGGTGCCGTCCGTGACTCAATGTCGCAGGTGACCCGGGAGGGCCTACTCTGTGGCGGCCCCCACTTTATGGAATCTTCTTCCACCAGAGCTCCGGCAGGCTCCCGATCTCTGCACCTTCCGCCACGAGCTAAAAACCTGGCTGTTTCTACAATCCGGGCTGTGCTGACTCTCTGGGGTTTGTTTATTTTAACTTTGGGGTTTTAATTCTAATTCGGCTTATAATTGTTTAATATGTTTTTAGGTAATTATTTATTTATTGTTGTATTTTTAGCTGTGAGCCTGGAGTCCTTTGAGAGGGGCTGCATATAAGTCGAATTAATAAATAATAAATAAATAAATAAAATTAATAGAGTCTTGCAAATCTAAAAATTTCTCTTACCCCCTCCCCTTTTCTTCCCCAGAAAAATAGGGAGGGTCCCTTATGAAATGCTGAGATACTTTTTATATCCTTCTTATCCAGCCTGTGATTCTCCCTCCAGTCTCCCAAGGCCATTCGCATAGACCATCACATTTATTTTATGACACAACCGCTCACCTACATGGTAAAATTGGAGACGAAGGCTGTGGTGGGTATTTGCATCTCAAAGACGCCTTCTCGAGCCTCCGAGCCGGTGTTCACCAAAGTGCAGGAGACTGTGGTAAATGCGTATCGAGAAATTATTGTGGCTTTCACTGAGAATTCAGACATACGGGGACGGGTTTCCTGTTGGGACACACAGCAATAGTGTCACAAAGGCAGGATAATCTTGTGTCAGCCACTCCAGGTAGACACAAAACACGGTCAGATAAGATAATTCTACTTTATTGTAAGGCTGCATTAACAGAATCTTGCAAGTCTGTTATAGGTAGTGTCCAAATTAATTCCATTCCTAACTCTGTTTTTTAACTTGAACTTATATGTAGGCTTGTATTTACGAATAGTCTGCCTGTTATTAAAAATGACAGGTGGTGGAGGACTTCCTTAAGCTGTGAATCACTGAAGATGTTTCCATCAGTTATTTTTTTGTCCTGCCCTCTTATGCATTAGAGATTAGGTCGACTCCTTCTGTGACTCCCATTCAAATATTGGAAGACTGCTATCATGTCACCCCTAATCAACCTGCAGGAACTGGGTATGTCTAGTTTAATGAAAAGAAGGACTAGGGGAGACATGATAGCAGTCTTCCAATATTTCAGGGGCTGCCCCAAAGAAGAGGGAGTCAAGCTATACCGTAGTTTTTTTTTTAAATTACATTTATATGCCGCCCTTCTCCGAAGACTCAGGGCAGCTTACAACTTTTGGGGATACAACCCAGTGTGCTCAGCAATAGCCTTCATTCCATTGTATATGCCTGCTTATTACTAAGCGGCATTTTTACAAGGTCAGCTTATTGCCCCCAACAATCTTGGGTCCTCAATTTACCTACCCGGAGAGGATGGAAGGCTGAGTCAACCTTGAGCCTGGTGGGATTCGAGCCTACAGTAGTTGTAGACAGCTGGATCTTAAGTGCAGGCATTTAACAGCCTGAGCCACCAAGGCTAGTTGCCCATCTTGCTTTAACACAACTCTCTGGATGTGTCTTAAGTCAAGCACTCCCAGGGATGCATCAAATTTGATGTTGAGGCTCTAGAAAGAGTGCAGAGAAGAGCAACGAAGATGATTAGGGGACTGGAGGCTAAAACATATGAAGAACGGATGCAGAAACTGGGTATGTCTAGTCTAATGGAAAGAAGGATTAGGGGAGACATGATGGCAGTGCTACAATATCTCAGGGGCTGCCCCAAAGAAGAGGGAGTCAAGCTATTCTCCAAAGCACCTGAGGGCAGCACAAGAGGCAATGGGTGGAAACTCATCAAGAAGAGAAGCAATTTAGAACCAAGGAGGAATTTCTTGTCAGTTAGAACAATTAATCAGTGGAACAAATTGCCTCTGGTAGTTATAAATGCTCCAACACTGGAAGTTTTTAAAAAGGTGTTGGACAACCCTTTGTCTGAAGTGGCGTAGGGTTTCCTGCCTGGGCAGGGGGTTGGACTAGAAGACCTCCAAGGTCCCTTCCAACCAGTGGTGGGATTCAATTTTTTTTTACTACTGGTTCTATGGGCATGGCTTGGTGGACGTGGCAGGGGAAGGATACTGTAAAATCTCCAGTCAGAGGTGGGATTTGCTGGTGCTCCGGACTACTCAAAATTTCCACTACCGGTTCTCCAGAACTGGTCAGAACCTGCTTCCAACTCTGTTATTCTATTCTATTGTATTCTATTGTATTCCATTCCATTCCATTCTATTTTTTATTCTATTCTGTTCTGTTCTGTTCTGTTCCCTTCCATTCCATTCTATTTTCTATTCTATTTTCCATTCTATTTTCTATTCTATTTTCCATTCTATTTTCTATTCTATTTTCTATTCTGTTTTCTATTCTATTCTGTTCTGTTCTGTTCCGTTCCGTTCCATTCCATTCCATTCTATTTTCTATTCTATTCTATTCCATTGTATTGTGTTCTGTTCTATTCTGTTCCATCCCGTTCCATTCCATTCCATTCTATTTTCTATTCTATTTTCTATTCTATTCTATTCCATTCCATGTTATTCTATTCTATTCTATTCTATTCTATTCTATTCTATTCTATTCTATTCCATTCCATTCCATTCTATTCCATTCTATTCTAAACCTCTTCTCCAAAGCACCTGAGCAGGACAAGAAGCAATGGGTGGAAACTCATCAAGGAGAGAAACAACCTAGAACTCAGGAGGAATTTCCTGACAGGGAGAACAATGAACCAGTAGAACAACTTGCCTCCAGAACTTGTAAATGCTCCAACACTGGGAGATTTCAAGAAGAGACTGGACAATTGTTTGTCTGACATGGTGTTGGGTCTCCTACCTGAACAGCGGGTTGGACTAAAAGACCTCCCTTCCAGCTCTGTTATTCTGTTATTGTCCTTTGTTAGCCTAGACATACCCAGTTCCTGTTCATCGTATGTTTTAGCCTCCAGCCCCGTAATCATCTCTTTGTTTTTCTTCTCTGCATTCTTTCTAGAACCTCAACATCTCTTTTTATATCGTAGCGACCAAAACTGGGTGCAATATTCCAAGTTTGATCTTACCAAGATCATAAAGTGCAGAGGTGGGATTCAGCAGTTCTGACAGGTTCTGGAGAACAAGCAGCAGACATTTTGAGGAGTTCAGAGAACCAGCAAATCCCACTCTGACTAGCCCGCCCCCATCTCTTCTCCGCCTCTCATCAAGTCCCAGCTGATCGGCTGGGTCTTCTTGTTGCCCTGCACAGGAGCGGAGCTGCAAAGCAGGTCAGTGGGGTGGGAGGAATGGGATTTTGCAGTATCCTTTCCCCTGCCACACCAAGTCACACCATGCCCAACAAGCCATGCCCGCAGAACCAGTAGTAAATTTTTTTGAATCCCACCATTGATAAAGCGGCGTAAGCTTGCAGCTTGTTGCTAATCTGTATCCTGACTCTCTAATCTTGGTTCTGGTTTGATGCCAGGTTATGGTGTCCTGATTTTGGGATGTGCAAAGGGTGATAAGCAAAGCTACTCATGAAGCTCTCTTTCTTTCTTTCTTTCTTTCTTTCTTTCTTTCTTTCTTTCTTTCTTTCTTTCTTTTCATCATTGGATGGAAAAGCATCCCCTGATCTGAGCAGTAGAAAAAGGGTTGGAATCTACAACATTTGCTTTACTGGGGAGAAATTAACCAGATCAGGTAAAGAAAAGATGTTTCAGTATATCACAAGAAACTTGATTAGTGTTAACCTTGAACTGAGTTTTCTGTGTTTGGTTTAACATGTTTCCAAAACAACAGAAGGTAAGAGCTAGAAGGGAGCTTGGAGATCATCTAGTCCAACCCTTCTGCCATTGCAGGAATCCACAGCAACAATCCCCATCTTATCAGGCTGTCCTATTTAGGCAGCTGATTGCACATCCAGAAAAAAAGGGTCAATCCAATCATTGCATTAAACATATAATGGCAATGCAAGCAGCCTGCCTACACGGTTTTAAAACAATGGAGAAAGGGGCTGTGTTAATCTATGATTATTATTTTTTAGTGTCCAAGCGTAGCCTACAGTTCTGGGATTTCTTAGTGGTCTCCCACCCCAATGCTAATTACATCAGACTTTGATTAGCTCTGGTCAGGGAAACATCCAAGCTGGTGTTCCCACCTACTTTCCCTTGGCCAGTCTAGAAGTGTAGCGCACAGGGAAAGATTTAGAAACGTGTCTTTATTCTTCATCTGCTCTTGTTTCTGCACAAGGCTTGAGAAAAATGGCTCAGATAGTTTGCATTTTGCAGCCTTAGGGAAGGTTTCCTGATACAAGCCTGACTTTTTAGTTACATAGTTAGGAGAAGGCGATTACTGACAATTTCGCAAAGGCGAGAACAATTCTCACTCAGAATATTACACAATCTCTGCAGAAACCGTGTCTGTCTTGGGACTCTCCGTGCAACCTGCAAAGGAAGAGAGACCATCAGTCAAGAAGGTGTTTTCCACTAAAAATGGTAACCAAGATGTTCAGCAGAAGTCAGAATGGGGCTTTTTAAATGTTAGGCTTGCCAGAAGCCATTTCTGCATCCTTAGGTTGGCTCCTAAGCCTCCATGAATAATGAGAGAGAATTGTGGACAGTTAGCCTCTGATTATAAACTGATATAATTTCTCATTATTTAACCAGTGCACTATATGAACACTTATTGCTCAAAATGTGAGCTTTCTCCCCGTTTGCAGTTTGTTGGTTATTAAAAAACTAGCTTGATACCCGTGCTTCGCTACAAAACTATGTGGTCGGGCTTAGTTTTTGGGGAGGAAAATAAGGGGAAAATTGTGCCTCTGCCTGCCAACATCCATCAGTATTCATCTGGCTAGCATCCTGTCAGTATGTGAGAGAGTTGAGGGCTGTTTGGAAACTGAAACAGTATTTGCTGTGTGAGCAAGGAGACAGCAAGGAGCCTGGGCGTGACTTAGCTCAACTGTTCTGTACTAAAGCTGCTTGCTGTTGTGAAACTAAAATGGAAACTGAAACTCCTGTCCTCTGCTTGTGTTTTGCATTTGGAACAGATTTCTTTTCAGGTGGGGAGGGGGGGTAGAACTCCTTAGCATCAGAGCCTGTTAATAATAATATAGGAAATACTAATGCTCTGATGGTCATTTTGAAAAATCCTTTCTTAGTGAGCACCTAGAAGCCAAGAGGAACATACATGCCAAATGTCAAGTTTATAGGCTTTATGGTTCTGGAGATTTTGTGATGATGTATGAGTGGTATTTCGCTTTTATATATATAGATATATGCTACAAAAAATGGGCAAATCAGGTAGCATATTAATTTAATAAATTAATATTATTATAGGTAGTCCTTATTTAGCAACCACAATTCGGACTGGCAGCTCAATCATTAAGCAAATGGTCGCTCAAGGATACCACAACTGTGCTTGTTATCTTATTTCCATTTTCCTTGGGTTTATAGTATAGCCATGAGAAAGCCGTAGATGAGAGGATTGATCATAAAGTTACTTTTTCTTCATAGTTGTAACTGAGAATGAACGCTAAATGAGGCAGTTGTTAAATGAAGGCTATCTGCATTATTATTTTTATTTAAACTCTTAGGAGAATGTATCATTTAGTGAAAGTAATATACAAATGACTTATCTGAGGAAACATAAAAACAGTATTTTACACATACACATATATTTAT
>CM019154.1:47480058-47570219 GCA_009733165.1 Naja naja
TCCAGGCCTGACTCAGAATTAACCAGTGATGGAGTGAGATGCTGGCCTCACAGCCTAGATCTGACATCTGCAGGACTTCCAACATGACTGAAGGGCTCTCCAGACTTTGTCCAAGGGACTGACCAAGTGTTCAGCCATGCCTTATGTCTGAACAGGAAACCAATCACTCAGTTCTTGCCCTGTTCACCACTGGCAGGCTCACTTCCCCAGTGGGTCCAATCGTGGGACACCCAAAGCCGAGCCAAACAGACCTTGGAAAGAGGTCAGGGAGCAAGTCAAACCAGGTGACTGGGGAGACGGGGAGACGGCAAAAGTTGCATTCAGACAACATTCCCCGACTAGCCTAAATCAGAGGTGAGTAATTTGTGGATGGGTAAGTTTTTAGGGTTATCTGAGTGGTTAGGTTGCTATTCTGCTTTTCTCTCCAGGGGCCTTACAACTCTTTATTTTATCCCCACAATAACCTGATCTGCAAGAGAGGAACTTGGCCAGAAGAGAGGAGATGGTGGAACTTGAGTTATTTATTCAATTTTGTCCCATCTTTATTATTTTTAGGAAAAATGGAAGGTGACGAACATACCTAAACCTCCATCCTCCTCCAATTTTCTCCAAACAACAACCTTGTGAGGTGGGTTGGGGAGAGAGAGAGACAGAGAGACAGAGAGGGAGAGGGAAGGAGGGAGAAGGAGAGGGAGAGAGAGGAAGGGAGGGAGGAGGGACAGGGAGAGGGAGAGGGAGGGAGGGAGGCAGGGAGAGGGAGAGAGAAAGAGAGGAGAGAGATTGGCTGAGGCGTTCTGGGAGTTGAAGTCCACGCAGTTTAATGTTGTCAAGTCTGAGACTCACTACAGTTTATGGATGCTGGGCTGGCTATCCCAGTGCAATCGCTGCCATTGGTTCTTTTTCAAGCCAGTTTGTCCTCAGCTACCAAGAACCTGGGGCCCAGCCAGAGAACTGTTCCACTGGGGGGCACATTCCCAGCCCAATGTCCCCATATCTTAGCATGATGACCTTAGAGGAGAATATTTGTAGCTCAGGGTTGAAAGGAGGGGTGCTTGGTGCTCTCCGAGTGTAGAACCCACTTAGAACTAAGGAGAAATTTCCTGACAGTGAGAACAATCAAGCCATGGAATGGCTTGCCTGCAGAAGTTGTGGGGTCATTGGAGGTTTCTAAGAAGAGATTGGACAATCATTTGTCTGAAATGGTACAGGGTTTCCTGCCTGAGCAGAGGGTTGGACTAGAGGACCTCCAAGGTTCCTTCCAACTCTGTTATTCTGTTCTGTTCTGTTCTCTTCTGTTCTCCCCTACTATATTCTCTTCCCTTCCCTTCCCTTCTCCCCTACTATATTCTCTTTTCTCTTCTTTCTCTTCTCCCCTACTATCTTCTCTTCTTCTCTTTCTCTTCTCTTCTCTTCTCTCCTCTCTTCTCCCTATTCCCTATCCTATTTTATCCTATCCTATCCTATCCTATCCTATCCTATCCTATTCTATTCTACTCTAAACTGTGTTGGAGACCTGGGTTGGTTGGTTAGTTAGTTAGGTAGTTGATTAGTTAGTTGTGCAGAGGTTTGGACCAGAAGATCTCCAAGTTTCCTTCTAACTCTGTCCTTCTGTCATTCTTCAACCAATGGCCCAGGGTGAGGGAGAAACACGTTCAGTGTGAACCCAGCTTTGTTATGGGGAGAAGGGAAAAAAAATAAAAGGCTGGCATCAACCGTTCTAAAACACGAGACTCTCCGAATGCTTTTGACAAAGGTGACCCTTTGTCACAGCACGGCCCTCCATGCCCGGTCCCTCCCTGAGCAGAGGGGGACTTGGGGGCCACCAAACGTGGCAGGTGGAAGCTCTCCGGAGCTTCCCCAGCACTTTGGCTCGAACGGAACTCCAGCAAGGAACGGTGGAGTCTTGGCTCTGAGCTCTGCAGAAGGGCTGAACGGAGGGAGGAGGGAGGGAGGGAGAGGCAGCCAGCCAAGACAAGCTCAGGTCAGATGCGTCCCTCTTCCAGCTAGCTGGAGGCAGAAGTCAGAAGAAGGAGACCTTCTCCTCCCTTTCTGACATCTGGCTCTTCGGGAGTCCCACCGCACCATGGCCACGCTCCTCTGGTTGGGGTGCAGCCTGCTGGTGGTTTCGGCACAGCAAGATCCTGAACTCTTAGCCCGGGATTTGCAAGAGGCCGGGGTTACAGATTATAACCTTATTGACAATGTAAGTTTGCTTTGTGTTTGCGAGGGGTGGGTGGGGTGGGGGGAGAGGGAGGAGAAGCTCAAGCTGGGGGGATTACAGCTGTGGCAATCCAGGTGTGTGCTGAACTTTGAACGGAAAAAGGAAGGGATATTTTAAGTAAGCAAATGTGCTCGTTTTAGGGTGGGCCAGGAGACACACTGTACCACACTTGCTTTTATTATATTGTCAAAAAATTGCTGTCTGTCTGTCTACAGTGTCTGTCTCTGTCTCTGTCTGTCTATCTATCTGTCTATCTATCTATCTATCTATCTATCTATCTATCTATCTATCATCTATCTATCATCTATCGAATCTACCTACCTAATCTACCTACCTACCTACCTATCTATCTATCTACCTACCTACCTAATTACCTATCTACCTATCTATTTACCTACCTACCTACCTATCATCCATCCATCCATCCATCCATCCATCCATCCATCCATCCATCTATCTATCATCTATCTAAACTACCTACGTAATCTACCTGCCTGCCTGCCTGCCTGCTTGCCTGCTTGCCTATCTATCTATCTATCTATCTATCTATCTATCTATCTATCTATCTATCTATCTATCTATCCATCTATCCAGAATAACAGAATAACAAAATAATAGAGTTGGAAGGGACTTTGGAGGTCTTCTAGTCCAGCCCCTGCTGAAGCAGGAGACCTATACCAATTCAGACAAATTGTCCTCCAATCTCTTCTTAAAAACCTCCAGCATTGAAGCCCCTACAATCTCTCTCTCTCCCCTTTCCTCCCTCCCTCCCTCTCTCCTTCCCTTTCTTCCTTCTCTCTCTCTCTCTCTCCTTTGCTCCCTCTATCTCTCTTCCCTTCACTCCCTTCCTCCCTCCCTCTCTCCTTTCCTCCCTCCCTCCTTTCTTCCTTCTCTCTCTTTCTATCTCTCTTCCCTCCCTCCCTCCCTTCTTTTTCTGTCTCTCTGTCTTTTCCTCCTTCCCTCCCTCCCTCCCTCCCATAAATGTAAGAGTAACCTAATGTGACTCTTAATATTAAGGCGGATTCAAACTTCTCCAGGCTTTTGATTGTGGTTGTGATTTTGGCTCTCGAACCAAGCTCAGAAGTGTAGGTGATCTCCTCCCTTGGACAAGGCCTATCTAAATCCTTGAGGCGCTCACGGCAATGGAGCTGAGTAGAGCCTCCAAGATCAGCTGCAGTATACCACGGGAGGCATAAAGTGCTGAGAGAAAACCACAGAGGGAGTTCTGCCATCTAATAGCTTCATTCCACGATGCCTTTCGCTGCTTCCTGTAGAGACTGTGCGAGAATAAATAGACCTTTGATCTGATTCAACCAAACTTAAAACCCCTGCTTTCAAAGTAGCAGAGCGCTGAGCTATTTGTCTTAAAGTTTTCAGTTTGCTCACACCTTTTGTGCAGTTTCAAAAGTACTATTTCTGGAATTCGCCTGCCGTTGGGTAACTCTGTGCTTCTCTCCCCTTTCATGTATTTGCTGTGCCTTATCTTGCTTGAAAACAAAATATAATTTTCTTTGGGGGATTAAAAAAGCCAAATAAATTTCTGGAATCCTTCCTAAGGCAGTTTTGAACCCCAAATAGGTCAGCATACTCCAAAGAAAAAACTTATTTTTTCAAAATGAAAGGAGCTTTAATATCTGGGCTCTTGCGAAGATAAAATGCTACTGCCACTCATGTTCCTTCTTTGCTTCTTTGTGACTTTTAAATCAAACCATACAGTCGGTAAAGCAACTCATAACGTCGTTTTCTAGTGTAACTGAAGTGTAAATTGCAACCAATTTTTCTCAGCCGGCGATGGTCTGTATAGTTATTTTTGTCAGAGAGCCCCTTTTAAGAGCTCAGTTTCAGTTAATTCAACAACCAAGTTGCATGTGAATCTATTATGAATAATAAAAAAAACGGTGCAGGACTTCCTGGGTAATATTCACATAACCTGTCATTATGGTAGGAAGAGAATTGCCTTGATGGTTATTTTACAGTGGCATAAAATCAGGAGTCTGTAGGGGCTTGTCCAACAAAGAAATGCTATTAAAAGGCATATCCTTTTGGGAGGTGCTTTCATTGTACACAAAAGCTAATGTCTTTTTATTATAATGTTTGTTCATGGGGAAAGCTGCTACCAGATTCCCGATTCAGATAACCTGGTTCTAGAATTATGGATTAATTATATGGAAATTGGAGACTGGATTAACCTACTTCCTGGGTCTGCCAAATGCAGTGTGAACTCTCTGTTGTGTTGGATCTACGCAATATCACACCCCTGATTAATTTTAAAACCTAAATACTACAGAGCCACAATGGCACAGCGGTTAGAGTGCAGTACTGCAGGCTACTTCTGCTGACTGCCAGCTGCCTGCAGTTTGGCAGTTCGAATCCCACCAGGCTCAAGATTGACTCCACCTTCCATCCTTCTGAGGTGGGTAAAATGAGGACCCAGATTGTTGAGGGCAAGAGGCTGACTCTGTAAACTGCTTAGAGAGGGCTGTAAAGCACTGTGAAGCGGAATATAAGTCTAAGGGCTATTGCAATGATAGATAGATAGATAGATAGATAGATAGATAGATAGATAGATGATAGATAGATAGATAAATGGAAAAATGGATAAATGGATAAATGGATAAATGGATAAATGGATAAAAAGATAAATGGATAGAGCGAGCTGTGGTGGCACAGTGTTTAGAATGCAGTATTGCAAGCAAACTCTGCCCACTGCCAGCAGTTCGACCCTAACCTGCTCAAGGTTGAGTCAGCCTTCCATTCTTCTGAGGTGGGTAAAATGAAGACCCAGATTGTTGGGGGCCATAGGCTGGCTGTAAACCTCTTAGAGATGACTGAAAGCACTGTGAAACGGTATATAAGTCTAAGCGCTCTTGCTATTGCTAAATACAGGTAGTCCTTGACTTAACAACTGCAATTGATTGCCCAACCTTTCTGTTGCTAAGTGAGACGTTTGTGAAATGAGTTTTGCCCCATTTCATGACTTTTCTTGCCAGAGTTGTTGAGTGAATCACTGCAGGTGTTAATGTTAGTAACAGTGGTTGTTAAGTGGCTTTCCCCCATGGATTTGGCTTGTCCGAAGGTCACAAAAGGGGGGGGTCACATGACCCCGGAACACTACAACCGTTGTAAATGTGAGTCAGTCGCCAAGCATCTGAATTTTGATCATGTGACCACGGGGGGACGCTGCGACGGTCGTACGTGTGAAAAAGGGTCGCAAGTCACTTTTTTCCAGTGCCATTATAACTTTGAACGGCCACTAAATGGATGGCTGTAAGTTGAGGACTGCCTATAAAGTTAATATATTATGCAGGTGAAACTACAAATGACTTACAACCGCTCATTTAGTAACCCTTCAAAATTACAGCAGTGCTGAAAAAAGTAACTAATGACCATTTTACACACTTAAGCCAGATTTGCTTAACTACAGGTAGTCCTCGACTTACAACAGTTCACTTAGTGACCGTTCAAAGTACAATGGCACTGAAAAAAAAGCGACTGATGACCGTTTTTCACACTTACGACTGTTGCAGCATCCCCAGGGTCATGTGATTTACATTCAGATGCTTGACAAACGATTCACCTTTGTGACGGTCACAGAGTTCCAGGGGTCTTGTGCCTCTTTTTCGACCTTTCAAAAAGGAAAGTCTAATGGCAGAGGAAGCCCGATTCCCTTAACAACCGTGTGACTAATTTAAGACCGGCATGGATTCGCTTAACAAATGTAGCAAGGAAAGTTGTTACATGGAGGCCAGCTCACTCCGCCAATTTCTGGGCGCAATTGTGGTTGTAAGTTGAAGGATACCCGTACTGCACGATTCACTTAACAACTGCACTGACTCGGTTTATGTCCATGGCCTCCCCAAAAATATGTCATTACATTACGTCTATGATGGCGAACCTATGGCACGTGTGCCACAGGTGGCATGCAGCGCCATTTGTGCGGGCACACGAGTCGCAGGCAAACTTACCTCACTGTGCATACACACGCCTCTCACCTGATTTTCGGGCCTTTTTAGGCCTGCCAGAGGCTTGAGGGGAGCCTCTGCAGGCTTTGCAGGATGAAAAATAGGCCCATTTCATCACTTCCTGTATTTCCGGAAATACCAGAAGTGATGAAACTGGCCCATTTTTCGGCCTGCAAAGTCAGCAGAGGCTCCCCTCAAGCCTCTGGCAGGCCAAAAAAGGCCTCAAATGGACCGAAAATCAGCTTGGAGGTGCTGTACAGGTAAGGGGACAGCAGGGGGGATTGCGTGTGCATGCGTAGGGCATGTGGGGTGTGTGTGTGCATTGCCTTCTGGGTGCTGGCATACAAGTGCACATGCGCAAGCGCACGCACAATTTTTGGCATAGGAGCCCAAAAAGGTTAGCCACCACTGCATTAAGTGCTTTATCAAACAGCGGGCTCATAATTTTCTCACGCGCGAGAAGTCAGGAGAAGTTTCTGATTTTTTTTCCAGAATGAGCAGGATGACAAACAGAGGGGTTTGGT
The DNA here is from genome assembly GCA_009733165.1 of Naja naja. Taxonomy (NCBI): domain Eukaryota; kingdom Metazoa; phylum Chordata; class Lepidosauria; order Squamata; family Elapidae; genus Naja; species Naja naja. The sequence goes on from CM019154.1 coordinate 47,486,766, forward strand.
GCAGCTGTTGCAGTGGATTATACAGGAGAAAGGCAGGTTTTTAGAAACGGAGCCCATGAGTAATAACTCATTGCAAAACCAGCAGTGTTCCAGTTGGCCAGCTCCAAATCTCTCTTTTCAGGAGAGGAGAAAGGAAGGAAACACTTAATGGGCTGTTTAATCAGGTGGCAAAAATAATTTGCCACCAAGTAATCAGGAAGTTTGGTGCTTTTTAACCTGAACTTTTAAATGGAAGGTCTTGTTTATTTAAAGTTTTAATGTTTTATACAGTGTTTTATGCAATGCCTAAAGTCAACTGGGGTGAGATGGGCAGCATATGAGTTTCATAAATAAATAGATAAATAATGAATAAAGCTTCCAGTGATGAAGCTCCCACAACTTCTGAAGGCAACTTCTGTTCCATGGGTTGATTGATCTCACTGTTGGAAAATTTCTCCTTATTTCTAGCTTGAATCACTCTGCTTGTTCAGTTTCCAACCAACCAGTGCTGGTTTGTTAATGTTAATTATTATATTGGGATGTTGTTTAATTGGCTTATTTGTATTGTATGTTTTTTATTGTTGTGAGCCGCCCTGAGTCCTTCGGGAGATGGGGCGGCATAAATAAATAAATAAATAAATAAATAAATACATACATACATACATACATACATACATACATACATACATATTTCTTGTCTGGCCTTCGGGTGCCTTGGAAGATAGCTTGACCCCTTCCTTCCTGTGGCAGCCCCTCAAATATTGGAAGACTGTTATCCTGTCTCCCCTGGTCCTTCTCTTCACTAGACTAGCCAGGCCCTGCAACCGTCCATTGTATGTTTTAGCCTCCAGTCCCCTCATCATCCTGGTTGTTTTTCTCTGCACTTTTTCTAGAGCCTCAACATCTTTTTTATAGTGTGGTGACCAAAACTGGATGCAGGACTCTAGGTGTGGTCTTACTAAGGCTTTATAGCAGGGGTGGGATTCAAATTTTTTAACAATCGGTTCTGTGGGCATGGCTAGGTGGGTGTGGCTAGATGGGCATGGCCACGTAACTGGGTGGGTGTAGCTTCTTCTTTTTTTTGTAGCCCCCCCATTTTGGGGGCCTTCTGGGACACAGGTAGCCTCCTGGGGGGTGTTTTTGCTCCCAGAAGGCTTACCTGTGGCTCAGGAAGGAAAAAATGGAGCCGGAGGGGCACGCAACACCCCCATGCTCCATTTTGGGGCCTTCTGGGCCTCAGGGGAGTCTGCTGGGTGGTGTTTTTGCTCCCAGAAGGCTTACCTGGGGCTCAGAAGGCAAAACAATGGAACAGGGGGGTAAGGCCCCCCCTCCATTTTTTGCCTTCCTGGGCCTCAGGAACCCTCCTGGGTGAAGCAGTAAGACAGCAAGGGGAATCCCAGCACAGCTGATCATAGGAACAGCTGATCGTCAGGAGGAGGAAAAAGGAAATACCTTAAGGAGTGACTGGGCATGGAAGAATGCAGTCAGTGATGTCAGGCATGTGCGCGATGTGGTGCATGTGTGATAAGGACTGACTGGGTGGGGAGGGGAGGGGCAGGCAGAGAGGGGCGGAGCCAGCCAGGGGCACGATTTGCTGGTTCTCCGAACTGTGCAGAATCATAACAACCGGTTCTATAGAACCGGTCCGAACCAGTAGAATCCTACCCCTGCTTTATAGGGTGGTATTAGTACCTCCCTTGATCTTGATGGTATCCCTCTGTTAATGCAGCTTAGGATTGCATTGGCTTTTGTGGCTGCTGCTGCACACTGCTGGCTCCTATTTAGCTGGCTGTCCACTAAGACTCCAAGATCCCTCTCACAATTACTGCTATTGAGCCTGGTTTCACCCAGTCTATATGTGTCCTTTGGGTTTTTCTTGCCTAAGTGTAGGACTTTACAAAATTTCATTTTGTTAGTTTGGTTGTGGGGTGATTCCTCCTGAAAGCAAAAGTAATTATTCTGCAGTTCGCAATTCTACTGTAAATACCACCGAGAATCATGATATTTGTGTCCTGCCCTTTTAAGATCTCCCTTGCTGCCGTTTGCTCTGCGTTCCTTTTCACTCCAAGGACCATGAAGGGAGAGAGTTGCAAAAGGTCCCATATATTTCTGGCACAGAGGGTTGGTTTTGCTCCAGTGCCTTGGCACGTTTGAAGCTTTGTGTAAGCAATCTTAAGATCACCCTCTGGTTGAGCAGATTCCTATGCAGTGATGATGCAGAGAAAAATATAAATAGTAGAATAACAAGAGTTGGAAGGGACTTTGGAGGTCTTCTAGTCCAACCCCTGCTTAGGCAGGAAACCCAACACCATTTCAGACAAATGGTTATCCAATCTCTTCTTAAAAACTTCCAGTGTTGGAGCATTTACAACTTCTGGAGGCAAGTCGTTCCACAGGTTAATTGTTCTAACTGTCAGGAATTTCTCCTTAGTTCTAAGTTGCTTCTCTCCTTGATGAATTTCCATCCATTGCTTCTTGTCCTGCCCTCAGGTGCTTTGGAGAATAGCTTGACTCCCTCTTCTTTGGGGCAGCCCTTGAGATAGACTACTATCATGTCACCCCAAATCCTTCTTTTCATCAGACTAGACACACCCAGTTCCAGAAACCGTTCTTTATATGTTTTAGCCCTTAATCATCCCTTAATCATCTTGGTTGCTCTTCTCTGAACTCTTTCTAGAGTCTCAACATCTTTTTTACATCGTGGCGACCAAAACTGGATGTTGTATTCCAAGGGTGGCCTTACCAAGGCCTTATAAAGTAGTAACAGTTCACATGATCTTGATTCTATCCCCTCTCGGTGTGTCTTAAACTCGCCATCTTTCATCCGGGAGGTTTGAGGAAGAAGCTGCAACCTGCAAGGGTTTATTGCAGAATGCAATAACTGCAAGGGTTTATTGCAGGTTTTTGCAGAAGGCAATAACGAGACTTTCCATCAGCAATCTCGAGCTTTTCAAACTGTGTTTCCTGAGCTTCTGCAAAGCCGCGACGGAGTTCTGCGAGAGACTAGCAGCAAAAACTAAATTAAAAAAGCCATTTAAACACAGCCCGGGGCATCTACGGCCATATCCCTAAGGAACAGCCATCTACATTTCAGCTCCCTAAACACCGATTCGCCCGGTTAAAACATTAACTGCCCGAGTCGTGGTGAAAATTATGTTTTAATCTTTGTACACTGGAAAAGTTAATGTTGCGTTGTCTTCGCTGTTTGTACTGTGTTTATCCGTGATTGTAGGGGAATGGCTGGAGCTGTTTGGGGAATCTGTTTATACAGGTGGCCCTGGATTTATGACCACAATTGAGCCCAGAATTGATGTTGCTAAGTGAGAAATTGGTGGCGTGAGCTTTGCCCCATTTTACGACTTCTCTTGCCATGTTTGTTAAGCGAATCACTGCCATTCTTCCAATTAGTCACACGGTCGTTAAGTGAATCTGGCTTCCCAGTTGAGTTTGGTGGTCAGATGGTCGCAAAAGCGGATCGCGTGACCCCTGGGACATTGCAACCTGCACAATTACTCAGGCCCTCGTTGTCTCCCAACTGGACTACTGTAACGCTCTCTACTTAGGACTGCCCTTGCATACCACTCGGAGGCTTCAGATGGTGCAGAATGCGGCCGCGCGGGTAGTGTTGGGAGCCCCCCAATACTCCCATATTACACCCCTCCTGTGCGACTTGCATTGGCTTCCGGTTGCCCTCCGGGTGAGATTCAAGGTTTTAGTGTTAACATTCAAAGTCCTGCATGGCATGGGTCCAGGATACTTACGAGAACAACTCCTCCCAGTTTCAAGTACCAGCCGGGCATAGACAGGGCCTCCTCAGGGTGCCGTCGCGACTCAATGTCGCTTGGCGGGGACTCGGGGAGAGCCTATTCTGTGGCCCCCACTTTATGGAATCTCCTTCCACTGGAGCTCGGCTTGCTCCTGATCTCCGTACCTTCCGCCACGAGTTAAAAACCTGGCTGTTTTACAATCTGGGCTGTGCTGACTCCTTGGGCTTTCTTGATTTTAATTCTGGGAGTTGTAATGTTAATTCGGCTTAGTTTGTTTAATATGGTTTTTAGGTAATTTATTGTTGTATTTCCTTTTAATCTGTGAGCCACCCCGAGTCCTTTGGGAGAGGGGGTGGCATATAAGTCGAATAAATAAATAAATAAATAAATAAATAAATAAATGTCAGTTGCCAAGCATCTGAATTTTGATCACATGACCCTGGGGAAGACATTTGTGTGACAAAGGGTCAGAGAAGTCTCTTTTTTTCAGTGCTGTTGCAACTTTGAACGGTCACTAAATGAACTGTTGCAGGTCGAGGTGGTGATTTGAAAAGTACTTTCCTATAGAAAATTGCATGAAATACACAGGTTTTGCTTTACCTCCACGGTCCTCTGGCTCAGGCTTTGTCTCTTGATCAGATGTTCTGGGAACAGTTATGTTTTAACCGACAACAAAATAAAACATTTGAAAATGGGCAACTCCAAATCTCGACCCACAAATGCTCTGTCCTACACATTGGTAAAAAAAAAAATCAGTACAACAAATACAAACTAGGTGGATATGACCTCGTTGACGATGCTCACTCCGTCAAGGACCTTGGGGTACTCATATCGAATGACCTAAGCGCCAGAGCCTCACTGCAACAGCATTGCCAAAAAGGCTTTAAGAGTTGTAAATCTAATCCTACGGAGCTTCTCCTCCAGCAATATTGAATTGCTAACTAGGGCATACAAAACCTTTGCTAGACCAATACTTGAATACAGCTCATCTGCCTGGAATCCGCACTGTATATCGGACATTAATACAATTGAATGAGTCTAGAAGTATTTCACAAGAAAAGTACCACACTTCTATGCTCACAACAGAATACCCTGCATCACCAGGCTTGAAATTTTGGGCTTGGACAACCTTGAACTACACCGCCTACGGTTGGACTTAAGTGTAGCACACAAAATTATCTGCTACACTGCCCTACCAGTCAATGACTACTTCAGCTTCAACCGCAACAACACAAGAACACACAACAGATACAAACTCAATGTAAACTGCTCCAAACTTGATTGCAGAAAGTACAACTTCAGCAACAGAGTGGTCAATGCCTGGAATGCACTACCTGACTCTGTTGTTAAATCCTCAAACCCCCACTCCTTTACCTTTAAACTATCAACTATTGACCTCACCCCATTCCTAAGAGGTCTGTAAGGGGCATGCATAAGTGCACCATCGTGCCTACCGTCCCTGTCCTTCTGTCTCCATTTATTCGTACCTATTTCCTGTATTCTTACTCATGCTTATACTCATACCTATTATCTTGTAAGCGATTGATAAATCAAAATAAATAAAATAAAAATAAAATTTCATGCTTACGGGGACCAGCGTACAATATATAATTATAAGAGCTGAGTGCATTGCCTAGTCTTGTTACCCTGAACTTGTTTTCCTTATTCATGTCAGAAGCATCACAGTTAAAATAAGACACACTGTATGATATAAGATTTAAAATATAAAATGCAAGGTTGCAAAAGGTACAAATTAAACAGATCTTGCCCAGAAACTAGCAATGTCAATTGTGTTCTGCTGCACTGCCATGAGGTCTTCAAGTGTATGCCCATTGGGACACACGGGGCAGGTGTACATTTGTGTCATTGTCTGCCTGTCACCACAATCACAAGGGGCCAAAGTCACCGGATAGCTCCATTGGTTCAGAACATCTCTGGATCTTGTTGTACAGGTAGTCCTCAACTTATGACCACAACTGAGCCCAATTTTTTTGTGTGTTGTTAAAAGAGAAATGTGTTAAGTGAGTTTTGCTCCATTTTATGACCTTTCTTGCCACCTTCGTCGACCGAATCACTGCCGTTGTTCAGTTAGTAACACGGTTGTTAAATGAATCTGGCTTTGCCTGTCAGAAGGTGGCAAAAGGGGATCACGTGACCCTGGGACGCTGCAAACATCATAAATCGATGCCAATTGCCAAGAGTACAAATTTTGATGACATGATCATGGGGATGCTGCAACGTTTGTGTGAAAAATGATCATAAGTCCCTTTTTTCAGGGCTGTTGTAACTTCAAATGGTCACTAAATGCACGGTTGTAAGTTGAGGACTACCACTATTCAAAAAAAAATGGTGAGGGATACTGCTGTCTATATACTGATACCTGAGAGTTTTTACAGGTGGGATCGCACCTCACCTAACTGCCTAACCTACTGCAAGCAAACCATGTTAAAATTAAGAATAGAATGGAGTGTAGAGGAGAAAAGAATAGAATAGAATAGAATAGAATAGAATAGAATAGAATAGAATAGCAGAGTTGGAAGGGACCTTGGAGGTCTTCTAGTCCAACCCCCTGACTACGCAGGAAACCCTACATGACTTGAGACAAATGGTTGTCCAATCTCTTCTTTAAAGCTTCCAGTGTTGGAGCATTCACCACTTCCGGAGGCCAGTCGTTCCACTGATTCATTGTCCTCACTGTCAGGAAATTTCTCCTTAGTTCTCGGTTGCTTAAGGCATGGGTTGCAGTAGCAAGAACTCTCTGACTTGTGAGTTCCAACATTTTCCAGGGATTTCCCACCCCCCCTCCAAACAGACAGCTTGGCTGGGAGTCAAAAACCTTGCGTTCTTTCGTACAGCTTCTGCACGTTCGCCATTCAGCCCAAGCAGAGGACAATGCAAAGCGAATTCCATCTGCCTCTTTGATCTAGTTCTGTCATGGCCGAGCGGAAGAGCCCAGGTGGGAGGGTGAGTCTATGGAGATAAAAACTCCATGGCCGAGAATATTGGCATCGCCCTGCAACGTTTTTATAACTTAAAATATTTATAACCAAGACTTTGGACTCCATCTAAGGAACGTTCAGAGCAGCCAACAGTCTCCCCAGCCAAACAAACCCTGAATAGCAAAAGTGATGCAGAAGTTAAATATTCCAAGAATGCAGCATGGGCGTAATATTATAAAGGACGAGATGGCTCTGTTTACACCAGAAGTGTCCAACCATCACAATTGTGAGACTTGTGGACTTCAACATGGCTGGCTGGGGAATTCTGGGAGTTGAAGTCCACAATAGATTACCTTATGCCACCAAGCTTGAAATATTGGACCTACTCCACCTATGGTCTGATCTAAGCTTAGTACACAAAATTGTCTGCTACAACATGCTACCTGTCAATAACTACTTCAGCTTCAACCACAATAACACATGGGCAGACAACAGATACAGACTCAAAGTAAACCCCTCCAAACTCAATTGCAGAAAATACAACTTCAGCTACAGAGTGGTCAATGCCTGGAACTCACTACCCGACTCTGTTGTTACATCCTCAAACCCCCAAAACTTTAACCTTAAACTGTCTACCATGGACCTCCTCACCCCATTCCTAAGAGGTCTGTAAGGGGTGTGCATAAGCGCACCAGTGTGCCTACCATCCCTGTCCTACTGTTCCCATTTATTCATACTCATTTACAATGTATATACTTACACCTGTTTGTACTTACATGTTTATATGTTATGTTCATACTTATACTTGTTTTCTCATACATCCTTGACAAACTAAATAACTAACTAAATAAATAAAATAAAGTGTCAAAGTTGCCATGGTTGGGCACCCTGATCTAGATCAATGCCCTACAGAATAATACAGATGAGAATTAAATAGCATGAAAAAGAGGTTGTTACAAGCTTCACAAGATAAGAAGTTAACAATTCAACAACCCACAGGAGGATAAAATATGAAAACTAGAATTGTTGGAAATGTCCTTTTCAGTTCTGCTTCACTGGGACATAGGAGAGCAATGCTGGAGAATATACAAAATAGGAATGAGGAAATTTAAGCCTCTTTTATTTCTCATGTTTTAAAATCTCTCTAATCCAGGGGTCGGCCACCTTAAACACTCAGAGCCATTTGGACCTGTTTTCCCACAGAAAAGAAAACACCGGGAGTCACAAAACCCCTTTGACATCTAAAGTAAAGAGAACACTGCATATATCTTTTTTTTACCTTTATGCTATGTATAAAAAATTATAGTGTGTTGCATTTATGAAATCATTGAACTGCTAGAGAGAAAACAATTTTTAATTTCTGTATGCAACAAAAACATTTTGAACTCCGAAAAAAAAGATGGGTCGAAAAACTCAATAAATCACATGCCGGTGGGTGTCGCATATTGGTGGTTGTTGTGGCAGATATTTTGAGCAATAGGGAGCCTCAGCAGAGGGATGAAAGAGCTGACCCCTGCCCTAATCCTTTTAGCTGGATCTGAGAATTTTTGTAAAAGAGTTTGCATTAAAACATATATATTTATTTTGGTGTGTATTCTTCTAAACATAGGCATTTTTATTGTAAAGGACATGATTTTTATACGTTTGTGTGTGACTGTGTGGGGTGATGTGTGTGTGTGTGTTTGTGTATATACTAACTAGAGCATACAAAACATTTGCCAGACCAATACTTGAATACAGCTCACCAGTCTGGAACCCACATTACGTATCTGATATTAACACAGTTGAGAAAGTCCAGAAATATTTCACAAGAAGAGTTCTCCACTCCTCTACTCAGTGCAGAATACCGTATGCCACCAGACTTGAAATTCTAGACCTAGAAAACCTAGAACTACGCCGTCTTCAGTCCGATCTAAGTATAGTATATAAAATCATACATTGCAATGTCCTTCCCGGTCAATGAATACTTCAGCTTCAATCATAACAATACAAGAGCACACAATAGATACAAACTCAAGGTTAACCGCACCAAACTTGATTGCAGGAAATACGACTTCAGCAACAGAGTGGTCAATGTCTGGAATACTCGACCGGACTCTGTGGTTTCTTCCCCAAACCCCAAAAACTTTAACTTTAGACTTTCTACTATTGACCTCACCCCTTTCCTAAGAGGTCTGTAGGGGGCGTGCATAAGCGCACCAACATGCCTACTGTCCCTGTCCTGTTGTTTCTTTTATTGTTTCTTTTATTTTTCTTATATGTATTCATTTCATGTGTTCATAACTATGTTTACCCTTATACTTATTATCTTGTAAGAGATTGACAAATCAAATAAATAAATCAAATAAATAAATATATGTGTATGTGTAAAATACTGTTTTTATGTTTCCTCAGATAAGTCATTTGTATATTACTTTCACTAAATGATACATTCTCCTAAGAGTTTAAATAAAAATAATAATGCAGATAGCCTTCATTTAACAACTGCCTCATTTAGCGTTCATTCTCAGTTACAACTATGAAGAAAAAGTAACTTTATGATCAATCCTCTCATCTGCTTTCTCATGGCTATACTATAAACCCAAGGAAAATGGAAATAAGATAACAAGCACAGTTGTGGTATCATTGAGCGACCATTTGCTTAATGATTGAGCTGCCAGTCCGAATTGTGGTTGCTAAATAAGGACTACCTATAATAATATTAATTTATTAAATTAATATGCTACCTGATTTGGCCATTTTTTGTAGCATATATCTATATATATAAAAGCGAAATACCACTCATACATCATCACAAAATCTCCAGAACCATAAAGCCTACAAATTTGACATTTGGCACGTATGTTCCTCTTGGCTTCTAGGTGCTCACTAAGAAAGGATTTTTCAAAATGACCATCAGAGCATTAGTATTTCCTATATTATTATTAACACGCTCTGATGCTAAGGAGTTCTACCCCCCCCTCCCCACCTGAAAAGAAATCTGTTCCAAATGCAAAACACAAGCAGAGGAGAGGAGTTTCAGTTTCCATTTTAGTTTCACAACAGCAAGCAGCTTTAGTACAGAACAGTTGAGCTAAGTCACGCCCAGGCTCCTTGCTGTCTCCTTGCTCACACAGCAAATACTGTTTCAGTTTCCAAACAGCCCTCAACTCTCTCACATACTGACAGGATGCTAGCCAGATGAATACTGATGGATGTTGGCAGGCAGAGGCACAATTTTCCCCTTATTTTCCTCCCCAAAAACTAAGCCCGACCACATAGTTTTGTAGCGAAGCACGGGTATCAAGCTAGTTTTTTTAATAACCTAACAAACTGCAAAACGTGGGGAGAAAGTCTACATTTTGAGCAATAAGTGTTCATATAGTGCACTGGTTAAATAATGAGAAATTATATCAGTTTATAATCAGAGGCTAACTGTCCACAATTCTCTCTCATTATTCATGGAGGCTTAGCAGCCAACCTAAGGATGCAGAAATGGCTTCTGGCAAGCCTAACATTTAAAAAGCGCCATTCTGACTTCTGCTGAACATCTTGGTTACCATTTTTAGTGGAAAACACCTTCTTGACTGATGGTCTCTCTTCCTTTGCAGGTTGCACGGAGAGTCCCAAGACAGACACGGTTTCTGCAGAGATTGGTGTGTAATATTCTGAGTGAGAATTGTTCTCGTCTTGCGAGAAATTGTCAGTAATCGCCTTCTCCTAACTACGTAACGAAAAAGTCAGGCTTGTATCAGGAAACCTTCCCTAAGGCTGCAAAATGCAAACTACCTGAGCCATTTTTCTCAAGCCTTGTGCAGAAACAAGAGCAGATGAAGAATAAAGACACGTTTCTAAATCTTTCCTGTGCGCTACACTTCTAGACTGGCCAAGGGAAAGTAGGTGGTAACACCAGCTTGGATGTTTCCCTGACCAGCCAAGAGCTACTCAAAGTCTGGTGTAATTAGCATTGGGGTGGGAGACCGCTAAGAAATCCCAGAACTGTAGGCTACGCTTGGACACTAAAAAAATAATAATCATAGATTAACACAGCCCTCTTTCTCCATTGTTTTAAAAACCGTGTGCAGGCTGCATTTGCATTGCCATTATATGTTTAATGCAATGATTGGATTGACCCTTTTTTTCTGGATGTGCAATCAGCTACCTAAATAGGACAGCCTGATAAGATTGTTGCTGTGGATTCCTGCAATGGCAGAAGGGTTGGACTAGATGATCTCCAAGCTCCCTTCTAGCTCTTACCTTCTGTTGTTTTGGAAACATGTTAAACCAAACACAGAAAACTCAGTTCAAGGTTAACACTAATCAAGTTTCTTGTGATATACTGAAACATCTTTACCTGACCTGGTTAATTTCTCCCCGGTAAAGCAAATGTTGTAGATTCCAGCCCTTTTTCCACTGCTCAGATCAGGGGATGCTTTTCCATCCAATGATGCGAGAAAGAAAGAAAGAAAGAAAGAAAGAAAGAAAGGAAGGAAGGAAGGAAGGAAGGAAGGAAGGAAGGAAGGAAGGAAGAAAGAGAGCTTCATGAGTAGCTTTGCTTATCACCCTTTGCACATCCCAAAATCAGGACACCATAATCTGGCATCAAACCAGAACCAAGATTAGAGAGTCAGGATACAGATTAGCAACAAGCGAAGCGTTAATACCGCTTTATCAATGGTGGGATTCAAAAAAATTTACTACTGGTTCTGCGGGCATGGCTTGGTGGGCATGGTGTGACTTGGTGGGCGTGGCAGGGAAAGGATACTGCAAAATCCCCATTCCCTCCCCACCCCACTGACCTGCTTTGCAGCTCCGTTCTCCTGTGCAGGGCAACAAAAGAAGACCCAGCCGATCAGCTGGGACTTGATGGGAGGCGGAGAAGAGATGGGGGCGGGGCTAGTCAGAAGTGGGATTTGCTGGTTCTCTGAACTCCTCAAAATTTCCGCTGCTTGTTCTCCAGAACCTGTCAGAACCTGCTGAATCCCACCTCTGCACTTTATGATCTTGGTAAGATCAAACTTGGAATATTGCACCCAGTTTTGGTCACTACGATATAAAAAGAGATGTTGAGGTTCTAGAAAGAATGCAGAGAAGAAAAACAAAGAGATGATTACGGGGCTGGAGGCTAAAATATACGATGAACAGGAACTGGGTATGTCTAGGCTAACAAAGAGAAGGACAATAACAGAATAACAGAGCTGGAAGGGAGGTCTTTTAGTCCAACCCGCTGTTCAGGTAGGAGACCCAATACCATGTCAGACAAACAATTGTCCAGTCTCTTCTTGACTCCCTCTTCTTTGGGGCAGCCCCTGAGATATTGTAGCACTGCTATCATGTCTCCCCTAATCCTTCTTTCCATTAGACTAGACATACCCAGTTTCTGCATCCGTTCTTCATATGTTTTAGCCTCCAGTCCCCTAATCATCTTCGTTGCTCTTCTCTGCGCTCTTTCTGGAGTCTCAGCATCAAATTTGATGCATCCCTAGGAGTGCTTGACTTAAGACACATTCAGAGAGTTGTGTTAAAGCAAGATGGGCAACTAGCCTTGGTGGCTCAGGCTGTTAAATGCCTGCACTTAAGATCCAGCTGTCTACAATTACTGTAGGCTCGAATCCCACCAGGCTCAAGGTTGACTCAGCCTTCCATCCTCTCGGGGTAGGTAAATTGAGGACCCAAGATTGTTGGGGGCAATAAGCTGACTTTGTAAAAATGCCGCTTAGTAATAAGCAGGCATATACAATGGGATGAAGGCTATTGCTGAGCACATTGGGTTGTATCCCCAAAAATTGTAAGCCGCCCTGAGTCTTCGGAGAAGGGCGGCATATAAATGTAATTTAAAAAAAAAAACTACAGTATAGCTTGACTCCCTCTTCTTTGGGGCAGCCCCTGAAATATTGGAAGACTGCTATCATATCTCCCCTAGTCCTTCTTTTCATTAAACTAGACATACCCAGTTCCTGCAGGTTGATTAGGGGTGACATGATAGCATTCTTCCAATATTCGAATGGGAGTCACAGAAGGAGTCAACCTACTCTCTAATGCATAAGAGGGCAGGACAAAAAAATAACTGATGGAAACATCTTCAGTGATTCACAGCTTAAGGAAGTCCTCCACCACCTGCCATTTTTAATAACAGGCAGACTATTCGTAAATACAAGCCTACATATAAGTTCAACTTAAAAAACAGAGTTAGGAATGGAATTAATTTGGACACTACCTATAATAGACTTGCAAGATTCTGTTAATGCAGCCTTACAATAAAGTAGAATTAGCTTATCTGACCGTGTTTTGTGTCCACCTGGAGTGGCTGACACAAGATTATCCTGCCTTTGTGACACTATTGCTGTGTGTCCCAACAGGAAACCCGTCCCCATGTCTGAATTCTCAGTGAAAGCCACAATAATTTCTCGCATTTACCACAGTCTCCTGCACTTTGGTGAACACCGGCTCGGAGGCTCGAGAAGGCGTCTTTGAGATGCAAATACCCACCACAGCCTTCTCCAATTTTACCATGTAGGTGAGCGGTTGTGTCATAAAATAAATGTGATGGTCTATGCGAATGGCCTTGGGAGACTGGAGGGAGAATCACAGGCTGGATAAGAAGGATATAAAAAGTATCTCAGCATTTCATAAGGGACCCTCCCTATTTTTCTGGGGAAGAAAAGGGAGGGGTAAGAGAAATTTTTAGATTTGCAAGACTCTATTAATTTTATTTATTTATTATTTATTTATTAATTGACTTATATGCCTCTCCGAAAGGACTCGGGGCGGCTCACAGCTAAAAATACCTAAAAACATATTAAACAATTATAAGCCGAATTAGAATTAAAACCCCAAAGTTAAAATAAACAAACCCCAGAGAGTCAGCACAGCCCGGATTGTAGAAACAGCCAGGTTTTTAGCTCGTGGCGGAAGGTGCAGAGATCGGGAGCCAGCGGAGCTCTGGGAAGAAGATTCCATAAAGTGGGGGCCGCCACAGAGTAGGCCCTCCCCCGGGTCACTGCCAAGCGACATTGAGTCACGGACGGCACCCCGAGGAGACCCCGTCTGTACAGGGCTGTTGGTATTTGATGCTGGGAGGAGTCTTTCTTGTAAATATCCTGGACCCATGCCATGTAGGACTTTGAATGTTAACACCAAAACCTTGAATCTCACCCGGAGGGCAACCGGAAGCCAATGCAGGCCGCGCAGGAGGGGTGTAATATGGGAGTATCGGGGAGCTCCCATCACTACCCGCGCAGCCGCATTCTGCACCAGCTGAAGTCTCTGAGTGGTATGCAAGGGCAGTCCTAAGTAGAGAGCATTACAGTAGTCGAGTCGGGAGATAACGAGTGCCTGAGTGATCGTGCGCAGGGCATCTCGGTCCAGATATGGGCGCAACTGGTGAACCAGTCGGATCTGGGCAAAGGCCACCCTGGCCACGCCCCCCACCTGCTCCTCCAATTTGAGCTGTGAGTCCAGGAGGACCCCCAGATTCCGTGCCCTGTCCACGGGGGGTAACACCTCCTCCCCCATGACCAAAGATGGAACCTCCGAACTGGACCGAGATGTCGGTATGCACAACCACTCTGTCTTGGCTGGATTGAGTCGAAGCATGTTCCTGTCCATCCAGATCCGCACCGCTTCCAAACAATGGGACATCACGGAGAGAGCATCACTGATGTGGCCCAGGGTGGAGATGTATAACTGCGTGTCATCAGCATACTGATGACAGCTCACCCCAAAGCCACGGATGATCTCACCCAGTGGCTTCATATAAATGTTGAACAAGAGAGGCGAGAGGACCGACCCCTGGGGTACCCCACAAGTGAGAGACCTCGGAGTTGATCTCTGCCCCACTGCCAACACTGTTTGCGAACGTCCCTAGAGGTAGGAGGAGAACCACCATAGAACAGTGCCTCCCACTCCCAGCCCCTCAAGACGCCGCAACAGGATACCATGGTCGATGGTATCAAAATCCGCTGAGAGATCTAACAGGACCAGGACAGAGGAAAAACCCCTGTCCCGAGCCCTAGAGAGATCATCAATCAGCGCAACCAATGCTGTCTCCGTGCTGTACCCGGGTCAGAAGCCTGATTGGTATGGATCCAGGTAGTCCGCTTCATCCAGGAAAAGTGGCAATTGCTGGGCCACCACACTCTCAACAACCTTCGCTAAAAAGCGAAGGTTGGAGACCGGACGAAAGTTGTTCAACTCGGCTGGGTCAAGGGCAGGCCTCTTCAGGAGGGGCCTCACCACCACCTCTTTCAAGGCGGCAGGGAACAGCCCCTCCCTTAACGGCGTTGATAACTGCCCGAGCCAGCCGCGTGACCTCCCTGGAGGCATAAACCAACCAGGAAGGGCATGGGTCCAATAAACATGTGGTGGAACTCAGCCGCCGCATGATCCTGTCCACTTCATCCTCAGAAACAGGATCGAACTCAGTCCAGATTACATTAGCCAGACCGCTCGCATCCCCTTCCTCAGACCACTGCAAGTCCAAGCGCAACCCTTCCCGGATCTGAGCGATTTTATCCTTTTATCCTTAATGTAACCTTAAGGGGAACGTGGTGGCTCAGTGGCTAAGACGCTGAGCTTGTTGATCAGAAAGATTGGCAGTTTGGCGGTTCGAATCCCTAGCGCCGCGTAATGGAGTGAGCTCCCGTTATTTGTCCCAGCTTCTGCCAACCTAGCAGTTCAAAGCATGTAAAAATGCAAGTAGAAAAATAGGGACCATCTTTGGTGGGAAAGGAACAGTATTGCATGCACCTTTGGCATTTAGTCATGCTGGACATATGACCACGGAGACATCTTCAGACAGCACTGGATCTTCGGCTTTGTAACGGAGATGAGCACCACCTCCTAGAGCCAGAAATGACTAGCACGTATGTGCAAGGGGAACTTTTACCTTTACCTTTATTAATGTAACCTTACAATATTAGCACAGATAGTCCTTGACTTACAACCGTTCATTTTGTGACTGTTACAGCGGCACTGAAAAAAATTACTTATGATCATTTTTCTCATTTATGACCATTTACAGCATCCCCGTGGTCGCATGATCAAAATTGAGGCACTTGGCAACTGACTCATATTTATGATGGTTGCAGTGTCCTGGGGTCATGTGACACCCCCCCCCTTTTGAGACCTTCTGACAAGCAAATTCAACGGGGGAAGCCGGATTCACTTAACGAACCGCGTTACTAACTTGACAAGTGCAGCAATTCACTTCACAACTGTGGCAAGAAAGGTCATAAAACGGGACAAAGCTCACTTAACTGTCTCGCTTAGTAACAGAAACTTTGGGCTTAATTGTGGTCGTAAGTGGAGGACTATCTGTATTCATGGTGTGTTTCTTGTGTGGACTTACTACCTTAACAGGGCTAACAATAAGAGATCTCTTATTCCAAAAAGGAGTGTAAATCATGAAGTAAGGTGAAATTCATAGGGAAATTGTTAAGTGTTAAAAGGTGCTGAAATCAGTATGGGATTTTTCCTGAGTCCTCTTTTTTTTTTTTAGTGAAATCAGTGGTGGGATTCAAAATTGTTTTACTACCAGTTCTGTGGGCATGGCTTGGTGGGCGTGGTGTGGCTTGATTGGCATGGCTTGGTGGGCATGGTGGCAGGGGAAGGATACTGCAAAATCCCCCTTCCCTCCTCACCCCACTAACCTGCTTTCCAGCTCCGTTCTCCTGTGCAGGGCAACTAAAGAAGACCCAGCTGATCAGCTGGGACTTGGGAGGCAGAGAATAGATGTGGGGGGCCAGTCAGAGGTGAAATTTGCTGGTTCTCTGAACTACTCAAGATTTCCACTACCGGTTCTCTGAACTATTCAAAATTTCCGCTACCGGTTCTCCAAACTACTCAAAATTTCTGCTACCAGTTCTCTGAACTACTCAAAATTTCCGCTACCGATTCTCTAGAACTGGTCAGAACCCACCAAATACCACCTCTGACCAAAATGTAATCTAATCCAGAATTAGGAAGGAAGCGGTCTAAGGCTGAATAAGTGAAAAATGAGAAGAAACCAGAATCAACAGATTGATTCATCAGTACTTGCCTTTCTATTTTTTTCATGCATATCCTTTCTTCTTTCTTGACTCCAGGATTATTGGTGGCAAGATTTATTATGGGGAGGTTATTGGTAAAGACTGGTTGCGTGCAGATCAAGAAACATACTCAAGACCCCAGATGACAGGTAAGGACTGCATCATCTTAATTTGGGGAATATGGAGATACAGCAACCATGATGAAGGATTGCAAGAATTATTAAGCAAAGGACAACTTGTCCTGGGAAGGAAGAAGGGGTGAGAAAGAAGATCAAAGTAACCCTGCCTTGATTCTGTTTGTTATAAGGGGAAGTTAAGGAAACTCTGCCTGGTTTTCAAGTTTCTGCTATTATATCTTATTACAGCAAAGTAGAGTTTCAGTAGTCCATGCATTGTCTCTTTGAAAATCAGCCCTTCCTTTTATATATAAAAAAGGAACCAACAGCTTGAATTGTCCCCAGAAGCATACTGATAATCCCTTAGAGTGTGGTGGACAGACACCAAGGAAGGTGATCACCAAGGAATTCCAGAATTGTGAGCTGGAAAATTGAATAACAGCATTCTGAAAGGTCCTTGGTGCTCTCTGAGTTTGGCTGTTTCCTTGCAGACATTTCATTGCCAAACTAGGTAATGTCATCAGTGCTAGAAAGGAATAGGGAGGAGGATCATGGCTGCCTCCTCTCTCGCAAGCCAAGTTGCTTCCTTCTCCGTTCCTCCCTGCGTGTCCTAGGATGAAGAGGGGATGGGCCTGGGTCTTCCTCTAACTGTTCAGCTGGCCTCTGCCCTTCCCCAGCCTCCTCCACAACCTCCGGAGCCACACCTCCACTCCCTGTCGGCTGTTTCCCCCTCTCCCTCAGAGTCCAACTCTATCAAGGGCATGACACCATCTGAAAAGAAATCTGTTCCAAATGCAAAACGCAAGCAGAGGAGAGGAGTTTCAGTTTCAGTTTTAGTTTCACAGCAGCAACCAGATTTAGTACAGAACAGTTGAGGTAGCCACGCCCAGGCTCCTTGCTGTCTCCTTCTTGCTCACACAGCAAACACTGCTTCAGTTTCCAAACACCCCTCAACTCTCTCACACACTGACAGGATGCTGGCCAGTTGAATACCGATGGATGCTGGTAGGCAGAGGCAGAATTCCCCCTCCCTTATTTTCCTCCCCAAAAAACTAAGCCCCATCACATAGTTTCATAGCGAAGCACGGTTATCCAGCTAGTACTTTATAATTCAATAAAAATGTTAATGGAAAAAAAAGGCAAGAGGTATCCCTAAACAACCTTTCTATTCTTCCAGCAGAGAAAGCCAAATGAAGACATTCAAAGCCTCTGGATTAATTCCCCGGAAGGTGGAAGCCACCTTCATCTTGCATTATGAGGAGCTCCTACGGAGACGGTTGGGGAAATATCACTACACGCTCAGCATCCAACCTCAGCAGCTGGTGGGCAAGTTACGTGTGGAAGTGAACATCCTGGAGAATTCGGGAATTAACTCTTTGGATGTTCTGCCACTCCAGAATAACAAAGGCAAGGGACCAGGGACCACCGAAGGTGAGCGGATAAAATGAGAGCCAGGCAGACCAGATAGGAAAACACGACCAGATGAGTTGGTTATAGTTTATTAACAGGATCTTGCAAGTCTGAGAGTACAAATCTCCCGTTGTTGGAAGAAATATCCATCTGGCTCAGTTCCAAGCGGGGAGAAAGACACTGGAAACATGGAGGCTGATTGGAAAGATGGTTTATTGATGGACAGGACCACATGGGTTTGAGGTCCTGGGCAGCTGACCACATGGGTCTGGGAGTGAGGGGTTTTGATGCCCGCTCTTGGGCTTTGAACTTGAGCTTCCTGTTCCTGTGGCAAGAGCATGTATTCTATTGGTTGCTGTAGGGGTCACTGCTAACTTTGTAGGCTGTCTGAGTCCCAGGCTTGGTTGAAGCTTGCTGGGTGATGCAATGAAGGGGCTTGTTGTGCCATGTGGTGAGCTGTGCTGCTAGATGGTAGAGGGCTAATCCTATTATGTCCTGAGGGGTCATGTCTCTTAATCCCATCACCCTGGAGCTGAAGGTCTTTTGTCTTGTAGATAGGCTGACCCAGTCCTGCTGGGGCTATTAAGAAAGGTGGGGACTGCTTTCCAAGAACATGTTTTTCCTTTAGGGAAATATAATATTCCTGCCTTTTTAAATATTTCCCAAAATATTTCATTCTTCTAGGAGAGTGATGGGTGCTAACTTTCTACACAATTTTGTCTGCTTATTTTCATTCTTCCTTTTCATGTTGTTAGTTCTGTAATACAAGGTGGAGCACGATACCTTTTGCTCAGGAAACACCATATTTTGATTGAAATCAATGTTTCTCAACCTTGGCAACTTTCAGAGGCGCAGACTTCAACTCCCAGAATTCCCTAGAAATTACAAAGCTTTGCTGGCTGGGAATTCTGGGAGTTGAAGTCCACCTGAAAATGGCCAAAGTTGAGAAACACCAATCTAGGAGATCAAAGTCTCCTTCTCCTCGTTTGCTATCCAGAATGATAGGCAAGAAGGCTGCCATCAGAGTCAAAACAAACTAAATATAAATCTTGGAAGGTTACAAATTCAACATAAAGAACTGAAATAATAAAAATAAAAAAAAATAAAAACAAAAGCTAAACTAAAATAATAAAATAAATTAAAATAATAAGCTAAAAAACTAAACTAAACTAAACTAATAAAATAAAGTAAACTAAACTAATAAATAAAATAATAAACTAAAATAAATAATAAACTAAACTAAACTAACAAACTAAACTAAAAAACTAAACTAAACTAAATAATAAACTAAACTAACAAACTAAGCTAAACTAATAAAATAAAATAAAATGATATGATATGATATAATATATAATAAATATAACATAATAAATATACTATAATATAATAGATACAATGTAATGTAATGTAATGTAATTAATATAATATAATGTAATATAACATAATTAATATAATATAACAATGTAACGTAATGTAATATAATGTAATATAATTAATATAATATAATCAATATAACATAATAAATATAAAACTATAATATAATAGATGCAATATAATATAATATAATATAATATAATATAATATAATATAATATAATATAATATAACAAAATATAACATGACATGCCATTCCATTCCATTCCATAATAAAAATAAAATGCTATGCTTCCTCAGCAGATCACCCCACTCCACCCCCTTCAACCGTGGTTGGCCAGACAAAGACTTTGGCTAAAATAACCTTCAGTCCCAACCTGGTCCAGCAAGCCAAGATCGCGAGGAATGGCGTTCTGGGAGATTTTATCATCCGATATGATGTCAACAGAGAACTGAGTGTTGGGGAAGTGCAGGTATGCTGGGGGAAGTCCTTTTTTTTCATTTCTGGCTTTCCTGGGGATGAACTCCAGGCCAGCGTTCCTGCCATTGCTTTTTGGTGGGTGTGGGAAAACCCGCTCTGGAAGTAGCCCTCAAGTTGCAACCATCTGTTTAGTGATTGTTTGCAGTTGCAATGACACCAAAACAAGGGACTTGTGACCAGTTTCCACACTTAACGACCGCTGCAGCATCTCCATGGTCACCTGATCAAAATTTCTATAGGGTTGCTAAGAGTCAACAGCAACTTGAGGGCATGTAATCAACCGATCGTTCCAGGTGGATCCCCATTTAGGATTCCAGGTTTAGGATTTTCTGATATGTTTCAAGATTTGGCAGTATGGTAGAGGTGAGATTAAGTTCCTGGTTTTTCTCTCCTTCTTTTCCCAAAGGTGCTCATTTCAAAAGGCAACTGGACTCTGTTTTTTTTTGCTTTTTAACTTTGAAAACGTTTCGATTCTCATCCAAGAAGCTTCTTCTACTCTGACTGAATGATGGAAGAAGGATTTATATTTATCTGATTTAGATTAATATAGAGCCGTGATTGTGCAGTGGTTAGAATGTAGTATTGCAGACTAATTCTGCTGACTGCCGACTGTCAGCAGTTCAGCAGCTCGATTCTCATCGGCTCAAGGTTGACTCAGCCTTCCATCCTTCTGAGGTTGGTAAAATGAAGACCCAAATTGTTGGGGGCAAAAGGCTGACTCTGTAAACTGCTTAGAGAGGGCTGTAAAAGCACTGTGAAGCGGTATATAAGTCTAAGTGGTATTGCTATTGAGATAGATAGATGCACAGGCAGGAAAGAGAGATAGAGAAGGAAAGAGGATGGATGGATGGATGGATGGATGGATGGATGGATGGATGGATGGATGCAATAGGTATTTTAGGTCTAACAATGCAAAAAGGTATCAACATCAGATGACCCAGATTGTCTGTAAAACACCGTGAAGCAGTATATAAGTCTAAGTTGCTATTGCTAAGTGCTATATTCCTTGCAGTCATCTGGTCATTAGCACTCCTTCTGAGAGTCATTGAGGCCCCTTGGAAGTTTATCTGTGCCCTCGGGGTCACCTTAATAGTGCAAATGGTCGTGGAACCTTCTTGGAACTGCTGAAAAGGCTGTGTTATGAACAGGAGATAGGTGGTGTCCAGTGGTGGTATTCAAATTTTTTTCACTACTGGTTCTGTGGGTGTGGCTTGGCAGGTGTGGTGTGGCTTGGTGGGTGTGGCTTGCTGGGCATAACAGGGGAAGGATACTGTAAAATCCCCATTTCCACCCCATTCCAGGGGAAGGATACTGTGGCAGAGGAAGGATATTGTAAAATCTCCATTCCCTCCCCACCCCACTAACCTGCTTTCCAGCTCCGTTCTCCTGTGCAGGGCAACCAAAGAAGACCCAGCTGATCAGCTGGGACTCGGGAGAAGAGATGGGGGCGGGGCCAGTCAGAGGTGGGATTTGCCAGTTCTCGAACTACTCAAAATTTCCGCTACTGGTTCTCCAGAACCTGTCAGAACTGGCTGAATACCACCTCTGGTGGTGTCGTATCACCCTCCCTTCGGTTGAGAGAGGCCTGTTCAATTTTGACATCGATGGCCTCTTGCAGATGGACTACTACTGAATCCTGTCCCCATGGGTTTGTTCACCCACGTTGCGCCACGCGTTCGCGAAGTGTTTGTTTTGATGGAGAAGCTCCATAGACATCTCTCCTTCTCTTGTTATTCTCACCAGGTTTTGGACGGCTACTTCGTGCACTATTTTGCCCCCAAAGATCTCCCCCCCCTGCCAAAGAACATAGTCTTTGTCCTCGACAGAAGTGCATCCATGGTGGGCACCAAAATGAAGCAGGTGAGGAACTTCATTGCTCAATGCTCAAGGGATTCCTGATCCAGGGTTTAAAGGTGGTGAGATTCTGGTTGCTATATCTTGGATTTTAGGTTGGGGCTACCTGTTTTGGTCTAGTTTTGCCTCACTTTAGACCAGTGTTTTGAACATGAGTGGAGTTCAGCTCCCAAAACTGGGTCAGTGCAAAACTAAGGTCTCTGTGGGGGCTGGCGAGACAGATCTTGGCAGGTGCCCAACAATGCTGATCCCTTTTTATATTTATTTATTTTTATTTTAATGATAAGAATACAACACGTTGCAACCATTCTAGCATCACAATTGTTATACATATATGAATTTTACTTTACCATTTACAATCTTCTTGTTTAATACATTGTTCACTAATTATTCTAATCATCATAGCTACTTATGTTTCTACCTTGCCTTCTTCTATTTATTTTATTTATTGATTTATTTTATTTGGACTTGTATGCCGCCCCCTCTCCCGAAGGACTCGGGGTGGCTCACAACTAAAATATGAACAATAAATAATTTAAAAAACAATTAAGCCCAAACAAGCCCAAACAACTAAAACCCAATTTAAAATACCCCCCCAAAAAAGTCAGTCCAGCCCGGCCTGCTCAAACAGCCAGGTTTTTAGATCACGGTGGAAGGAGCGGAGATCAGGAGCTAAACGGAGCTCCAAGGGTAGTTGGTTCCACAAGGTGGGAGCCGCTACAGAATAGGCCCTCCCCCGGGGCACCGCCAGCTGACACTGTCTTGCGGATGGCACCCCAAGGAGTCCCCATCTGTGCGCACGCACAGGGCGATCGGCATTCGATTGGTTCTATGCAACCAATGATAAAATTTATTCCACGTTTCATAGTACTCAGATTCCCTCTTATTTTTGAATTCTAGAGTTAACCTGTCTGATCCAGCATGGGCCATAATTTTCCTTACTATCTCTCTTTCTGGTGGTGTTTTTTCCTTCTTCCAGTATTGCGCATATATTATTCTAGCCGCTGTCAACACATGTATTGTTAGATAAATTAAATCTTTCTTATATCCTTCTGGTATTATTCCTAGGAGAAAAACAAATTCCGGCTTAAATGGAATACACTCTCCCACCATTTGTTCCACCCAAGTCTGTATCAGTCTCCAAAACTTTTTTGCACCATTGCAAGTCCACCACAATGCTGATCCTTGACTTAGGAGGAAGGCCTGTCCCGAAACACATCCACACAAAAGCTTATGGACTTCCTTCAATGGGTTTTCTGTCTGCAGAAGTTAGGTTTAGTTTAGTTTAGTTTATTTGGACTTATAGGCTGCCCTCTCTCCCGAAGAACTCAGGGCGGCATACATAAAAACAAACAATACAAAAATTAAAACAATTAAAAAATATTAAATTACAGCCAAATAAACATTCCAAGTTAAAACCCCGATCCCCGGTCAGTCCAGGCCGGATTGTGAAAATAACCATGTTTTAAGGTCACGGCGGAAGGAGCGGAGATCAGAGTTATCTAACATCCCAAGCAAAGGACTGACTTGGTGCGCAGTGGAAATGGCAAAGGGGTAAACCTGGAACCACCCCAGAATGAGATCATTGTTGCCAGCCTACAAGTTCGTAGGAAGCCTGCTCTGGGTCAGCCCTTGAACAGTTGAGCCTTGTCTTCTGCTGGAAAGAGTTGGGCTTACATTCAACCCTCACTGGGTAACAAGTGAGGGATTGTGAGATGGAAATGCCATTGCCCCATCCGTCTGTCTCTGCGTCGTGATCTCAACTTGTTGGAATGAGCAGGCCAAGACCTGTGGCAGGTGGGAAGGGTTTGATTCCAAAGCTCAGGAGATCTGCAAGAAGGGAGACCAAGGTTGAGAGCCCCTTCCAAGTCAACTCAAATTGAAAAATAGCAATGCATAACTGGCAATCCACGGGATCTCTAAATGTCTTGGTGGTACCCAGGGGTGGGATTCAAATTGTTTAACAACCAGTTTTGTGGGTGGACGTGGCTTGGCAGTCATGTGAGTGGCTGGGCATGGCCAACTCAACATCACTCACATTGAGGCATGCATCTTCTCGCCTGGCCTCTCATGACTGTGGGGATGCTGCAACAGTCATAAGTGTGAAAAATGGTCATAAGTCACTTTTTTCAATGCCACTGTAACTTTGAATGGTCACTCCACATAAGCAAAGTACCAGCAAAGGAGGAAAAAACACTCCAGAGGAGTTCCAGAGACAGGAAGTCTAGTCTTGCCAAGAATGTAATAAGGGTTAACGGAGAGGCAGTTTCTGTAAGCAACACCAGAACGTTTCCTTCCTGCCTTCCTTACAGGATTAGGCCAGTAATTTCTTCTAACAACCGGTTCTCCGAACTGCTTAGAATGTTAACAACTGCTTCTAGTGAATAGGTGCGAACTGGTAGAATCTCACCCCTGGTGGTACCCCTTGCAAGCTTGCCCCTCGATTCCCAACCAATTGTGATATTTGATTTTAACACAAGGGAGATATATTTCAGAATCTAGGACCGTGATGGCGAACCTATGTCACATGTGCCAGAAGTGGCATGCAGAGCCACTTCTGCCGGCAAAGGGAGGTCATCTGGAAGAGCCCCACTGCGCATGCATATGGCCCCCCCATCAGCCAGCTGATTGTCGGGTATCTGCCGTGCATGCGTGGGGGAAGATGTGTGTGTGGGAGATGCAGGTGCAGGTGGCAGAGGCGTGCAGTGCGGGGGGGTCATGCACACATGCGCAGGGGGTGTGGGGAGTCACACTTGCATTGCATCACGGGTACAGGCACATGAGCGCACGCACGCACGCAAGTGCAAGCGCACTTTTGGCACGCAACATGGAAAAGGTTCGCCATCACAGATCTAGGACATACAGATAGTCCTTGACTTACAACAGTTCATTTAGTGACTCTTCAAAGTTACAACAGCACTGAGAAAAGTTACCAGTTTTCGCGTTTATCCCCATGGTGATGTGATCAAAATTCAAATGCTTGGCAACTGGCATGCATTTATGACAGTTGCAATTTCCCGGGTTCGTGTGATCATATTTTGCAAACTTTTGACAAGCAAATGTCAATGGGGAAACCAGATTATCTGAACAACCATATTAATTACTTAACAACTGCAGTCAGAGGTGGTATTCAGCCGGTTCGGACTGGTTCTGATGGACCAGTAGCAAAAATTGTGACTGGTTCGGAGAACCGGCAAATACCATCTCTGGATGGGCCTTCCAACGTGCCCTGCTTTCACTCTCCTATATTCTGTTGTTATTATCTCAGCTGATTCGCGTGGAGGGTGGATTGCCATGCCTCAGCTGAGCTAAAAAACGAGCGAGCTCTCCAAACTGGTAGGAAAAAATTTTTGGAAACCCACCACTGATTGCAGTGTTCCTTTAACAACTGCGTCAAGACAGGTCGTCAAATGGAGCAAAACTCACTTAACAACTGCCTCCCTTAGCAATAAACATTTTGGCCTCAATTGCAGCTATAAGTCGATCACTACCAATAGTTGAATCCATTGAGTAAAAAAAAAAAATCAATTTGCTTACCTTTCCATTAAAGATAACTTTGCTTGCATTTCTCCCTTCCTCTTGTTCTTTTCACTTTTTGGAGCATAAATCCTAGCAAGCCATTCAAAAATCAAGTTTGGCCAGAGACCCCGAAGTTTTTTGGCTTACAGATAATGGAAAATATCGCAGCTGTTCCCTCTTGAACAAAAGGGACTTTGAGATTGGAAACAACAAGTAATTCAAGGCCACCTAACTGCCACAAGTATGAATTTTAATTCAAAGGCCTGGGTCTGGGGTCAAGGGGTGGGTATTTCCCTTTATCTCATCTGTACCAGAATTTTAAAAAAATGTATAAATAAAACCTTGGCCTTAATAGCTTTCGGATGTGATAGCAAGGCCACCAGCTGGAAGACTGACTCTGAATTCCACTACGGTGGATAATATATTTTTAATCATGATGTTCCTAACTTCCATGCACGATTACAAGGGAACAAAATCTTTGCAATCTTCTCCAGATTTATCCTTGTGATACCAACAAAAAAAAAACCAACGAATTTTCTTCTTCTTTTTTTAATAAAATTTTATTTCAGCTTTCCATATTTTAAAAATATCTCTTTTTAGCGAACAGCATGATTCCAGGTTTTCACATTTCATACAAACATGACTGTGATTACATACTCCTCTTTCACATTTCATTTCATATCTTACCAATACTTTACATACTTTCTATTATTTTTTTTTCTAATACTTTCCTCCAACTTAAACTTTCAATAATTCTCATACCTTCATATTCATTGTACTTTTATACTTTTATCTGTCAGGTTTGCAATTTCATCGCATATTCTTATTTCATCGTTTCACAAATTCTAATTCAATTCAAACATTTCAACAAAAAAATTCCCCCCCCCCCCACAATTACTCATTTGAGTTTGCCACCCCTGAAGCTTATATATCCTTTAATTAACTCCCCTTTAAATCCCAATAATCGTTTAACTTTTAATTATTGCCTATAAAATTAATAATAATACTCTCCTAGCAACTACATAACATATATACCTTATAGGCCAGATTCCACAGGGTACTTTCCCCTTCAATTACATTAAAAAAAGAAGTTTTTTCTTCTGATAGCAGAAAGGAAGAATCAAGATTTAGCTTCATTCCCTTGTGGAGCTCTTTTGTTCAACATTGCTGAAGTCATCATCTTCTTTTAATGAGCCCATAATCCCTTGCAGGGTGGAGTCTGGGCAACTGAATGGAGCTGAGTGTTTTACTGGCCGGATGCCCTTCCTGTTACCCATGCGGAGTTATATTCAGCAGATATATTCTCATCGTGCCCAGAGAGGGAAATAACTGTCTCCACCTAGGATCAAACTCACAGCCTCCTGATTGGGAGGCAAGTGTTCCACACTTCACCACTCTGTCCAACATTGCTGAAGTGTAGATGAGAAAAGGCAAGCCATGTGATCCCATGTTGATGGCTCATACTACACCTTCCATTGTTTCCAGCCCACGTGCTAGGGAATGATGGGGGTTAGAGTCCAATAGGGTGGGAAGGCAGGAAGTTAGTGAGAGGCCTATTTAGCATCTGAGACAACTGACAACCAGCCTGATGGAAGCTAAACAGAGGTTTGGTGACCAGGTTCTGTAAAGATAGATGAGCTGCAGGTAGGATGTTAGTCTGAATGTCAGACTGAATTTTAGATTCTTTAATCATGGTCTTTTCCAGAGATTAAATCTGAAAATCACTGGTAAATCCATAAACTATGAAAATTGATGGTGGCTTGCTCACAGTATAACTGGCCCCATTCCTTACAGAACAGGGGATCTGTAGACCTGCAGACATTGGAAAGGAATTCCCATAATAGTAACAGCACTTAAGACTTATATATCGCTTCACGGTGCTTCACAGCTGTCTCTAAGCAGTTTACAGAGTTAGCCTCTTGCCCTCAACAATCTGGGCCCTCATTTTACCCACCTCGGAAGGATGGAAGGCTGAGTCAACCTTGAGCCGGTCAGAATCGAATTCCTGGCAATGGGCAGAGTCAGCCTGTAATACTGCATTCAGGGAGGGAAGAAGGAAGGAAGGAAGGAAGGAAGGAAGGAAGGAAGGAAGGAAGGAAGGAAGGAAGGAAGGAAGGAAGGAAGGAAGGAAGGAAGGAAGGAAGGGCAATAGAAATAGCAATAGCAATAGCACTTAGACTTATATACCACTTTATAGTGCTTTACAGCCCTCTCTAAGCAGTTTACAGAGTCAGCCTCTTGCCCTCAACAATCTGGGCCCTCATTTTACCCACCTCGGAAGGATGGAAGGCTGAGTCAACCTTGAGCCAGTCAGAATTGAACTGCTGGCAGTCGGCAGAGTGAGCCTGCAATACTGCATTCTAACCACTGCGCCACCACGTCTCATAATAATCTGAGATTATTAATCACATTATCTTGGGTTAATGGAAGTGTAAAGTCACCGAAGGTCATCCCAAGGCAATGTAACACAATGGTTATTTCTTCCAAGAATGAGCATCCCCTGGTGGTTTAGAACATGGCTGGCTGGGGAATTCTGGAAATTGAAGTCCACCCATTTTCAAGCTGCCGAGGTTGAGAAACTCTGGTTTAGAACAGGGGTGTCAAACTCGCATTGCCACAGCATCATCATGTGATGTACCATGACGTTTTTCCCCTTTGCTAAACCGGCCGTGGGCATGGCCAGCTCGTGATGTATCCAGCCCACGGGCCACGAGTTTGGCAGCCCTGGTTTAGAAGAAGCAACCAGAAAGTTATCCTTACTTCTCTTTGCCTGTCAGGGTTTCAAGTAATAGGTTGAAGCAGGTTCCTGAAAGATCAGGTTTATTGGACATATCATATTGGCACAGACTGGTGAAAACCAACTCTAAAGGTCCCCATGGTCTTTACCTAATTAAAAGTAAAAGCTTTTCCCCTTTCCCAAACAATCAGCCACATGGTCCAATCAAGGGGCTGTCCGGTTGCTTGGAAACTTCACCCCTCCTCTTTCCAGCCACCTGTGGGAATGTCCTTGGTTCTCAGGGGGAAACTATTTTGTTTTGGCTACAAGACCCCAGCTATCTCTATTCCTCCCTCCCTATCCCTCAGCACCATTGTGGCAACACTGAAGCTTCCAAGATGGCCTCCATTGACACTGCCGTTTGAGACCCTTGTTTCATTCCTTCAGAGGGTGGAACCAAGCCACCGAACCCAATGACATCTGGAGAACTGAGGTTCCTCATTCCTGATCCTACATACTCTCTGAAGATTACTTGACTTTCCGCTGTGCTATGTGGATGCGTAGATCATTTTGCAAAGGATAAATCGTTTGGCTCAATTTACTTTTGCATATGATGGGATGCCCCTTGTTCGTTTTGGGTTGCAGTCGGTGGTGGGATTCAAAATTTTTACTACTGGTTCTGTGGGCGGGGCAGGGGAATGGCTTAGTGGGCGTGGCAGGGGAATGGCTTAGTGGGCATGGCTTGGTAGGTGTGGCAGGGGAAGGATACTGTAAAATCTCCATTCCCTTCCCACTCTGTGGGAAGATTATTGCAAAATCCCATTCCCTCCCCACCCCACTAACCTGCTTTCCAGCTCCGTTCTCCTGTGCAGGTCAACCAAATAAGACCCAGCCGATCAGCTGGGACTCAATGGAAGGCAGAGAATAGATGGGGGCGGGGCCAGTCAGAGGTGGGATTTGCCGGTTCTCTGAACTACCCAAAATTTCCGCTACCGGTTCTGCAGATCTGGTCTGAACCTGCTGAATACCACCTCTGGCTGCAGTCCACTGTCATGCACCTATAAGAAAGCACACACATCCCATGCCATGGGTTTGATCTGTGATAGCTTGTCCTTGGATGGTCATAAATCCATGGTGTCACAGGGGTTAACCAGCCCACTGTATAAACCACACCAAGGCTCCCTTGACTGGCTTCGCTCCGTTTCATTCCAGACCCAAGAGGCCTTGTTCACTATCCTCCATGACCTCCGGCCTGGAGATCATTTCAACATTATTGGCTTCTCCAATGAAAT
Source organism: Naja naja (assembly GCA_009733165.1). Taxonomy (NCBI): domain Eukaryota; kingdom Metazoa; phylum Chordata; class Lepidosauria; order Squamata; family Elapidae; genus Naja; species Naja naja. Next base: position 47,516,219 of record CM019154.1, read on the forward strand.
CAAGGTCTGGAAAGAAAAGCAGTTGGTGCCTGTGACTCCCGAAAATATACGAGATGCAATCTTCCACATCCATCTCGTACCACCTAACGAAGGTAATCTTATTGCTGGTTGATTGATTGATTGATTGATTATATCTCACCTTCCCTGTGTTTATAAAGAACATAAGGCGGTGAACATGCCTAATACTCCTTCCTTCGCCTGTTTTCCTTCCCATAGCAGCTCTATGAGATGGGTTGGGCCAAGACAGGAACCCAACTGGCTTTCATGCCTAAGGTGGAACTGGAACTCACTTTCCCCTGGTGATTGGCCCAAAGTCACCCAGCTGCTGGCTTTTATGCCTAAGGTGGGACTAGAACTATCAGTCTCCTGGTACTGGCCCAAAGTCATCCAGCAGACTTTCATGCCTAAGGCAGGAGTGGAACTCAGTGCCTCCTAGTAATTGGCTCAAAGTTACCCAGCTGGCTTACATGCCTTAAGTGGGAGTAGAACCCATCATCGCCCAGTTTGGCAAGAAATTACCCAATTTTTCTGAGCTGGAGAGCTCACTGGGAGAGCTGCCACTCCTCCTCCTCTTCCTCCTCCTCCCCGCCTCTTCCTCCTCCTCCTCTTCCTCTTCCTCCTCCTCGTCCTCTTCTTCTTCTTCCTCCTCCTCCTCTTCTTCTTCTTCTTCTTCTCCTTCTCCTCTTCCTCCTCCTCTTCTTCTTCCTCCTCCTCCTCCTCTTCTTCTTCTTCTTCTTCTCCTCTTCCTCCTCCTCCTCCCCTCCCTTCCCCTTTCTCCTTCTCCTTCTCCTTGAGGTATAAGATTCTACTTTTTGCTTTTCTAGCAGCCCCTATCATTGTTATTTGGTGCTGTTGTAACGGCACTGAAAATCTTCGGGATCTGCCTCTTTTTGTATATGCCTTGTATGGAATGGAATCCCAAGGCATGTAATCTTGTCTCCTGTTGTAGTAAATTTGGGTATTTCTAAGAAGTCTACAAACCTTCCAAGCAGTCATGTCTCAATGCAACCGGCTAAGATCAACTTCGCAACCTTATCTAGGGATCTAGTTCAGGGGTGTCCCCCTTGGCAACTTTAAGACTTGTGGACTTCAACTCCCAGAATTCCTGGCTGGGGAATTCTGGGAGTTGAAGTCCACAGGTCTTAAAGTTGCCAACGTTGGACACTTCTAAACTACTTGATGAAAACTGGACACCTCCAACCCAGTGGTGGGATTCCAAATTTTTTACTACCGGTTCTGTGGGTGTGGCTTGGTAGGCTGGCATGGCTTGGTGGGCGTGGCTTGATGGGCATGGCAGGGGAAGGTTACTGCAAAATACCCATTACCTCCCCACCCCACTAACCTGCTTTCCAGCTCCATTCTCCTGTGCAGGGGAACCAAAGAAGACCCAGCCAATCAGCTGGGACTCGGGAGGCGGAGAATAGATGTGGGCGGGGCCAGTCAGAGGTGGCATTTGCTGGTTCTCTGAACTACTCAAAATTTCCGCTACCGGTTCTCCAGAACTGGTCAGAACCGGCTGAATACCCACCTCTGATCCAACCTACCTCACCTCACATGTATTTCCACGGTATCCGTCACAGGTACCAATATCAACGATGCTCTTCAGACCAGCGCAAAAATCCTCAACGATTACATCACCCAGAATGAAGCGGAATCGCGAAGCGCCTCCCTCCTGGTGTTCCTGACCGATGGGCGGCCCACGATGGGCGAGACCCAGACGAGCAAGATCATCAGCAACCTCAAGGAAGCCATTCGCAACAGATTCTGCGTCTTCACTATTGGCATTGGCAATGACGTCAACCACCACTTGCTGGAGAGGGTGGCCCTGGAGAACTGTGGGATGATGAGGTTGATCCGGGAGGATGAGAACGCTGCAACTCACTTTAAAGGGTTGGTGAGAAAAATTATTCCCTATTATCTCTTGTGCTGGACCTCTGTTAGACTGTATCAGCCTTCCCCAAGTCTGATGGCTTCTTCCTTCCTTCTCTCCTTAATGGCTCCTTCATAGCTTCCCCAAGCTCTGTCTTAAATTAACAGATTAACAGAATTGGAAGGGATCTTGTAGATCATCTAGTCCAACCCCTCCCAAGCAGGAGACCCTACACCATTTCTGACAGATGGCAGTTCAGTCTCTTCTTGAAAGCCTCCGGTGATGAAGCTCCCACATCTTCCAAAGGCAACTTCTGTTCCATTGGTTGTTTGTTCTTGATATCAGAAAATTTCTCCTTATTTCTAGGTTGAATCTCTCCTTGGTCAGTTTCCATCCATTATTCCTTGTCTGGCCTTCAGGTGCTTTGGAAAATAGCTTGATCCCTTTCTCCTCTCTGTGGCAGCCCCTCAAATATTGGAAGGCTGCTATCCTGTCTCCCCTGGTCCTCCTCTTCCCTAGACTAGCCAAGTCCAGTTCCAGCAACCGTTCTTCATATGTTTTAGCCTCCAGTCCCCTCATCATCCTGGTTGCTCTTCTCTGCACTCTTTCTAGAGTCTCAACATCTTTTTTATAGTGTGGTGACCAAAACTGGATGCAGTACTCTAGGTATGGTCTTACTAAGGCTTTATAGAGTGGTATTAGTACCTCACTTGATCTCGATTGTATCCCTCTGTTAATGCAACTTAAATTCTCCTACAGATTGTTGTTGTTGTTGTTGTTGTTGTTGTTGTTGTTGTTAATAAAAGTCCTTCAAATCAGTCCTAAATCTGGGAATTCCATGGAGAAACCTCTGCACTTACTAAGGCTTTATAGATGGTATTAGTACCTCACTTGATCTCGATTGTATCCCTCTGTTAATGCAACTTAAATTCTCCTACAGATTGTTGTTGTTGTTGTTGTTAATAAAAGTCCTTCAAATCAGTCCTAAATCTGGGAATTCCATGGAGAAACCTCTGCACTTACTAAGGCTTTATAGAGTGGTATTAGTACCTCACTTGATCTCGATTGTATCCTCTGTTAATGCAACTTAAATTCTCCTACAGATTGTTGTTGTTGTTGTTGTTGTTGTTGTTGTTGTTGTTGTTGTTAATAAAAGTCCTTCAAATCAGTCCTAAATCTGGGAATTCCATGGAGAAACCTCTGCACTTACTAAGGCTTTATAGAGTGGTATTAGTACCTCACTTGATCTCGATTGTATCCCTCTGTTAATGCAACTTAAATTCTCCTACAGATTGTTGTTGTTGTTGTTGTTAATAAAAGTCCTTCAAATCAGTCCTAAATCTGGGAATTCCATGGAGAAACCTCTGCATATTTCTTCCTCCTAAGCTTGAGAGACCCAAGATTGGCCCAAAGTCTACCAGATATCTAATCTAATAAAGAACACGACTAGGGGATGACTTGGTAGCAGTCTTCCTATATTTGAGCATCTGCCATAGGGAAGAATAACCGGATAACAGAGTTGGAATGGATCTTGGAATTTTTCAACCTCTTGTTCAAGCAGGAAACCCTATACCAGTGGTGGCGAACCTTTTTGGGCTCCTGTGCCAAAATTGCTTGCTTGCAAGACGCCACGTGCCAGCACCCAGAAAGCAATGCGTCGGACCCCCACGGCCCCTGCTCATGCGCGTGCGATTCCCCCCCCTTACCTGCACTGCGCCAAAAAATGGGCTTGTTTCGTCAGTTCTGGTATTTCCACAAATACAGGAAGTGGTGAAATGGGCCTGGTTTTCAGCCTCCAAAGGCTGCAGAGGCTTCCTTTGAGCTTCTGGAAGGCCAAAAAAATGCATCAGAGAGGCTGAAAATCAGCCTGGTAGGCGCCCACATGCACAGTTAGGTAAGTTTGCCTGGGGCTCGTGTTCCCGCACAAATGGCTCTGCGTGCCACCTGTGACAGACAAATGGCTGTCCAATCTCTCCTTAAAAACCTCCAGTATTGGAGCACCCACAACTTCTGGAGGCATGTCATTTCACCGACTGATTGTTCTTGCTGTGAGGAAATTCCTCCTTATTTCTAAGTTGCTTCTCTCCTTGGTGAGTTTCCATCCATTGCTTCTTGTCCTGCCTTCAGGTACTTTGACCCCCTTCTTCTCCAAAGTAATGAATAGAAGATCATTAAAGACAAATTCAAACTTGAAATAAGGAGAAATTTCCTGACGGTGGAATGGCTGGTCTGCAGAAGTTGTGAGTACTCCAGCACTGAAGGTTTTTAAGAAGAGATTGGACAACCACACACGTTCTGTCCTGTCTAAGGCAGGACTAGGAGTCATTGTCTCCCAGGTTGTAGCTCGGTGACTTTAATCACTATTTTTGGCTCAGCCGGGCACAATTCCAGCTGCTAGATGCAGGGTCCTTTCATTCTGAGTCAACTGTATTGGCCAACTGTCTATCAGAGGAAATTAACGTTATCGTGGAAAAGGCAGATAAGGAACTTAAGGAAGTTGGTTTAGATTGGCTGGATTCCCAAATTTTTCTAAACCAACTTTTAGAGAGGTCTTTGGCTGAGCCCAATGAGGAAATTCATCCACCAAGGTTTGAAATCCATGATTTGTTTTTGAATGGACCAGACCAGCCGTATGTGATTTGTCCAATTAACCATGGTTAGATGAACCAAGACTTAGAAGGAGAGGGACTATCGAGAGTTTTTAAGCAGCATTTTTCCTATACTGCCTGGTGATCTCAGGGATTGGATGTGGGATTTCTGCCTGAATCTGGATTCCTAAAACCATTGTCCAGAATTTGTAGGGGTCATGAGAATGAAGGAATGGACAGAGCAGTGTCACTAGGTAGGATGAATCAAAATCAAATCAAGCAGAGGTTCTGACCAGTTCTGGAGAACTGGTAGAGAAAATTTTGAGTAGTTTGGAGAACCGGTAGCGGAAATTTTGAGTAGTTTGGAGAACCGGTAGCAGAAATTTTGAGTAGTTTGGAGGACCGGTAGCAGAAATTTGGAGTAGTTTGGAGAACCGGTAGCGGAAATTTTGAGTAGTTTGGAGAACTGGTAGCGGAAATTTGGAGTAGTTCAGAATTCCACCTCTGACTTGCCCTGCCAATCCCATCTCTTCTCTGCCTCCTGAGTCCCAGCTGATTGGCTGGGTCTTCTTTGGTTGCCCTGCACAGGAGAACGGAGCTGGAAAGCAGGTTAGCGGGGTGGGGAAGGAATGGGATTTTGCAGTAATCTTCCCCCAGGAGTGGGGAGGGAATGGAGATTTTACTTCCCCTGCCACACCCACGAAGCCACGCCTACCAAGCCTTATGACCATTGCTGCGTCCCAGGGTCTCATGATCCCCTTTTGTGACCTTCTGACAATTAAAGTCATTGGGGAAACCAGACTCACCTAAAAACCAGGCTATTAATTTATCAATTGCAGTGATTCACTTAACAACTGTGGCAAGAAAGGTCATAAAATGGGATAAAATTCACTTAACAAATGTCTCACTTCAGCAACAGAAAATTTGGGCTCTTTCGTGGTCATAAGTTGGGGACTACCTGTACTAACTTAACAACTGCAAAAATTCACTTAACAGTGGTAAGAAAAGTTGTAAAATTGGGGGGGGAATCACTTTACAACTGTCTCGCTGAGGAACAGAAATTATGGGCTCAATTATGGTCATAAATTGAGGATTATCTGTCCTAAATGTAAGGACTTGTCATTGGTGACTTTCCTCAGTGTTGTTGTAACTTCAAACTGTCGCTAAATGAATGCTCATAAGTCGAGGACTCCCTCTGTGTTGGTTTCCTTACGACTTGCGCTCGTGTTGTAAGAGTAACCAAACTTGTCTGTGCAGATTCTACGATGAGATCAGTACCCCGCTCCTGTCCGACATCCGGGTCGATTACCCCATGGACAGTGTGGAGAAAGTGACGCAGAATTTCTTCCCCAACTACTTCAACGGTTCTGAGATTGTCATTGCGGGGAAGCTCTTCAACAAGACCGCCCACAGCTTACACGTAGAAGTGACTGCCAGCAACAGTGACAAGCACGTCCTCCTGAAAACTGACGTGGCCATTGATCTTTCGGGGCAGAATCTCCTCGAGGCGAGTTTTGTCGGCCCGCCGAACTCCTCAACCGATCAAAACTACATCGAGCGGGCCTGGAGTTACCTCACCATCAAGGAACTGTTGACCTCCTGGTTGAAGAGTGACAACAGCAAGGAGAAGGCCTCTCTGAGGGAAAGGGCCAAGAACTTGGCCCTTGCTTACAATTTTGTCATGCCCTTCACCACCCTGAAGATGAAAACCCTTCCATTTCAAGTGGAGCCCCCAATGGAGGTCTACGCTGGTGCTTCAGCCGAAGGCATTGGAGAAATCGTGCAGGGCCTTCAAGGACACCAGGTGCCCTCAGGTAAGGACAACGGCGAGCTACAAACTGGGAGACAATGAGTTCTAGTCCTGCCTTAGACAGGACAGAATAACAGAATTGGAAGAATAGAGAACAGAGCTGGAAGGGACCTTGGCAGGGGTGGGATTCAGCCGGTTTGGGCCGGTTCGAGTGAAGTGGAGGGTCCATGCGAAGGATGTGGGAGGGTGAAAAACGGCCCTCCCGGAAGTCTGGAAACAGGCCCATTTCCAGACTTCCTAAACTTCCAGAAGCCCATTTTTTGCCCTCTCAGAGCCTCTGCGCAGACCCTGCACTTACCTGCATCCAAAATGGGCTGCATGGAGACTCCTGGGAGGAGAGGGGTAGGCAGGCCAGCCAGTTGGTTCAACTACTGGTTCAGTGAACCGGATGTAAATTTAACATCCGGTTTGCCTGAACTGGCCCAAACCGGCTAAATCCCACTCCTGGTCATGGATCTTCTCTGGGGGTGGGCATAATACTGTAGTGCTTTGGCCTGGGGAGGTAGCTGGGCTATGTGTGTCTGTGTGGTTTTGTGTAATCTTATTTCTCCTCTTATTTCAGGCTCTATTTCTGAAAAATCAGAGGAGCCAAAAATCAATGTAACTAAAACTTCAGGTAAGTGGTCCAGCAGTTAACAAAAATACGAGGGTTTGGCTGCATATGATCTTCTAACTTTGCTAAGCAAAACAGGCTTTCTTTCTTTCTTTTCTTTCTTTCTTTCTTTCTTTCTTTCTTTCTTTTTTTTCTTCTTCTTTTCTCTTCCTCTTTTTCCTTCTCTTTCCTTTCTCTTCTTTTCTCTTTCTTTCTTTCTTTCTTCTCTTTCCTTCCTTCCCTTCTCCTTTCCTTTCCTTTCCTTTCCTTCTTTCTAATTCTTTTTTTTTTTTTTCCGTCTTTCCGTCTTCATGTGACGGGTACATCAGTGGACCGGTAAAGGAGCTGTTTGCCTGTCAGGTTATCTCTCTTGTCTGTCTGTGTGGGTGGGGATGGTCTTAGGGGTTCTTTGATTGGGTTGTTTGCTAATGGCTCTTTAGCAGGGGTGGGATCCGACAGGGTTAACTACCTGTTTGGTATGCGCGTGTTACGTCAGCTTCCTGCCTGGACAGCTGAGCAGTGCTGCATGCAGGGAAGCAGTGTTTGAAAAAGCACTTTTCCTGCTTTTTCAACCACAGCTGTGCCTCGCACGGCAGCTGAGGTTGAAAAGCAGAAATAAAGGTCAGATAAGAGCCCAGGCAGGTGGGTGCACCAAAACAGCAGGTGGGTGCACCAATGTCTGCTGCTCTTCAGAGCTACCGGTTCTACAGAGCCAGAACCAGTAGAATCCCACCCCTGCTCTTTAGAGGTGGCATTCAGCCGGTTTGCACCGGTTCACGCAAACCGGTTGTTAACTTTTTATGCAGTTTGGAGAACCAGCTAATCCCACCGCTGGCTGCCCCACTTCCCCTCCCCGCTCCTCCCAGGAGTCCGAGTCACTCCTTATCTCGCCTCGCCCACCTTGGCTGCGGGATAGCTGCTGCTGCTCTCTGGCTCTCTCCCTCGCTAGCTGGTTTGCCTCAATCACGCAGCCCACGCAGCCCAGCCCACCTGCCTGCCTTCGCCCCAGCCTCCCAAGTGGCCCAGCTCCCTGCCTGCCTGGTGAGGCTTCCTTCGCCCCTTTGCTGGTGCAAATGGCCTGCTGCCTTTGCCTCTTTGCTAGTGCGAATAGCCTGCCGCTGTTGCCTCTTTGCTAATAGACTAAAAAGTAAACAATAACCCAATCAAGAAATTGCCATCAGTAAACAGCCCAATCAAAGCATCTCTAGACCACCCACATAAACAGGCAAGACACCAGAATATAAACTGACAGCAAATAGCACTCCTTATTAGCACTGATGATGTTACTTAGTTGGGTCATGAAATGCCTGCAAGAAAACAAGCTACCTCAGAAAGGACCAAGGACCCTTCATTAATGTTTCCCTTCTTGTTCTGTTTTTAATTGTCTCTCCAGCGGATGGCGACCCTCATTTTGTCATTGATTTGCCACGGAACAAGCTGACGATCTGCTTCAATATCGATGGGCAACCTGGTGATATCCTTAGATTAGTTTCGGATCACAAGCACTCAGGTAAGGCAACCCTGATATGGGAACCACAGAGCTGGTGGGGCTATTGACTTGTTCCATCATTTTGTAAAGTTTGGCCTGGCCTGAAGCAGTGGACGGAAATGAAACGCTGATGAATTTCCACCTCCCAATCCGTTTAATGGGACGGGGCAAAGTTTAGAGCCAGCTTGGGACAATTTCAAACAAGCATCGCAAAAGGAAGCAAAATATTAATGGTGTTTCCTCTGCTGTTGGTTTTAAGACCCAAAATTATTGTCCAACTGTGTCAGGAATAATACATCTGTTTCTAGGAGGCAACAGTGGCCGCATCAAAAATAGGAAATTGCTAAAGATCCGTTGGAATCTCACGACAAGCCAGACTAAACTAAAGTGCATTGTTTGTGTGATTCGGTGGGTTGTAGGAACTCAGCCATTGTCTTACCATAGGAAACAGATCGTCCCAGGCTGCCCTATTATGATACAGTTTGTGTATTTCTTTTCTTTGCATTTTTTTTTAAATACAGCTTTGCACCAGACTGAGATGTACTGCATGCAAAGAGGGGAACAACGGCAACAAATTATGTATAAAGATTCTGGACCAAAATCGTCCAGCTTGCTTTCATGGCTAAGGTAGTTCTAGAACTCACAGTCTCCTGGTGATTGGCTCCAAGTCACCCAGTTGGCTTACATGGCTAAGGCGAGACTAGAACTCACAGTCCCCTGGTGATTGGCTCCAAGTCACCCAGTTGGCTTTCATGCCTAAGGCAAGATTAGAACTCACAGTCTCCTGGTGATTGGCTCAAAATCACCCAGTTGGCTTTCATGCCTAAGACAAGACTAGAATTCACAGTCTCCTTGTGATTGGCTCCAAGTCACCCAGTTGGCTTTCATGCTTAAGGCAAGACTAGAACTCACAGTCTCTTGGTGATTGGCCCAAAGTCACCCAGCTGGCTTTCATGTCAAAGGCAGGACTAGAACTCTCCATCTCCTGGTGATTGGCCCAAAGTCTTCCAGTTGGCTTTCAGGGCTGAGGCGGGACTAGAACTCATTGTCTCCTGATGATTTGCTTAAGATCACCCAGCTGACTTTCAAAGCTAAGGCGGGACTAGAACTCACCGTCTCCTGGTGATTGGCCCAAAATCACCCAGTTGACTTCCATGCCTAAGGCAGGACTTGAACTCAAAATCTCTTGTTTTCTAGCCTGGTGCCTTAACCACTAAATCAAACCCTTTATATCTTCACTTGTCCCTTAGGAGTGACGGTCAACGGCCAGCTAATCGGGGCCCCTGCCCCACGGAACGGTCATAAGAAACACCGGACGTACTTCAAGAGCATCATGATTCTCAGTAACAAACCGGGAAGATCCTACCTGGAAATTTCTCCCACCAAGGTCATCTTGGATGATGAGAAGAGGCTGGTCTTTCCCTGTGACCGCAATGCCGTGGTGGTGGGCAAGAACTTCCACGTGTCCATCGTGGCCCATGCTAATGTCACGGTGGTCCTACAAGATTCCATCAGTTTTGTCATTCTGATCCACCACTACAAGAACCCCGCCCGGTATCAGAAGAACCATTTGGGTTTCTACATCTCTAACGGTCAAGGACTTTCAAGAGGTTCCCATGGGCTGATAGGTAAGGAAGAGATCCAGGGGTGGTCTTCAAAATTTTTAGCAACTGGTTCTCTGCCCAGTTGCTGGGTGGGTGTGGCCATGGTGGGTGTGGCCTAGCAGAACTTCCGGGACGCCTGTTTTTCATCCTCTCCAGGCTCCTGAGGCTTATTGAGCCTCCGGGAGGGTGAAAATGGCTTCCTCTGGGTTCCAGAGGCCCTCTGAAGGCCGGAGACCCTCCACGCAGGCCCTGTACTTACCTGGGGATCCAAAGTGGGCCATGTGGAGACTCCTGGGAGGAGAAGAGTAAGGTGGGCAGGGCCAGCCAGGGGTGGGATTTGCAGGTTCGCCGAACTCTGCAGAATCCTGGCTGGAGGTTCACCCGTGCGAACCCAAAGCAGCCCACCCATGGAGAGATCTCTCGGTTTCTAAGATTGTGTGCAGAAAGACATCTATCTTCCCTCTGGATTCTGAGAGCTGCCGTCCCGAGTACAGGTAGTCCTCAACTTACAACAGTTTACTTTTAGTGACCGAAGTTACAACGGCACTGAAAAAAAAGTGACGGTGACCCTTTTTCACAGTTATGACTTTTGCAACATCCCACAAAATTCTAACTGGAGAGTATGATTGATTACTTTTGGCTAGGGATGTGTCCCATTGGAGAATATGAATTACAATACACCCAGGGGTTGGGGGGAAACCAGGGTCAAGGGTGACAATGAATGATGTGCCTCAGAGTCGGCTACACCCAGGCAGTGCTGGACATGTTAACTCCCAATAAATCCTTTTGAAGTTTTGGAAGTTTGGCTCGAGACTCATGATTGAAATGGGGGGGTAACTGCTAGAATCCTGACACGTGTTGCTCATTTAACAACTTCAGGGATTCACTTCACACAACATAAATTTTGGGGTCAATTGTGATTGTAAGTCAAGGACTACCTGTTGAGCAGATTTAAATGCTCTATTCAGACATATTTCTGGAAGAGAAGATTCCCCATGGAGGAGCCAGAATTTTTGAATGGCTAAGCAAGGAAGTGGTTAAGTGAATGGTGCCCAACTTTATGGCATTTCCCCCACCCCCCATGGTTAGTAAGCAAATCACTGCACTCGTGAAGTGAATAATGTGTTCTTGAGCCAATCCAGTTTCCCCCATTGACTTGGCTTGTCAGGAACCAACTGGGAAGGTCACACATAATGAACATTATGATGAGACTTCTCAGAAAACAACAACTGAATGAAAAACTGCTGGTGACCTTCTACCACTACACCATAGAGAGTATCTTAACTTGCTGCCCCTGTGTCTGGTTTGCCAATTGCACAGTGGCAGATAGGAAAGCACTCCAGAGGGTTAACGTCATTGCCCAGAGGATCACTGGTTGCCCTCTCCCCTCTTTGGAAGAGCTTTATAGCTTCCGCTGCCTTAAGAAAATTCAAAACACTCTCAAAGATCCATCTCATCCTGGGCACCCTTTCTTTGAAATATTACCATCTACAAGATGATACAGAATAATAAAAACAAGGACAAATAGGCTGAAAAACAGCTTCTATCCCAGGGCAGTAGCTCTTTTGAATTCTGCTGTATAGTGCAGTATTGGTGAGTGTTATGTATGCAGAGTTTGAATTGATTGGTTGTTCTTGTAAAGTGTTTGAAATCATTGGTTAGAAAGTGCGGGAAAACCCTGCACTCTGATTGGCTGTCAGCCGAGGCAGCCGGCTATATATAGCTGCCTCAGCTAAGCCAAATTGGGTCCGTTCTGAGCTGAAGTCACAATAAAACTTAAGAGCTGAAGCACTCCGTGTCTGCCTCTCTATGCAAACTTAACAGTGAGGTGTCGGGGGTTTTCGGTTCAATGTGTGGAGGATGAAGAATGTGTGTTTGTGTTTATTTTCATGGTCATGATGTGCACTGAAGATGGTGTTTGATTTCGTTGTACAAGGTGCAATGACAATAAAGTGAACTAAAAACTAAAACTAAAAAACTAAAACATAAGACCCTGGAACGCTGCCATATAATCAGTGGTGGTATTCACTTTTTTTTTTACTACCGGTTCTGTGTGCGTGGCTTGGCGGGCGTGGCGTGGCTTGGTGGGTGTGGCAGGGGAAGGTTACTGCAAATCCCCATTCCTTCCCCACCCCACCAACCTGCTTTCCAGCTCGGTTCTCCTGTGCAGAGCAACCAAGAAAGACCCAGCCGATCAGCTGGGACTCTGGGAGGGGCGAGCCAGTCAGAGGCAGAATTTGCCGGTTCTCTGAACTACTCCAAATTTCCGCTTCTGGTTCTCCAGAACCTGTCAGAACTAGCTGAATACCACCTCGGACCAGTTCTGGAGAACCGGTAGCGGAAATTTTGAGTAGTTCGGAGAACCGGCAAATATCACCTCAGACTGGCCCCGCCCCCATCTATTCTCTGCCTCCCATTGAGTCCCAGCTGATTGGCTGGGCCTTCTTTGGTTGCCCTGCCCAGGAAAACGGAGCTGGAAAGCAGGTTAGCGGGTGGGGAGGGAATGGGAATTTTGCAGTATATCCTTCCCTTGCCACGCCCACCAAGCCACGCCCACCAAGCCACAGCTACCAAGCCACACCATACCCACCACGTCCACAGAACCGGTAGTAAAAAATATTGAATCCCACCACTGCACCACTCACTAAACTATTGCCTGGCTTAGCCACGGAAATCCTGTTCTCAGTTGAATCATAATCTAAGAGCTTCCTGGAGTCTCATTCATTCACTTGCTCACCAATTCTCCTTTTTTTTATTGTTATTTTTTTTAATTTTGCAGGCCAGTTCTTGCACCAAGACATTGAGCTCTTGACTGAGCCATTCTCCGAAAAGTGTAGCCCGGATGACTGCCCCGAAACAAACTCAAACTCAGGGCATGCCCTCCAGTTGAAAGGGCATCTGGTGCCCGTGGTGTGGAAGCAGAGAAAGATCTACAACGGCCAACAGGAAGTGGATTGCTGGTTTGCCAAAAACAATGCCGAGAAACTCATCGACGGGGACTACACAGACTATTTGGCCTCCCATCCTTTTGACACAGGGACTAGCCCCTTGGAGGAAAACGGACTTTGAAGGGGAAAGCATCCTGGATGTCCTCTGAGGAGATTTGGCTGCTCCTCTCAAAAGAACTTTGGGCTTGAATTGGGTTTCGTCGCGCAAAAGGAAACACACTTTAAAAATACACGTAGTCCTTGAATTACGACCACAATTGAGGCCAAATCTCTGTTGTTTAAGGGATTTTTGCCTCGTTTTTTCACCCTTCTCGCCACAGTGGTTAAATAAATCAGTGCAGTTGTTTACTGAATCTGGCTTCCCCTTAGGAGAATATGAATTATGATACACCCAGCGGGCGGGGGGAAACCAGGGTCAAGGGTGACAATGAATGATGTGTTTCAGAGTTGGCTAGCTGTCAGGGCTCCGGCAGTTACCCGCATTTAAATCATGAGTCTCTAGCCGGATTTTCAAAGCTTAAGGAAGATTTATTAGGAGTAGACATGCCGGCGCTGCCTGGGTGTAGCTGACTCTGAGACACATCATTCATTGTCATCCTTGACCCTGGTTTTCCCTCTACGTCTCTGGGTGTATCGTAATTCATATTCTCCAATGGGACACATCCATAGCCCAGAGTCATCAATCATGCTCTCCAATTAGAATTTTGCATGGCAGAAACTTTGGTTGCCTGGAAACTATCTATGAAAACATTTATGGAATGCACGTTCGGTTTTGCAAGCCGCTGCATTGCTCCCCCTCCCTTTCTGTTGGGAACTCTAAAAAGACCATAGAAATACTTTATGAGTTGACCCTTTGCTTGTCAGAAGGTTGTAAAAGGGACCCGGGGCCATTGTCATAAATATGAACCAGTTGCCAAGGGTCTCAGTTGCCAAGGGTCTGAATTTTTAATCCTGTGACCATGGAGATGCTGCAATAGTCATAAGTGTGAAACCCGGTCATAAGTCCCTTTTTTCAGTCATGTTGTAACTTCAAACCGGTCACTAAGTGAATCATCGTAAGTCAAGGACTACCTGCATTTCTCTCAGCCTCGACTTACGACCGCAATTGAGCCCAACGTTCCCGTGGTTAAGGAGACATTTGTTGAACGAGTTCTTCCCCATTTTACGACCTGCCTTGCCACCGTCATTAAGGGAATCAATGCAGTTGTTAAATTAGTAACATGGTCATTAAGTGAATCCGGCTCCCCCATTGATCTTCTGACCTTGTCAGAAGGTCGCAAAAGGGAATCATAAGTACCCCGGGCAACGGTCATAAATATGAGTCAATTGCCAAACATCTGAATTTTGATCCCATGATCGTAGGGATGCTGCAAAGGTCGTAACTATGAAAAATGGTGATAAATCACATTTTTCGGTGCCGTCGAACTTTGAACATTCACTGAACGATCGGTTGTAAGTCAAGGACTACCTGTAGTTTTCCATTTGTAAGCAGCTGCTTGACGTCTGGTTAACCAAAGACATCTTCATAAGCAGTGGTGGTATTCAGCCGGTTCGCACCGGATCGGGCGAACTGGTAGCAAGGATTTGGCGTGGGTCACCAAACTGGTAGTAAGTCCTGGCTGGCCACGCTCCTGACCCGGTGGCCCTCCCGCCTGATGCTCACTCACCCCGCCCGCCTGAGAAATACCTAAGGTATTTATTTCTTCTTCCCCTCCCGACAATCAGCTGTACATACGATCAGTTGTGCCGGGATTCCCCTTGCTGAGGCCCAGGAATGCAAAAAATGGCTCACCCTCCCTCCATGTTTTGCCTTCCTGAGCCTCAGGAGCTTTAGGAGAGCAAAAACGCCCCCCCCACGAGGCTCCCCTGAAGCCCACAAGACCCAAAAAACAGGTGAGGGGGGGTGGCTGCAAAAAAGCAAAAAAAGCCACGCCCACCCACTCACATAGCCACGCCCACAGAACCAGTAGTAAAAAAATTTGAATCCCAGCACTGTTCCTAAATGTCCGTAGCAAAATCTAATGTGTGATTATTATTTAGTTAAGAAATTGTTCTTTGAAAGTCACTCTTCATTATGGAACAAGCAGATAGATGGAGCAGCTTCCTAAAAGTTGCACACAACCATTTTTTTAAAAATTGTATTGCACTGTTTGTGTCATGTGCAAGTGCTCCGAGCGCGTAGAAATTATGCTCAGATATTAAACCATGAAGTCATTTTAATTTCAATGGTGATCGTTCAGAATGTAAATAGTTCTCTCTTGTACTGTAAATACTCTTGTACTGTAAATTTGCTGAGCAGTGTTGGAATCATGGCTGCCCAGTCTAGTGTTTCCGTTCACACAACCTGCTAAATTCGGTTAGCGTTTTTGTGGCTTAGCCTGTTACGCAAACTCAGTTACACAGCGCCTATGTTGTATTGTAACGCAGCTGGATGGATACGGATGGATATCACACATACGCTCACAAATTTAACAGTTTGCAGAAAGTGGCTGCCTTATTATAGGAGTGAAAATTTTAAAACAGGGTGGTATTTTTAAAAATTAAAATAAAAAATAGGATTTCTTTTTATATTGATGAAATTCGTGGAGTTTTCTGACCAGTAGAGAATGCATTTATCAATGGGGGAATAGAGAAATTGCAAGAATGCAGATTATAGCCAAAGATAATTTCCAACTGATAGTAGACATTCAGAAAAGAGTTGCATGTGATGAAGACATTAGTGTTATAGTTGAAACTATTAATACATATGGTAGGATGTGAAGCTTTAATTAATGTTTTGGTCACTACAATGTAAAAAAAATGTTGAGACTCTAGAAAGAGCGCAGAGAAGAGCAACAGAGATGATTAGGGGACTGGAGGCTAAAACTTATGAAGAACGGTTGCAGGAACTGGGTATGTCTCGTCTAATGAAAAGAAGGACCAGGGGAGCCATGATAGCAGTCTTCCAATATCTCAGGGGCTGCCACAAAGAAGAGGGAGTCAAGCTATTCTCCAAAGCACCTGAAGGCAGAACAAGAAGCAACGGATGGAAACTAATCAAGGAGAGAAGCAACTTAGAACTAAGGAGAAATTTCCTGACAGTTAGAATAATTAATCAGTGGAATGGCTTCCCTCCAGAGGTTGTGTTGCTCCAAGACGGGAGGCTTTTAAGAAGAGACTGGGCAATCATTTGTCTGAAATGGTATAGGGCCGTGATGGGGAACCAATGGCACGCGTGCCACAGGTGGCACGCAGAGCCCCAACCAAATTTACCTCACTGCGCATGCGCGTGCCTCCCAGCTGATTTTGCAGCCTTTTTCAGCCTCCCAGAGGCTCGAGGGAAGCTTCTGCAACCTTTGGAGGCCGAAAAACAGGCCCGTTTCGTCACTTCTGGTATTTCCGGAAATACCGGAAGTGACGAAACAGGCCCATTTTTTGGCCTCCAAAGGCTGCAGAGGTTTCCCTCGAGCCTCTAGGAGGCCGAAAAAGGCCCCAAAATCAGCTGGGAGGCACGCGCATGCGCAGCGCAGGTAAGGGGGCAGCGGGGGGAATTGCACGCACATGCGCAGGGGGCGGGGGAGCCCCGCACACATTGCCTTCTGGGTGCTAGCACGCTCACAAGTGCACATGAGTGCGCACACAATTTTCGGCACAGGAGCCCAAAAAGGTTAGCCACCACTGGTATAGGCGGGTGGACTAGAAGACCTCCAAGGTCCTTTCCAACTCTGTTATTGTGGGATGCCGTTAATCCCTGTTTATATCTTAAAGGCAACCTGGATCCACATGCTGTGTTTAGCATGTAATAATAACTCCATGGTATAACTCAGAATAGGGTCCCATCCTGCAACTCTAACACAATTGTTCTCTATTAATGTCTTCCAAATTGAGTGCCAAATTTCTTTTGTTTGTTATTGCTTTTGAAAGAATCTAAAACTTGCAAACATGCCCAAGCTTCTCATAAATACACATGATATATCACCATTCCAGATGCTGGCGCACTTAGGCACTTAGCATCACTTCCGCTGTTCCATTCTTTTTCCATTCAAGGGTCACTTTTGTTTCAAATGTGTCAAAAGTCTTTCCCCCTAATATTCAATATCTGCCAGACGGGTGTTTCTCCACCTTGGCAAGTTTAAGATGGGTGATCTTCAACTCCCAGCATCCCTCAATCATCATTGTTTGCTCTTTTTTTTTTCTAGAATCAGGGTCAGGGGAAAAAAAAAACCATTGGGGAAGAAATTGAAATGATTCACTTTTAATGGGTTTGCGGGTTATAACCTAATTTGGGGAGGGGAGGAATGGGGTGCTGCTTTTATATATTACCAGATGAGTGGAGTGGAGACCCCACTCCCTTCTAGCACTGATTATGTTACCAAGTTGGGTAATGAAACATCTGCAAGAAAACAAGCAAGCTCAGAGTGCACCAAGAGCCCCTCATTTTAACCCTGAGATACAAATATTTAATAGACAGTAGAGTAGGATAGAATAATGGCATGGCAAGCCATGGCTAGAATGGAATGGAATGGAATGGAATGGAATGGAATAGAATAGAATAGAACAGAACAGAACAGAACAGAACAGAATAGAACAGAATTCTTTATTGGCCAAGTGTGATTGGACACACAAGGAATTTGTCTTGGTGCAAATGCTCTCAGTGTACATAAAAGAAAAGAGACATTCATCAAGAGTCAAGAATCATCAGGTATGTTAAATAATATTAATTGAGTTTGGCCTGGATCTTTAAACCTATATCTATTTCACAGAGTCATTCAATAAATTGCAATGCCAAGTTGTGTCAGATCAAATCAAATTTATTTATATACAATCAATAAATATATCATTCTTAAATATATACAGAGTCTTTTCTTCTTTCGTTCCTCTTAAACAGTCCTTCAAGGAACTAGAAGTTTCTATGAGAGATTCACAGCTTCTTCCTCTCATAACTTTCTTCTTAGATATAGCTAACCTCTTTAGAAAGTCCCTCTTTAGGTTATAGATCTCTCTCTCTCAGATCTCTTTGTTATATCTTCTCATACACAGACCTCAGTCTGTCAGATCTAATATCTCTCAGAGTCTTGGATCTTCTCAGTATCTCTAATCTCCTCAGAATCTCCTCTTTTCCTTTCTCTTTTTTTTTCTCTTTGAAAATGACAGTTGACAGCCCTTTTATACTTAGGGGCATGTCCTACAGTATCACAGTGAGGTGCTCAATGCCACCCTGTCATTGGTAGGTTTGATCACCCCATCAAACTCTACTAATTTGTAAACTGCATAGTAACTCCAGAAAGTTCTACTTTCTGACAAGGTACAACACTTAATAATAATAGTCATAGGGTACAATAAGCAATCAAATCATACTAGGAAACAGTCCATATAAATCGTAAGGATACCAGTGACAAAGTTACAGTCATACAGTCACAAGTGGGAGGGGATGGGTGATAAGGAGTGATGAGAAGATTAATAGTAATAGTAGTGCAGACTCTGTAAATAGTTGGACAGCGTTGAGGGAATTATTTGTTTAGCAGAGTGATGGTGTTTGGGGAAAAAACTGTCCTTGTGTCTGGTTGTTCTGGTGTGCAGGGTCCTATACCGCCATTTTGAGGGTAGGAGTTGAAACAGTTTATGTCTGGGATGTGAGGGGTCTGTAAATATTTTCACAGCCCTCTTTTTGACTCGT
Source organism: Naja naja (assembly GCA_009733165.1). Taxonomy (NCBI): domain Eukaryota; kingdom Metazoa; phylum Chordata; class Lepidosauria; order Squamata; family Elapidae; genus Naja; species Naja naja. The sequence goes on from CM019154.1 coordinate 47,534,776, forward strand.
GCAGGATACAGGTCCTCAACTGAAGGCAGGTTGGTAATAATTGTCTAGCACTGATTATGTTACCTAGTTGGTTAATGAAACATCTGCAAGAAAACAAACAAATTCAGAGAGCACCAAGGTCCCCTCATTTCAACCCTGAGATAATGGTGGCGTGGCACAAATATACAATAAAACAAAAAAAAACAAGTCCAAAGTACTAAACAACAAAAACAGTAAAATTGCAAATAGGCAAAGATTGTTAAAACTACCCTCCCCATGGTCAGTCCAGGCCGGCTTGCTGAAACAGCCAAGTCTCAGGTCTCGACGAAAGGAGTGGAGATCAGGGGCCAAACGAGATCCGCAGGAAGCTGGTTCCACAGGGATGCGCTCCCACAGAAAGGCCCTAGCTCTGGGAACCGCCAGCCGACAATGCCTGACCGGACGGTATTCCCAGAAGGCCCCTCCTATGGGAGACGGGCGCATTGGACTGTGATGCAGGCAGGAGGCGTTCCCGCAAGTACCCTGCACCCAAGCCATTAAGGGCTTTATAAGTTGTTACTAACACCTTGAAGGAAACCCGGGAGGCAACCGGCAACCAATGCAGGTCGCGCAGGAGGGGTGTAACATGGGAGAATAGTTCTATCATGGTCACCATCTTGACTTTTTTGACCAATCCAGAGGTGCTCCTGCCAGGAGTGCAAATAGAATAGAAAGCAGAACGGAACAGCAGCCAAATAAACCACGTCATAAAGATTAGAGAGAAATATTTGAAAAGCACAGAAAGAATTTGAAGTCTGCCACTCCCTTGCTTCCCTCTTTAGAAAAACAAACACAGTTAATGTATTTTTAAAAAATAATTTATGTCTGGTCTTCCTGTTTAAACTGGAAAAAAAAAACAGAAAGCAATTTAGCTCAAAGATCAAACAAAACCTTGCCAAGCAAACAATTGGTAATGAGGTGAAAAAGATGCTTATTTAAACAACAGCCGTTTTCCAAGGCCGAAGAATGAGCTGAAGAACCCCACGACTCTGGGTTCAAGAAAGGTAAGCAATTGCACATGTCAATAAAAGAGCTCTTGGTATGAAGCGGGCCAACCCACAAACTCAGTAATTTTAATATCCACCCTAAAAAAGTCAAAATGCACGCTGCGGGGAAGAATAACTTTGTAAAAAAAACTTTCGCCTCTTCCTTTCTGTTCATTACAGAGGCTGATAAACTGAATTTAAGTTCGAGTTCAAATATAAATAAATGAATAAATTTGTTAAATAAAAATAAAGCATACAAGTCTGGATTTTGTAATTTCCCTTGGAGCTATATAAAGTGACCACAAATCTCATTTTACAAACGAAGACTCAACTAATCAAACTTAGCTCAGTGTTTCTTAACACTGAGCAACTTTGCGATGGATGGGTTTCAACTCCCAGAATTCCCCTGGCAGCATTGTTAAGCTATGAGCATTCTATACTATAAAGTTATAAAATAATTTTACGGTTACTTGGAATTATTGTAAAAAAAATAATCATTATAAAATAATTTTTATTTTCCAAAAGCAGAGCTTGGAACACACTGCAGCAACAGCTTCCGTAGCTGTTTGAATATGAAATATTTATTATTCTTACAAAACAGGAGCTAAAAAAATTGAGTGAATAAGGCAAAAAGCAAGGGTTTTTTTTAAATACAGTCTTTGACACCAGATTCTATTTACAAGTGATGTGTGCTTTTGTGAATCGTTCAGGTTTGCACAAGGCAAATTCAATGTGATTCTCATTTTTTCTTCCTTCCTTCCTTCCTTCCTTCCTTCCTTCCTTCCTTCCTTCCTTCCTTCCTTCCTTTTTCTTCCTTTCTTTCTTTCTTTCTTTCTTTCTTTCTTTCTTTCTTTCTTTTCTTTTCTTTCTTTTTCTTCCTTTCTTTCTCTTTCTCTTTCTCTTTCCTTTCCCTTTCTTTCTTTCGTTCTTTCTTTTTTTTTCTTTTCTTTTAAAAAAGTGCTCCGATGCAGAATCAATCCGAAATTATCACCAACTGGCCAGCCAGAATAAACAGTTCATCTAGAATCAACAGGACAATGCACAACCAAAAAACGCAATTTTAAGCCCCTCAGATAACACAGCGCCGTATTACAAAATGCAACAGGCCACAGGTGCAAAGCACCTTAGGGTGTTTCTTTCCGTGGTTCACATTGTACAGTCTCTCCCATGTGGTCCCTAAAATGGAGCTTCTTGTTGTTGTTCAGCTAGGAATTATTGAAGGGCCACTCAATAACCTCAGTTTTTAAAGCTTGGGCTCCTGCTTCATGGAAGGGGCGCCAAGAGATCGACGTTGCTCCTGGAACTGTCAAAATCCAAAGTGGGATGAAGGAGGACCTGTGCAGGGAAAGGGGAAAAAGCATTCAACAATTCATTTCGTGGGCCATATTTTCTTACCATTTGCCAGCCAGAACTATTCATTAGCAAACAGGAGCAAAGACTTTTAAAGTCTCCTGACGCTTGAAGAGCAAGGAAAGGCAAACACGATAGAGTTTTCCTGCTGACATTCATGGGCGCACCATCAACAGAGGTTTTTAAGAAGAGACCGGACAGTCACTTGTCTTAAATGGTGTAGGTTCTCCTTCTTGAGTCGGGGACTGAACTGGAAATGGTAGAGGGTTTCCTGCCTGGGCAGGGGGTTGGACTAGAAGACCTCTGAGGTCTCTTCCAACTCTGTCATTCTGTAGGTGACTTCCAAGGTCCATTCCTGTCCTGTATTCCTGTCCTATCTCTCTTCTCTTCTATTCTATTCTCTCCTATTCTCTCCTATTCTATTCTCAATAAAGATTCGATTCTATTCCATTTCATTCCATTCTCTTATTCTATTCTTTTCGCTTCTCTTCTCCTCTCTTCTATTTCGTATTCTCTCTTCTCTTCTCCCCCTATTCCCTTTTCCATATTCCCATTTTTCTATTCTATTCTAAGATTTTTTTTCCCCCTAAAAAGACTGCTTGTCAGAAAAACCAGGCTTGTCAGATGTTACATCTTTTCTATCCCGCTCTGCAGAGCAGAGAGTTGGTCTCGGACAGAAAGCCCCTTGAAGAGACTAGAGAAGCATTTGAAATATGGATTTACAGGCGGCTGTTACGTATAAGCCAAGTTGACAAAATCAGAAATGAGGAGGTGATAAGTCGCCGGGGAAAGCCAAGGGAAACCATCAAAACCATCAAAAAGCAAAAGCTAAGAATATTTTGGACATGGGATGCGACACCCGGAAAAATACCGCATCCTTCACTTAATCCTCCAAGGAAGATTGAAGGCAAAGGGGGTCAAGGCAGAAGAAGAACATCATGGCTTCCAAATCTAAGGGACTGGTTTGGACAAAACTCAACAGCCCCTTTTTGTGCGGCTGTTGATCAAAATAGGATCGCCCAAATGATTGTCAACATCCGATGAGGAAGAAGAGGAGGAGGGGGAAGAGGAAGAAGGAGAAGAGGAAGAAGAAGAAGAAGAAAAGGAAGGAGGAGGAGGATGAAGGAAGAAGAAAAAGAAGAAAAAGAAGGAAGAAGAGGAGGAGTAGGAAGAGGAAGAAGGAGAAGGGAAGAAGGAAGAAGAAGAAGAAGAAGAAGAAGAAGAAGAAGAAGAAGAAGAAGAAGAAGAAGAAGAAGAAGAAGAAGAAGAAGAAGAAGAAGAAGAAGAAGGACTGCACACAGAGGGAGACCGAGTTGCAGCATTGCTCCCTGTAAACATTTTGAAGGATGTGGAGACTTGCAGGGTGTGTGTGTGTGTGTGTGTGTGTGTGTGTGTGTGTGAAGGCAGAGACAGCGCCGATAACTATCTCCCGATCAAATTTCGCCCTTTGGCACAGACAGCACATCTGCAAACAGACGGCCAGATGCTGAGCACACAGTCCTTTGTGTGCACCAACAGGGAACAAAGGCTGGCTGGAAAAATAAGGCAGATTTTTCTTTTCTCCCTTTGAACCTACGAGGTGCTCAGAGGATGTCCCGAAGAGAGGAGGCTGCGTTTTGCTGAGCTTCGGGCTTTCCTGAGGATTATTGGCCGTTTTCTGCGCCAAGCCTAGTGAATGTGTGCTGATTTTTCGCCCCTCCTCTGTCCCCCGAATGCCAACTTTGCTCGCTGCGATAACGGCCTGCATCAAGTTCTCCCCTGCTTCAACCGCTGCTTTGGCGTGGAAATATTCTATCAGTGGGGGTGTGAGAGCAGCACGTTTGAAAACGGGGATTAGTTTATCTCCACTTTAAGGGGAAAGGAATGCTTGTGTACATGCACACTCGCACACTGGCACACCCACAGACGTGACGTGCTGCAGGCCAAGTCACACAGCCTCTTCTCAAGACCTGCGTTGGATTTCCTAAAATAGACATAAGGAAAAAAACCGACTCCGTGAAAAGATGCTTCCACGGAGCAATCATCAAAAGGGGCTCTTCAAAGCTCGGCGTGCAACTGGTCAGGTTTGTCTCCTGCAACCATCTGGAGTTTTCTCTTACCTGGACATCATCATCTTTCAAACCTTCAGGATATTCCGCCACGCTGACTTCCAGCTTTTCCTTCCTCTTGTGTTTTTTCATCGTCAAGCTGTCGACAACCCAGAACATAACAGCCTTAAAGGGGAGGGAGGAAAACCAGAAAGAAATGTTTGTATGGGTAGACCAGTGCATCTCAACCTTAGCCATTTTATTCAGATGGGTGGATTTCAATTCCCAGAATTCCTGAGGCAGGAAGGCTTTGGCAACTTGTAAGATGGGTGGACTTCAACTTCCAGGATCCCCCAGCCAGCCATGCTTTATGAAGCAAGACATAAAACTACAGGTCATTCAAAGTTAGAACGGTACTGAAAAAAGTGACTTACGACCATTTTTCACACTTACGACCATTACAGCATGATCATGTGATGAAAATCTGGCGCTTGGCAACAGATTCCTATTTATGAAGGTTGCACAGCGTCCTGGGGATCGCGTGATCCCCGTTTTGTGACCTTCTGACATGTAAAATCTAGAGGGAAACCAGATTCACTTTACAACCGTGTTACCAACTTAACAACTGCAATAATTCACTTAACAACTGTGGCAAGAAAGGTCGTAAAATGGGGCAAAACTCACAGCCACTGTTGCCTAGCAATGGAAATTTTGGGCTCAGTTGTGGTCGTAAGTCGAGGATTACCTGTTTGTAAAGGAACAAAAATATATAACAATGGGGCTCAATCCATCCCTATATTTTGCAGACACTTGCAGACACTGGTAATAGTTGGGATCACTGATTCTCTTAATGGTTTGCTTTCATTCTGGTGGGTTAGCAAGTTTTGGGCTTTTGTGGCTTTTACGTTATATATAACCTAAGAGCAGCTACCACTTGCTCATAGTAATGTTAGGTCCCTGGTCTTCCTATGCTGTTAGAATAGAACAGAATAGAATTCCTTATTGGCCAAGTGTGAGGAACATGAGGAATTTATCTTGGTGCAAATGCTCTCAGTGTGCATAAAATAAAAGATATATTCATCAAGAGTCAAGAATCATCAGGTACAACACTTAATAATAGTCATAGGGTACAATAAGAATAGAATAGAATGGAATGGAATGGAATTCTTTATTGGCCAAGTGTGATTGGACACACAAGGAATTGTCTTGTTGCAAATACTCTCAGGGGTACTTGCAGGAGCATCTTCTGCCAGCATCGATTCCAATCGCCCTGTGCGCTCCCACAGGCAGGGCCTCCTTGGGGTGCCGTCGGCCAGACAATGTTGGCTGGTGGTGCCCAGGGCTAGGGCCTTCTCTGTGGGAGCACCCACCCTGTGGAACCAACTCCCCTTGGAGCTCCGGGTGGCCCCTGACCTTCATTCCTTTCGCCGCAACCTAAAGACCTGGTTGTTTCAACAGTCCGACCTGGACTGAAGCGTAAGGGGTGGGGTTTTATTGATATTTTAAATTTAATTGGGTTTTTTAGGTCTTATTGGGCTTAGTTTACTTTGGTTTTAATTGTATTTTAATAATTGTATTTCTATTTTTTATTGTAAGCTGCCCTGAGTCCCTAGGGAGAGAGGGCAGCATATAAATCCAATAGAAGTAAAGTAAAAGTATACATAAAAGAAAAGATACATTTGTCAAGAATTATCAGGTACAACAATTAATAATAGTCATAGGGTACCAATAAACAATCTAATCATACTAGGAAACAGTCAATATAAATCTTAAGGATACAAGCGACAAAGTTACAGTCATACAGTCACAAGTGGGAGGGGATGGGTGATAGGAACGATGAGAAGGTTAATAGTAATAGTAGTGCAGACTTTGTAAATAGTTGGACAGTGCTGAGGGAATTATTTGTTTAGCAGAGTGATGGCTTTCGGGGAAAAACTGTCCTTGTGTCTAGTTGTTCGGGTGTGCAGTGCCCTATAGTGTCATTTTGAGGGTAGGAGTTGAAACAGTTTATGTGCAGGATGTGAGGGATCTGTAGATATTTTCGCATCATGAGTCACTTTTTGACTCGTGCAGTTTACAGGTCCTCGACTGAAGGCAGGTTGGTAGTAATTGTTTTTTCTGCAGTCCTAATTACTCTCTGAAGTCTGTGTCTGCCCTGTTGGTTTCTGGCAGCTTAGTTTTAATTTTGTTTTGTTTTGTTCTAACTAGTTTAACATCTGATTAACAAAGGCTCCACCAACATTTTCTATTTCCATTTTTAATGTAATTTATGGCTTGACAGAACAAGCTAGGGTGTCGGCTTCCTGTTATTTTAATAATAAATTTGTCAATTTCCTGTCCAATAACCAGACATAATTTTATACTGTATGTTGGATGTGGGGGTGAGGGAATCATTAACTTTTATCCAAGAGCATCACTATTGTTTAGGATTCCCTTATACAAACTTTCAAAATCTTGCAAGGATTCCTGACTGGGGAATTCTGGGAGGTGTAGTCCACTCATGCTAGCTGGGGAACTGGGAATTGAGGTCCACATATGCTGGCTGGAGAATTCTGGGAAATGAAACAAGTCTTAAAGTCCCCAAGATTGAGAAATCTTGCCTTAAACAATTTCTGACAACCTGTTTCATCCACCTGTCCCGTGCCACTTTGGGCTAGTGGTTAAGGTACCAAGCTAGGGACTGAGGGACTGTGAGTTCTAGTCCCATCTTAAGCATGAAAGCTGACTGGGTGACTTTAAGCCAATTACTAGGAGAAGGAGAGTTCTAGGTCTGCCTTAGCCATGAAAGCCAATTGAGTGACCATGGGCCATTCACTAGGAGACTGGGAGTTCTAGTCCCATTTTAGCCATGAAAGTCAACTGGCTGACTTTAGGCCAGTCCCTCTCTCTCTCACTCCAGCCCCTTTCAACCTGGTTGCTGTGGGGAAAACAGGAGGAAGAAGCTGTGCTGGATACGTTCGTCACCTTGAACTATTTGTAAAAGTAATAAAGGCAGGCTACACATAAATTAATGAAAATGAAATAATGTTCTGCTTTGGCTAAAGACAATTGTCTTCCTCATGGTTTGTTGCTAGGACTGTTTTTTTGTCCCTTTGTGTTTCTAATCGGTACCAGAGGTGGGATTCAGCAGGTTCTGACAAGTTCTGGAGAACTGGTAGCAGAAATTTTGAGTAGTTCGGAGAACCGGCAAATCCCACCTCTGACTGGCCCCGCCCCCATCTATTCTCCGCCTCCCAAGTCCCAGCTGATTGGCTGGGTCTTCTTTTGTTGCCCTCCACAGGAGAACGGAGCTGGAAAGCAGGTTAGAGGGGTGGGGAGGGAATGCGGATTTTACAGTAACCTTCACCTGCCAAGCCCACCAAGCCAGGCCCACAGAACTGGTAGTAAAATTTTTTGAATCCCACCACTGATCGGTACACTATGCCGAATTGTTGTTGCATCGGATGGCTGCATGCATCTAAACTATCTGTAAAGGACTCATATTTTCCACTTTCCTGTCCCTTGTGACCGTCGGATGACAAATGGAAAATCCCGCATCCTCCTGTCTCTTTCCACCCCAACCCCACACAGGAGATAAAAGGGGTTTTCAGCTCCCTTGATGAAGGAAGCGTTTCCTTCCAAATCTTTTACTCACATTGACGATAAAAGGAACCACAAGGATCACCAAGACCAGTTCCAGCTGAGGAGAAGGGATGTAATCCAGGAGGATTTCCTGAAGCTGAGAGAAAGGGGGGGGGGAAGAAGAGAGTCAGAGTCCTTTTATGGGGGGGGGGAAATCTGGTCTGGGCTCAGGCCTAAATAATATCTGGACAAGAGACCACCGGGAAATCACAGAGCTGTACATTAAAATGGGAAATTCAAACTGACATAGCTATCCCTAGTAAGGTGGGTAACTTGAAATGGCTGAGTAAATACAAACGTACTTTTCAAGTAGACAGTTACTTGAAGTTACAACTCCCAAAACAGCTTAGGGAGATATTTACAAGAGCGAGATTCGAACAGCTTGACACAATGGTCAGATACAGGAGATTTCATGCTATACCATACAATGGGCACCTCTGCATTTGCGGAGCGGCAGAGGCAGAGGACCTGGCTCACATCCTGTTTGACTCTTGCATATATAAGAGGGTGAGAGACAGGTATCTTGGTCTATATACCAGACGAATCACCCATTAGGATCCCCATATCAGAATAACTTTACCTTATGTCCGGCCAGAACTTGAAAATAACATTTAACGTAGCACAGTACTTAAACAAAAATGGGAAATTGGGGAAAAAAATAACATGGAGGAAAGGAATGGCTAACCCCTTCTAGAATGACAGATAGTCCTTGATTTACAACTGTTATTTTAGTAGCTGTTCAAAGTTACAAAGGCCTTGAAAAAAATAGCAATAGCACTTAGACTTATACATCGCTTTAGAGTGCTTTTACAGGCCTCTCTAAGCAGTTATCAGAGTCAGCCTCTTGCCCCCAACAATCTGGGTGCTCATTTTACCCACCTCGGAAGGATGGAAGGCTGAGTCAACCGTGAGCAGGTTAGGATCGAACTGCTGGCAGTGGGCAGAGTTTGCCTTGCAATACTACATTCTAACCACTGTGCCACCACGGATCCTTCTATCTATTTATCTATTTATCTATTTATCTATTTATCTATTTATCTATTTATCTATCTATCTATCTATCTATCTATCTATCTATCTATCTACTATCTATCTATCATCTATCATTGCAATAGCAGTTAGACTTCTATACCACTTCACAGTGCTTTACAGCCCTCTCTAAGAGGTTTACAGAGTCAACAATCTGGGTCCTCATTTTACCCACCTCGGAAGGATGGAAGGCTGAGTCAACCGTGAGCAGGTTAGGATCGAACTGCTGGCAGTGGGCAGAGTTTGCCTTGCAATACTGCATTCTAACCACTGTGCCACCATGGATCCTTCTATCTATTTATCTATTTATCTATTTATCTATCTATTTATCTATCTATTTATCTACTATCTATCTATCATCTATCTATCATTGCAATAGCAGTTAGACTTCTATACCACTTCACAGTGCTTTACAGCCCTCTCTAACAGGTTTACAGAGTCAACAATCTGGGCCCTCATTTTAATCACCTTGGAAGAAAGGAAGGCTGAGTCCACCTTGAGCCTGGTGGGATTCGAGCTGCCAAACTGTAGTCAGCCAGCAATCAGCAGAAGTAGCCTGCAGTACTGCACTCTAACCACTGCACCACCATGGCTCAAAAAGTGACTTATGTCCATTTTACACACTGAGAAGCCCTCCAACAGCCATAGTTCTGTTGTGTGGTAGCACAGCAGCCAATTAACCCGACTGACAGCCACCGCCTTGATTGTACACAACCGCAATTTCCTTTACACGAGCTGTAAATGAGATGGCCAGTCTAGGAGGGCCAGGGTGACATGATCACAGTCTTCCAATATTTGAGGGGCTGCCCCTCAAAAGAGGAGGGTCAACTTATTCTTCTAAGTTCCTGAAGGCAGGACAAGAAGCAACAGACAGAAACTGATCAAGGAGAGAGGCAACCTAGAACTAAGGAAAAATTTCCTGTCAGTGAGAGCAATTAATCAGTGGAACAGCTTGAGGTTATGGGTGCCTCATCACTGGAAGTTTTCAAGAAGAGACTGGACCTATCAGAAATTGTATAGGGTCCCCTGCTGGAGCAGGGGGTTGGACTAGATGACCTCCAAGGTCCCTTCCAGCTCTATTCTGACGGATCGATCTTTTCTAGCTGAGCCAAAATATTGCAGAATATGCATCTTTCCCCCTTAACACACTTTCTCTAAAGAGGCATTTAGAGCCCTGTGCTGATTTGCCCCTTAAAAGGTCAATACCGTTCACGAGTAACGGAAGGTGTGAATCGGGTTCCTCTTCCTTACCTTCGTCCAACCGGGAATAAGCAAGACGAGACCAACAGCTGTTTTCTCAAAGATCACTATGAGCAAGTAGAGAAAACATTGGCCAATCCAAGCAGCTGCCTGCGGAGGATCCCCTGAAAAGAAACGAAAATAGAATTAAACCCATGATTTACACACCCACTGTATTAAGATCTAGACTCACAAATCCATGGCTTTCTTTCAACACATGCCTCCAGGAGAATATAAGGTGGTACTACTGCTTTGCTATGGGTAGTCCTCGACTTACAACAGTTCACTGAGTGACCGAAGTGACACCATCGCTGAAAAAAAGTGACTTGTGATCATTTTTCACACTTACGACTGTTGCCACGTCCCCACGGCCACGCGATCAAAATTCGGACACTGGGCAATTGGCTCACAGTTATGACGGTTGCAGTGTCTATTCTAGTGGTTAGAGTGCAAAGTACTGCAGGCTACTTCTGCTGACTGCCCACTGCCTGCAATTTGGCAGTTTGAATCCCACCAGGCTCAAGGTGGATTCAGCCTTCCATCCTTCCAAGGTGGGTAAAATGAGGATCCAAATTGCTGGGGGCAATAGGCTGACTCTGTAAACTGCTTAGAGAGGGCTGCAGGGATGGGATTCTAACTGGTTGTTACAATTCTGCAGAGTTTGGAGAACCAGCAAATCGTGCCACTGGGTGGCCCCTTCCCTTCCCTCCCCACCCGCCATGCCCCACCCAGTCACTCCTTACCTGGTATGTGCGCCATCCAACTTGCCTGCCTTGTGCCTTCGCCTAATTTTGGGTAAGTTGCTATTTTTCCATTTTTTCCCCCCAAAGATCAGCTGTTCCAACTATTAGCTGTGTTGTGCGATCTAGATTAGCTAGAAAGCAGGAAATTGTTGGATTTCTTGCTTTCTAGTTAATCTAAATCTCTGTTGTACTGCTTCGCCTTGGCCCAGGAGGCTTCCCTGAGGCCCAGTGGGGGAGGTATTCAGGGGGCTGGTGGGTGGAGAAGTGGCCTCAAAGCAGAACTGAACCTTCCTTAGGACTGAAGCTTCTATTTTTCAGTGCAAACTCAGGCAGCAGATTGCAAAAAGGTAGATTTGTGAGTGACTCTGTGATTCTGTGAGCAACTCAATCTGCCTGCCTGCTTTGCCTGATTTTGGGTAAAAGTTGCTCTTTTTTAAATAAAAAATTAAACATTTACATAAATATTTTCAATATTTACATGCAAGCCACACCCAGCCAGTCACATGACCACCAAGCCACACCCAGTCAGCAAGCAAGGTCCACAAATTAGGCCACACCCACAGAACCGGTTGTTAAGAAATTTGAATCCCACCCCTGCTGCAAAGCACCGTGAAGCGGTATATAACTCTAAGTGCTATTGCTATTGGTTGTGTAACAACAGAAATTTGGGGCTCCTGTCATCATATGTTGAGGCCTACCTGTACTCTGTACAAACTCACAGAGAAGGAGAAGGAACATCTCTGTTCCAAGCAAAGGCTCCATCAATAATACAACACATTGGTTGGGGAAAAACAGGCAAGTCAACTACGCAACCTTCTGGCTGAATATTTTGGGGGATGCTATGGTGGCATGTTGTCATTTTTTTTCTCCTTCTGGGAATTTGGTCTAGTGGTCAAGGCATCAGACAGAAGAGTGGGAAACTGTAAGTTCAAGTCCCACCTTAGCCAAGGTGGCTGCTTAAGTGACTTGCATCTGATTTTATGCCATAAGCAAATCACTGCACTTGTTATGCGCACCACATCATTGTTAAGTAAATCCAGCTTTCCCCATTGACTTTGCTGATCCAAGGCCAGCAGGGAAGGTTACAAGTGATGATCACATGACCCTGGGACACGACAACCATCACAAAACGTGAGAGTTACCAAATGCCCAAATTTTGATCATGTGAAGGTGGGGATGATAGGATGGCTCTAACCATTGCAACTTCAAATACATGTTAAATGAATGGTTTATGGTGTTTCACAGTCATCCAGGTGATGGTTGTCCCAAAGGTAGATTTTTTTCAAGAGGCAACTGGACTTTGTTTTTTCTTTGAAGACATTTCGCTTCTTATCCAAGAAGCTTCTTCAGTTCTGACTGGATGGTGGGGAATGGAAGGATTTATACTCTTTGCAGACAGCTGGTCATTTGCATTCTTTTACAGTCATTGAGGCCACTCATAATCTACATCTATATATATAAAAGTGAAATACCACTCACGCATCATCACAAAATCTCCAGAACTGTAAAGCCTACAAACTTGAAACTTGGACCGTATGTTCCTCTTGGCTTCCAGGTGCTCACTAAGAAAGGATTTTTCGAAATGACCATCAGAGCATTAGTATTTCCTATATTATTATTATTAACACGCTCTGATGCTAAGGAGTTCTGCTTCCCCTCCCCACCTGAAAAGAAATCTCTTCCAAATGCAAAACACAAGCAGAGGAGAGGAATTTCAGTTTTAGTTTCATAGCAGCAACCAGCTTTCGTACAGAACAGTTGAGCTAGGCCACGCCCAGGCTCCTTGCTGTCTCCTTCCTGCTCACACAGCAAATACAGTTTCAGTTTCCATGTTTCAGTTTCCAAACAGCCCTCAACTCTGTCACACACTGACAGGACGCTAGCCAGATGAATACCGATGGATGCTGGTGTGACTGGGATGTGAAAGACAGAACTGGTCTTTTTTGGTTTTTTTACACTGGTCTGAAATCAAATGCAAGAATTCAAGGTTCAGCTGAATGAGAGGAATTTGGCGAGGAAGAATGTTATGGAAGAATCCATTGTTATGAGTTGACAGTTCTTTCTCAATTCAACTTTGGTGGAAAGAACCTTTCGACCTCCTTAGAAAACCTCCAGATGTTCTCTTTGGGGGATACAGAATGAGTCCAGATATTTCCAAACATGAGACGTGCAATTTTAGAGGAACTCTGGCTTCTTTAATCAAGACTGCATCCAAAGATAGGAGTATAGGAGTATCGGTGGAACAGTCTGGAATCAATCCAAAAAATTCAGTCTAGCTCTAGATTTTGGTGTCTTGAGTAAAAGACTCTTGGAGAGCATTCTTCACCCATCTATTGGGTGAGACAAGAAGAAAACTCCCTTGGAGATGCAAAACATCCCTTTTCTTACAAAAAAACCCCCCTCCCATCTTGCAAATATTGAAAATTGAGGACAGAAACCCCAGGAAAAGACATTCCTGCAACCAGAGTTTTGCAAAGGGGTGACGTAGCTCCTTGGAAATGGCTCCAAGAATTCCTGTTGTCCATCACGCATGACATTTTTAGCAAATAAGCTTTCCTTCGTGAAGAATGTGATGGAGAACATTCCTAGCTAATGGCATCTTTGGATGGAGGAGGAGGCAATAGGTTTTAGAGTGTATTAATTTAAGACAGGTGGCCAGGTAAATTTGCAGAATTGAGAAAGAAATGGAGGGATACAAGATATGCTAGCTAGGTTGTGGTCTTGTGATACAAACCATGTCCCTTTTTTGTGGGTGTGAAGATGATGGCTGCACACCTCAAACAGGTTGCCTCTTGATACCTACTAGGTTATCTATTTGATCATCTCCTCAAGATATCAACAACAGAAGGGATGACTGGAGAAAACCCAACTTTATAGATCAGTGTTTCTCAAACCTTAGCCGTTTTAAGATGAGTGGACTTCAAGTCCCAGAATTCCTTAGTCACCCATGCTGGCTGGGGAATCCTGGGAGTTGAAGTCCACAGGCCTTAAAGGGGCCAAGCTTGGGAAACACTCTTACAGACTGGGAGTAAATGAGAAATCTTGAATGACTTCAAGATTCATATTTTATATTTTTCATATTTTACATAGAGTTACATCTCCAGAACGGCTGAAAGTGGATTTGATTCAATCCTTGAGGGGCTGCCCCACAGAAGAGGGGGGTCGACCTATTCTCCAAAGCACCAGAAGGCAGAACAAGAAGGATGGAAACTGATCAAGGAGAGAAGCAACCTGGAATTAAGGAGAAACTTCCTAACAGTGTGGACAATTAACCAGTGGGATGGTTTGCCTTCAGAAGTTCTGGGTGCTTCATCACTGGAGTCCCAAAGGTGCTTTTTCAGGAGGCAACTGGACCTTATTTTTTCTTTGAAGACATTTCACTTCTCATCTAACTGGGTGGTGGGGAATGGAAGGATTTATATTCCTTGCAGACAGCTGGTCATTTGCATCCTATTAGAGGGTCCTTGAGGCCGCTTGGAGGTTTATCTGTGTTTTCAGAGTCACCTGAGTGGTGCTCCTGGCTCTTGTAGTCTGCAATTCTTTTTCCTCTGGCAAGCCATTCCTACTCCCACACCATTCAAAAGGTGTTCATCCCCAATTGTGTAGCTACAAGTCTGTAGAGATTCTCAGTCATCAACAACCCTCTAAAACGGATGCAAATGGCCAGCTGTCTGCAAGGAATATAAATCCTTCCATTCCCCACCATCCAGTCAGAGCTGTCTTAGATGAGAAGCAAAACTTCTTCCAAAGGAAAAGAAAACCAGGAAGTCCAGTTATCTCCTGCGAAAAGCACCCTTGGGACAACCATGACCTGGAGGACAGAGAATCTCTACAGACTTCCATCACTGTCCAAAAATAAACTGGGCGACCATTTGACCAGGATGATATAAGGTCTCTTGCCTTGGATTAGAAGACTTCTGAGGTCCCTTCCAGCCAGTGGTGGGATTCAAAATTTTTTACTACTGGTTCTGTGGGTGTGGCTTGATGGGCGTGGCTTGGTGGGCATGGCAGGGGAAGGATACTGCAAAATCCCCATTCCCTCCCCACCCCACTAACCTGCTTTCCAGCCCCGTTCTCCTGTGCAGGGCAACAAAGAAGACCCAGCCAATCAGCTGGGACTCAGGAGGCAGAGAATAGATGGGGGTAGGGCCAGTCAGAGGTGGGATTTGACGCTTCTCCGAACTACTCAAAATTTCCACTACTGGTTCTCCAGAACTGGTCAGAACCTGCTGAATCCCACCTCTGCTTCCAGCCCTGTGAGGTTCTATGATTCTATGTTCTAAACAAATAGAATAGAATAACAGAGTTGGAAGGGACCTTGGAGGTCTTCTAGTCCAACCCCCTGATTAATGCATGATAAATCCACACTCCAGCCCCCTCTAGTCCAAAAAGCATCTGGGGGGGGGGCACGTTTTGCATTAAATGCCTTTGACATCTCCTTTTTTCCCAAATGAATCGCTTCCTTTTCTTCTCTGCTTCATTTTTCTTTCACGCTCCTAATCTACTTCCATCTGGCACGGAAAAAAATCTTTGGAGGGAAACAACGGGTTAGCCCCAACAGAAAAAAAAAAAACCCACAACAACCACAAAAGCTTTTAGAGGCTCCCAGCTGTTCAGCTAAGCCTTTCCAGATGTGAGTTCTGACTTGCACCGAGGTTGCAAAAGAGAGGATCCACCCACCTGCTGCAGCCCGTGGGTTGCCTCCATAGGAACTGAGCTGGCTTTGCTTTGGCATGCAAGTCCTCGACGAAGCCAAACAAACAAACAGGCCAGCATGAACATAACAGCCGGGACAGAGGCTTCTTAGGGACACAAAGACCAGCCCTTGCAGAACAAGGATCGGGTCTCGATGAGAGCCGTCCCTTCCTCAAAAAAACGTGTTTTACTTGGCTGGAAAAAAAATGCCAAAAATGAAATGCTAATGAAACCCTGAAGCAGACAAATCTGGAAAGGATAATAACAGGGTGGGATTCAGCCAGTTCGCAGCAGTTCGGCAGAACCGGCTGTTAAGTTCCTGAGCAGTTTGGTGAAGCGGTTGTTGGAATAAATCATTAGGGCAGAGAACCGGTTGTTAAAATTATTTGAATCCCACCACTGGATAGGAATAAGCTAAGATAAAGAGAAATCTAGTTAAAACTATTCTGTTACACTATTATAATTGTTCTTAGTATATATGCTAATATTCCTTTATGTTCTTTCTTTGCCTTTCGGTAAATGATATGCCCTGACAATACACTGTATTCAAAATGTTTACGTGTGTTGTGTGTGTGTGTGTGTGTGTGTGTGTATACACACAGAAAGAAAGAAAGAAAGATAGATTATTTATTAATTAATTTATTTTATTAATGGGACTTATATGCCGCCCCATCTCCGAAGACTCGGGGCGGCTTACAATAAAAACAAACACAATAAATATTTAAAAAAGAATTAAACTAATGGTCCCAATTAATACAAAACTTAAAAACCACCAAAATCTAAAAACCACCTCACCCATGGGTCACAGATTAGATAGATAGATAGATAGATAGATAGATAGATAGATAGATAAGATAGGTAGGTAGGTAGGTAGGTGTAGGTAGGTAGATCTGGAAAGGAGACCAAGAAGCGGCCGTAAAATGTTTGTTGCTAAGCAAGGCAGTTAAGTCAGTGAGTTTGTGAACAAAAAAGGAGAAAAAGCAAATTGGGTGTCCACACAATCCTTCCTCAAGGCAACAAAGAACTTGTGGTTCTACACATTAGACGGGATGAGTGCTAAGTCAACTTAGATTGTCCGAGATTTAATTATTGTGTGAACAAAGCCCCAGTATGGATAGGATTACCAGATACTTGAACGTTCAAAGAAGGACATTAGAATGAGAAAAGAGGACTAAGGAAGACATACTGACAGTTAGGAATTTGTATTTACAGTCCTCGGAGAAAAAGGGATTACAAGAGAATAAGCAGCCATACAATGGGGAATAGCCCTGGGGAGGAATTGTGCTAGCCCAGCGCTCCTCAACCTTTCCAGCTCCCTCGCACAAGTGGCAGAGCCTTGTGCTCTTTCAAACTGTTGTTAAATGAATCATTCGGTCATTAAGCAAATCTGGCTTCCGCCATTAGCTTTGCTTGTCAGAAGGTAGCTTGGAAGCTTGCACTGCTCCATAGCACAGGGGCTTCTCAAGGTACGACCGTAATTGAGCCTGGAATTACAGCCGTTAAGGCATGCCAGTCGTTAACTGGATCTCCATATGGCTGCACCCGTTTTTACAACCTTAGGCCAACATTTTTTTTTAAATTTTATTCATATTTATATCCCGCCCTTCTCCGGAGACTCAGGGCGGCTTACAATTTTTGGGATACAACCCAATGCGCTCAGCAATAGCCTTCCTTCCATTGTATATGCCTGCTTATTACTAAGCAGCATTTTTGCGAAGTCAGCTTATTGTCCCCAACAATCTTGGGTCCTCAATTTACCTACCCCGAGAGGATGGAAGGCTGAGTCAACCTTGAGCCTGGTGGGATTCGAGCCTGCAATAATTACAGGCAGCTGGAACTAAGTGCTAGGCTATTAACAGCCTGCACCACCAAGGCTTAATGACCACATGGTGGTCATTAAGCAAATCCATTGTCCAGGTGGACATTAAGTCATTACGTGACCAGTCATAAGTCGAGGACTATCCATAGGCAAACAGCGCAGAGTTGTGTGGCCCCAACTTTTATAAATTCACCAACAATCGCAGCCTAAATTTTCAAGAATGGCTTTTAAGAAATGCTTCCGCCCGTCAGGAATTTATTCAATTTTTTAGATGCCGTACAAATTCCCAGCACTGAGTCGCAAGAGAGCCAAACCGATTCTTCCCTGGGAATTTAGTAATGAAACAATATCTTGAGCTGGATTAGAATTCAGCCAATCCACAAATCTGGAAGAATTTGTTTTCTAATTTGTTTCTGTCCAAGATTGGTCCAGGGAGGAAAGAGAACAAGAAGCAGCCTTCAATTTGGAAAATGTTGGGTGGAAAAAAAAAGATGGGTTTGTCCTGAGAGAATATACAAGATATTTTTAGTCAGTTCCATCTGCAAACTGTTTATTAGTTGTGCTTAAGAGAAGGATAAATTTATCCAGCAAATGATTTTAAAGGTTCTATTTTATGTTTTGCCCCCTATATACGTCCCCTACTCCAATTTTCCCTCTGTTTTCTAGATGTTTGCCTTCTAGTTATAAAGTTTTTCTTCTCTTTTTTTCTTCTTCTCACTTTTTCAAATATAACACCTTAAGTTCTTTTGTTTTTAAAGTATGTAATTTTTAAATACTAGCACTGAAGCCAGTGGGGTGTATTGGTTAAAGGCGTCAGGATAGAAACTGGAAGGCTGTGAGTTCTAGTCCAGCCTTGGGCATGAAAACCAGCTGGCCCAATCACCAGGAGACGTTGAATTCTAGTTCTACCTTGGGCATGAAAGCCAGCTGGCTGAGTTTGCACCGATCTCTAGGAGACTATGAATTCTAGTCCTGCATTAAGCATGAAGGTCAGCTCAGTGACTTTGACCAATCACAGGGAGACTGTGAATTCTAGTCCTTCTTGAGTGACTTTGGGCCAGTTACCAGGAGACTGAATTCTAGTCCCTCCTGAGGCATGAAAATTGACTGAGTGACTTTGGGCCAGCTACCAGGAGACTGTGAGTTCTAGTCCTTCCTGAGACAAGAAAACTGACTGAGTGACTTTGGGCCAGTTACCAAGAGACTGTGAATTCTAGTCCTTCCTGAGACAAGAAAACTGACTGAGTGACTTTGGGCCAGTTACCAAGAGACTGTGAATTCTAGTCCTTCCTGAGACAAGAAAACTGAGTGACTTTGGGCCAGCTACTAGGAGACTGTGAGTTCTAGTCCTCCCTGAGGCAAGAAAACTGACTGAGTGACTTTGGGCCAGTTACCAGGAGACTGTGAGTTCTTGTCCCAGTTTAGGCATGAAAGCCAATTTGGTGTCTCTGGACCAATCCCCAGGAGACGGTGAGTTCTAGTCCTGCCTTGGGCATGAAGCCAGGTAGGTGACCTGAAGCTTGTCACCCTCTTCTTGGGAAGAAGGAAGAGACCACCAGACCATGAAAATCCTGCCTACAACACTGCAGGAATTTAATGTACCAACAGCCATTGTGTTCTAGTGATGAAGGAGCTGGACCAGAAAGCAGGAGACCGTGAGTTCTAATCACGCCTTGGACATGAAGCTAACTGGGTGACTTTGGGTCAGTCCTTCTCCCTCAGCCTTGGGAAGAAGAAGAAGAAAGAGGAGGAGACAGCAAGCTAATCCCCCCCCAAACCCTGCCCAGATATCTGCAGGGACTTGTCTGCGTAATTGCTAAGAGTCAAGAATAACTTGGAGGAACTAAAGAAAACAAAACCCAAAAAGTATTAATAGAGTTATATCAGCCTCAAGTCCTACCAGGCTTCCTAACTGTACCATCTGGAAAATGAACCTGGAAGGGATGAGCGAAGAACATTGGGAAGGGTGCCAAGTGTCTACATTCCCAGCAACGGGACACCCAAGAACATAAGAACATAGGTCTGGAAGGGACCTCAAAGGTCTTCTAGTCCAGTCCCCCTGGCTCAAGTCAAGACACCCTGTATCAGGGGGTCTCCAACCTTGGCAACTTTAAGACTTGTGGACTTCAACTCCCAGAATCCCTCAGCCAGCAAAAGCTGGCTGAGGGATTCTGGGAGTTGAAGTCCCAAAGTGCTAAGGTTGAGACCTAAGCCCTATGATCCAGGTCAAATGGCTCTCCAATCTCTTCTTGAAAGCCTCCAGCGATGGAGCACCCACAACTTCTGGAGGCAAGTCGTTCCACTGATTAATTGTTCTCACTTTCAGGGAATTTCTCCTTGGTTCTAGGTTGCTTCTGTCCTTGATTGGTTTCCATCCGTCGCTTCTAGTTCTGCCTTCAGGGGCTTTGGAGAATAGATTGACACCCCCCCCCTCTTCTTTGTGGCAGCCCCTCAAATATTGGAAGACTGCTCTCATGCCCCAGCCTAGTCCTTCTTATCATTTGACTAGACATACCCAATTCCTGCATAGGAATGGTCCATCTATGGATTCTACTGTATAGTGCAATATTGATGCAATATCAGGGGTTTTCAATTCAATGTATAAAATATGAAGGATGTGTGTTTCTGTTTATTTTCATAGTACACTGAAGATGGTATTTAATTTCATTGTACAAGGTGCAATGACAATAAACTAAACTACAGTAAACTAAACTACAGTAAACGAAACGAAACAAAACAAAATGAAACTAATCTAAACTAAACTAAACTAAACTAAACTAAACTAAACTAAACTAAACTAAACTAAACTAAACTAAAAACTTATGCAATGGCTCTTAAAAAGAGCCTTGGTGGTGCAGGCTGTTAATAGCCTAGCACTTAGTTCCAGCTGCCTGTAATTATTGCAGGCTCGAATCCCACCAGGCTCAAGGTTGACTCAGCCTTCCATCCTCTCGGGGTAGGTAAATTGAGGACCCAAGATTGTTGGGGGCAATAAGCTGACTTTGTAAAAATGCCGCTTAGTAATAAGCAGGCATATTCAATGGAAGGAAGGCTATTGCTGAGCGCATTGGGTTGTGCTCCAAAAACATTGTAAGCCGCCCTGAGTCTTTGGAGAAGGGCGGGATATAAATATGAATTTTTTAAAAAACTGTCTGATACACTTATATCCAGAGCTGGTATTCAGCTGGTTCTGACAGGTTCTGGAGAATCGGTAGTGGAAATTTTGAGTAGTTTAGAGGACCAGTAAATACCACCTCTGACTGGCCCCGCCAACCCCATCTATTCTCTGCCACTCATTGAGTCCCAGCTGATTGGCTGGGTCTTCTTTTGTTGCCCTGCACAGGAGAATGGAGCTAGAAAGCAGGTTAGTGGGGTGGAGAGGGAATGGAGATTTTATAGTATCCTCTCCCTGCCATGCCATCAAGCCACGCCCACCAAGCCACGCCACGCCCACAGAACCAGTAGTAATTTTTTTTGAATCCCATCACTGGTGGGGACGGAATGGAGATTTTGCAGTATCCTTCCGCTGCCATGCCCACCACACCACACCCACCACGCCACGCCCACCACACCATGCCCACAGAACCGGTAGTAAAAATATTTGAATCCCACCACTGCTTATATCCCATTTCTTGAACTCAAATAATGTCACCATCCCCATACAGAGTCGTTTTGCACAAATATCACAGCAGCAGCACTCACAACTGTTACTCACAAACAAGTCACTACAAAGGATTCCCCTAACTAACTGCCCAGGTATGCCAAATTCCACCCATTTCTAAACAACCACTCTTGGGTGTGTTTGCTAAGGCTCGACGCCAAGTTGATGGCATATAATTGAGAGGTCTACTGTAGCTATGCTGGTATTTGGTTTATGCATAAGACTGCAAGGACCGCAAAATAGAACCAAGTGATAGGAAATGTAGAAGCTAAAGTGCTCTGGGACTTTGGAATTCAAACAGACCAGCACCAGACTTAACAATTGTCGATAAGAAAGACAACAACACAACGAAGTCTGGGATAGAGGATGTGGTAGTAACTGCAGACAGCAGAAGAGAAGAGAATCCAGTCTGGATTCTGTGTTCACCCAAACTGTTTTTCAACAATTTGAAAAGACAGCAAGAAGTCATTATGTCCTAGTCGTCATGCGGTTTGGCTACTACTGTGGGAGTCCCTGCTGCTCTCTGAGCTTGGTGGCTTTCTTGCAGACATCTCATGATCCAACTAGGTAACATCATCAGGGTTAGTACACTGATGTTGTTGTGGCCCGCCATCGGCCATTGGAGCTGGCAGCAGAGTCAGACAGTGAGGAGGTTAGGGAGGAACCTGGGCCAGTCCTGGAGTCTGGGGAAGGCTCTGACAAGTGCTCTGCATCGGAGGCAGAGATTGGGCCAGGGCCGTCTGACAGTTATCAGCTGCCTTCAGAGTCAGAGATCAGTGGGGAAGAAGAACAGCTGGAGCCTGTTCCCAGTGTGCGCATGCACAGAGCTGCCAGGAGAAGAGAACAGCTAAGGAACAAGGGTCAACTTGGGAGTAAAGCCGCAGGTGGACGGTGAATGGCCCCTCCCATAGGGAATAAAAGAGGAACGAAAGGGAAGTTGGGTTTTGCAGCAGACAATTCATTCATTTGGGTGAAGATCTGTTCCTGCATTCTTGCTAATTATTGTCTGCCACAGTGTGGCATCTGAAAGATATTGGCCTGGCAACCCTCCAAGCCTGATAAAGATCTGTAATTGTGGAATATCATGAAAGACTGTTGAACGGGACTCTGCTGGAGAGGAATTCACTATAAACGAAATAAAAGGGGTTTATCGGGACGAGGAGACAGCTTCGTGCTGTTGGGTAAGCCTAGGTCAGAATAGATGCACTGATTTGTGTCAACGCACTGATGATGTTACCCAATTGGGTCATGAAACGTCTGCAAGAAAGCCACCAAGCTCAGAGGACATCAAGGACCCCACGGTGTTGCCCCGAGCTACAAATATTCTTTTCTGCTGGTTTGACTGCTGCAATGTGCTTTACCTGGGATGGCCCTTGAAGACCACTTACAAGCTTTTTATTATTATTATTCATATTTATATGCCGCCCTTCTCCGGAGACTCAGGGCGGCTTACAGTTTTTGGGATACAACCCAATGCGCTCAGCAATAGCCTTCATTCCATTGTATATGCCTGCTTATTACTAAGCAGCATTTTTGCGAAGTCAGCTTATTGTCCCCAACAATCTTGGGTCCTCAATTTACCTACCCCGAGAGGATGGAAGGCTGAGTCAACCTTGAGCCTGGTGGGATTCGAGCCTGCACTAATTGCAGGCAGCTGGAATTAAGTGCTAGGCATTTAACAGCCTGCACCACCAAGGCCCTTTATTTGATCTTGAATAAAAGAATAAGTCACTTAAAATATATATTTAATCCAGTAACCTAAAATACACAAGACTAAATCATACAGAATCATGCATCTGTCTTCAACTGTCTTCAACAAGCTTCAACTGTGATGGACATGCCTCAACATACCCATGTTACCCCTTTCGCTTCGCACGCTGCACTGGTTGCCAGTTGCTTTTGGGTGCGATTCAAGGATCTGATTGCTACCTATAAATTACGCATAGGGTATAATTTGGGAATTGAAGCCCACCCATCTTAAAATTGTCAAAGTTGAGAAAAGCTACACTTGAGTTTCCAGGTACGATGTTGCCCGAAACCTCATGCAATGTCTCAGTTGTTCTTCATCCGAACACTAAAATTATTTTAAATCTGTGTTGAGTTCAAGCCTCAAGCAAAAACTATGCGTTTCCTTCGATTTTTTTTAGAATCTGGGTAAAATCAATCTTCTTAAAAAACTTGCTCACGGGGAGGGGAATTGCAGCAGTTTTGACAGCTGTGAGGAAAAGACCAGTGACTGACCATTTTTACATTGCTTTTATGAAAGAAACAGAAAAAAGAAAAAAAAGGTCACTTCCATTTAAAGAGAAAATATTTTGCTTGCTGCTTGGATGCACGAGAGAGAGAAAGAGTATATTAGAGATTTATTATTCCCTTGAAGTACATGAGAACAGAATATGAATTACTGGATTCTCCCAGCCTGGCACCCTCTCAGCATGGTGGAGACTTTTTCAACCCAACCATGATTAATCTAGTAGGTTATATTATGAAATTAAATCCCATTGGTTCTTGCTAGACTGTATGTCCCTAATTATCCCTGTATATTGGTATAATCAAATCATACACTACATTCTTTCCTTTTGAGATTTAGCTTTTCCTGTATTAGAAGTAGGGTCTTCTGTGTGGATCTCAGTTATGGAGAAATATCATTTGAAGATCACTTTTAGCTACGTCTGTATTAGAAGCAAAATGACTTCTTGTTATTGAATAAGACATCTTATTCATGTTGCACATACCTTTTAGGTTAATTGTGGGTTTTAGGTATATGTACTGTTTTAATATAGGCCATTTAAATTTTAAATTATCACACAGTACTGGCTAACTGAAGAATACAGCCAAAGTCACATTATCAAGTTACAGTATTGAGGTAGACTCAGAAGACAGATGCATGATTCTGTATGATTTAGTCTTGTGTATTTTAGGTTACTGGATTAAATATATATTTTAAGTGACTTATTCTTTTATTCAAGATCAAATAATTTAAATAGTGCAGGCCAACTAATAGTATGGATGAATATTCAAAATGAATGACATATTCCTCTTTGGAACCTTTAGATGGAGAGTTATTTTTTTTAAATTGAACAAAAGAAGCTGATCAGAATGAGTTGTAGTATGCTTTTTCCACAAATGAATATTCAACTTGCTTATGTTAACTATGTTAAAGTGAGCTTGCATTCATTTGCTTCATTTTAGGAAGTTTGAAAAGGAAACCTCTGATGACATGCTGGCAAGCACGCACCGGGGAACAGGCACCCCCTGTTCTTCTGCCTTGCTGCTGTCAGATTCTGGAGGCTCCAGAATCCGCACCTAACTCTCAGGTGGCCCTGGCTCCATTGCTGTGTTGGATGCAGGACCCTCGTCTGAGCCCTCCCCAGACTCCCGGACTGGCCCATGTTCCTCCCCCACTGTCCCACTCTGCGGCCAGCTCTGCAGGCTGCTGCCAGACCACAACAACCAGGAGGCGGTGAATTCTAGTCCTGCCTTAAGCATGAAAGCCGGCTGGGGATTGGCTTTGGGCCAATCCCCAGGAAACAGGGAGTTCTAGGTTTGTTTTAAGAATGAAAGCCAGCTGGGCGACTTTGGGATAGTCAAACTGCCTCATAGGGTGGTTGTTGTGGGGAAATCTAAAGGGGAAGGAGTATTTTATGTACATTTGCCACTTGGAGTTACATATGAAGTAATATAGACGGGATTTAAAACAACCTAATATATTTTTAAAAGGAGAAGGAAATCCAGACAACAATCTCTCTGCCTATCAAAAATGCCAGAACTATTTTTTATAGGAGAGGTAGGCTCCTCAAGTATTGCACACCTTTCCTTTCTCTTCCTTTTTTCTTTCCTTCCTTCTTTTCCTTTCCTTTCCCTTCCTTTCCTTCCGCCTCTCCTTCTCCCTTCCCTTCCTCCTTCCCTTCCCTTCCTTTCTTTTTGCTCCCTTCTTCCTTTCCTTTCCTTGACTTCCCTTCCCTTCTCATCCTCCTCCTTCCACTTTCCCTCCCCTCCCCTTTCCTTTCCTTTCATGTCTTTTCTTTTCCTCTCCTCTCTTCTCTCTTCTTTCTTCCCTTCATGCTTAATTTAATAACCAAAATGACCGTAACCCACTTCCTGGTCGTTCGCAAGCCATTAAACCAGAAGCGAGACCAATAGATTGGACGGGCCAACGGGGAAACCTATCCACAGTTAACTCTACACCCTCCTTAGGTATTGTGCAAATGCAGCTATGCTACCAGGTCTTTCTCTCAACCGCTTCCTTGTGTTGTTTGAACACACTGTCATTTTTTTTTAATTACATTTATATCCCGCCCTTCTCCGAAGACTCAGGGCGGCTTACAATTTTTGGAGCACAACCCAATGTGCTCAGCAATAGCCTTCATTCCACTGTATATGCCTGCTTATTACATTTGCGGTGGGGGGGAGGCACCTGTGTTTTCACCGAGGCCAGGGTGCTTCCTTCTCACAAACCACGTGGGCTTTCCCCCAAAGACCCACCGACAGCTTCGGCAGTGGGAGTGGAAAGTCTCCTCCTTCCTTGCCACTCCAAGCAAATCCAGGAGCTCGCTTGGCCACCAGCTCTGCCAAACCCCTGCAGTTGTGATGGAAATGTTTTTGACATCACCACGACAACGCCCGTCCCGCCCTCGGCTCCCGGCTCGGCCGAGGGAAGAAAAAGAGACAGGCTTCTCACTGTTGAGACCGACGTCAGCTTTGCCCACCCCACCCCCCCCGGGCCAGGAGATCGGAGAAAGTCAGAGTTCATGGCCTACCATGGGAGCCCTTTCCAAGTCTAAGGACCGCCTCTTTTGCAGAAGGCTCCGTTGCTCGGGGGGAGGGGGATGCCAACACAAGAGAGTACAGGTGAAACTCGAAAAATTAGAATATTGTGCAAAAAGTTCATTTATTTCATTAATGCAACTTAAAAGGTAAAACTAATATATGAGATAGACTCATTGCATGCAAAGCAAGATAGTTCAAGCCGTGATTTGTCATCATTGGGATGATTATGGCTTACAGCTCATGAAACTGTAGCACTGATGACGTTACCTAGTTTGGTAATGAAACACCTGCAAGAAAACAACCAAGCTCAGAGAACATCAAGGAACCCACAGTTCTCCTCCTCCCTACCACCATCCATCCATCCCTTCTCCTCCTTCTTCTCAATCCATTCCTCCTCCTACATCCACCCATCCATTCATCTATCTATCCATCTATCTACCGATCCATCCTCCTTCTCCGACAGCCCATCAATTGCCTTTTGCAACTGAAACGCCGCAGTCCTAATTCAGGTGTTGAGTCCACAGTGAAGCACCGAAGGAGTCATTTTCTAAACCTGGAGAAAAGTCACTCAAAACTTCCATACACCAAAGAGAGACTAGGAAACTGTCCTGATATTCTGTGGCCCCTTTTCTGGCCAATTCCCTTGGTCAGAATTTTTAAAGAAAATTTAGACCTGCAAAATTATCCCTATTTGGTAGGAACTGCTGCCCCCTGGTGGGGATTTACTAGACTACGAATCCTGAAATACAAAATACTAAAGAAAAAATAAAAATGAAGAGAAGGAAAAACGTGATTATACTTGATGACCCCTCCATACAGTCTCTTCCGTACAGTCTCTTAAATCCGTAGTCTCCTAAATCAGAATTTCAGTAAATTTGCGCACAGGGAAACAATGTAAGACAAAACCCTTTTGTAAATTCTTTCACGTAGTCTTAATGAAACTTCGTTTTTATTATTTATTAATTGTGCAGTTTCTAGCCTGCACAATTACAGGCCTATATTTTTTTTTAAAAAAAAAATCACTTTGGACTTGGCTGCAAATGTCATCAGGTTTCTAGCCTGCACAATTACAGGCCTATATTTTTTTTTTAAAAAAAAATCACTTTGGACTTGGCTGCAAATATGATCAGAATTCGAACACGAGGCACCCCGGCCTCATATAAGATCTTGCTGATATTTTTCTTACAATTAGCAAGAGACCTATTTAAAAGACCAGCCCTATCTTGCAGGCTCTCCAGGCACAGGGTTTCAAATCAAACAAGATCCTTTTTTGCATTTTCAGTTTTTAGAGAAGCATCTGGCAACACTTCCATGGCTAAGCAAAGACAATTTTTC
Source organism: Naja naja (assembly GCA_009733165.1). Taxonomy (NCBI): domain Eukaryota; kingdom Metazoa; phylum Chordata; class Lepidosauria; order Squamata; family Elapidae; genus Naja; species Naja naja. The sequence continues at coordinate 47,562,069 of CM019154.1, forward strand.
TAAGTGAGCTTTGCCCCGTTTTAAGACCTTCCTTGCCACCGTTGTTAAGTGAATTGCTGCCATTGTGAAGTTATAGTAAAACAGTTCAGTGTATGCGGCTTCCCCACTGACTTTGCTTGACCGAAGGGCGCAAAAGGGAATTGCGTGACCGTCGTAAATATGAACCAGTTGCCAAAGCATCTGAATTGTGATCACGTGCGATGGGGATGTTACAATGGTCGTATCTGTGAAAAACAGTCATAAGTCTCTTTCTTTCAGTGCCGTTGTGACTTTGGATGGTCGAGCTGTTGTAAGTTGAGGACTATCTATAAATTTAAGGCTGCAACTAAGTTCCATAATTAAAGAATTTCCCGCCTTCCGCAGTTTTGTTCTGTTTTTTTCAACAGTTGCCTTTCAATCTCTGAAGAGGCTAAGAAGGGCAAATTTGCAGCTGCAGGAGCAGCCATGACTCACCGTACTCGCCAAAGACAAGGTAAGGGCACTGGCACCATGCCATGATCCATGAGACCGTTTTCACCCCGAGCCAGATCAACAGCATTCCCAAAGTGGCATCCAAGATGAAGTTCATCAAATAACTGTGGCAGAACCGGGAGAGAAACGAGGAAAACTTTGAAGAGAGCCAATCTGGTCCAGGGGTGAAGTACCAGGCTAGAAACCAGGAGGCTGTGAGTTATAGTCCTGCCTTGGGCATGAAAGCCAGCTGGGCGACTTTGGGCCAATCACTAGGAGACTGTGAGTTCTAGTCCTGCCTTAGGCATGAAAGCCAGCTGGGCGACTTTGGGCCAATCACTAGGAGACTGTGAGTTCTAGTTCTGCCTTAGGCATGAAAGCCAGCTGGGCGACTTTGGGCCAATCACTAGGAGACTGTGAGTTCTAGTCCTGCCTTAGGCATGAAAGCCAGCTGGGCGACTTTGGGCCAATCACTAGGAGACTGTGAGTTCTAGTCCTGCCTTAGGCATGAAAGCCAGCTGGGCGACTTTGGGCCAATCACTAGGAGACTGTGAGTTCTAGTCCTGCCTTAGGCATGAAAGCCAGCTGACTTTGGGCCAATCACTAGGAGACTGTGAGTTCTAGTTCTGCCTTAGGCATGAAAGCCAGTTGGGCGACTTTGGGCTAATCACTAGGAGACTGTGAGTTCTAGTCCCGCATTAAGCATGAAAGCCAACTCAGTGACTTTGACCAATCACTAGGAGACTGTGAGTTCTAGTCCTGCCTTAGGCATGAAAGCCAACTGGGTGACTATGGGCTAATCACTAGGAGACTGTGACTTCTAATCCTGCATTAAGCATGAAAGCCAGCTCAGTGACTTTGGCTAATCACCAGGAAACTGTGCATTCTAGTCCCACTTTAGGCATAAAAGCTGGCTGGATGACTTTGGACCCATCGCTAGGAGACTGTGAATTCTATCCCTGCCTTAGACATGAAATCCAGCCAGGTAATTTTGGGCCAATCACCAGAAGACGGTGAGTTCTATTCCCACTATAAGGATGAAAGCTGGCTGGGTGACTTTGGGCCAGTCCCCATCTTTCATCCCAACCCACCTCACAGGGTTGTTGTTGTGGGCAAAATAGGAGGAAAAAGGAACATTGGGCCTCTTTACCATCTTGCATTACTTATGAAAAATTATAATAACGGCAAGCTACAGCTATGTAAATAAAAAAATAAAATAAACATGTGAACTCAAGTCACTTTGAGCTGCAACCAAAGAATGCTGTATAAATCCAATCAAATCAAAGGCATGAAACCCAAGGAGGAAATTGACTATGGATTCTCGTTCGCTACAAAGCCATGGTGTCTATATACCTGTGATGACCTGGGGCATGGCACGAAGGCAACACAGCCAGAGAACAGGTATGAGTCCCTTTATTGGCTCCAACTTTGCCCCCAACGTCCCGGTTACTCGCTGGCCTGCAGAAAAGCTTTCCAATGAACCTGCAACAGCCTCTGGCTGCAGATACTGCAGGCCACGAATCTCAACACTAGATGAATTCAGCATTTGTTCCCAACGAACGCCCCTCCCCACTGCCTCTCCTTTAAACTCCATCCCCAGGTGTGCCTTGTGAAGAGAATTGGGGCCCTTTCCTCCCCCATAAGCCATGCAAACCATGTTGTTCTCTTCTGCGTTCTTCCCTGTGCGCCCTAGGATGAGGAGGGGGTGGGCCTTGGTGGTCTTCATCTTAACCCCCTCTCCCTTGTTCTACCTCTTCCCTGCTCTGCCCAGCCTGACTTTGCCCTTCCCCAGTTTCCTCCACAGCCAACGCAGCCAGTCTCCCGCTCTCTGTTGGCTGTTCACCTTGGATTCAGACTCCGACAGGGGCATGATGTCAGAGTGTTTACAGCGTGACTGCTATTGTGAGACAACCCAGGAGCAAAACACAGCACACAGAGATTTAGACAGTCAACAGTGGTTTATCTACAACAGTTATATACAGAAATATACATGGTAGGCAAAATAACTTAGAAGCAAGCAAACTTTCTTCTTCCTAACTCCAGGGAGACCTCTGCAATGAATACTGGACACAAGGAGAGAGAACGCTCCCTCTAATGGCTGCAATTATATAAACACCTCTTAAAGGGATAGAATCCATCCCCAGTTTTCAGGGGTGGGATTCAACCGGTGTTATTACTGGTTCGGTGACTCTGTTTTGCTGTGTGCACATGTAAAACAACCTTAGGCTGTGCCACCCGGACAGCTGAAAAGCACTGTGCGCAGGTGTGCAGCGTTTGAAAAGCCTCTTTTTCCCGGCTTTTTCAACCTCAGCTGTGCCACGCAAAGCAGCTCAGGTTGAAAAAGCCGGAAATAAAGGACAGGTAAGAGCCCGGGCGGGCATGTAGGCCAAACAGCAGTAAATACAGAACCGGTTCAGTGTCTGCTGCTCTTCAGAGCTACCAGTTCTATAGAACCGGGCAGAACCAGTAGCATCCCACCACTGCCAGTCTTAAGGGAAATACCCATGCTATGCTGATTCATTCTCTTATTGCATCAGCCACATCTGGCAGCTATTCACTGCTGGTCGGCTCTTAAATCCCAAGACCTTAACACCACTATTTCCCTATTTAGATGCAAAACCAAACCGTGATTTGCTGTGAACCAGGAATCTGGGAGGATAGAAGGACTGTACGGGTTTTAAAGGCACAACTCTTTATACACAAAAGTCAAACTCACAGAGAACAGGGATCCTTTTCCGTCAGGTCAGACAAGAAGACGTTGACAAAGTGGACGAAGATAGCTCCAATGGCTTGCTTGGAGGTGTCATAAAACCTTGAAAGGATTTGGATTCAAGAGAGAAACGTGCTTTAAAGACTTGGGGAGGGGACTTGGTTAATTCAACAGAACACAAAAGGAAAAAGATAGGCAGACCCCGACTTACGACCACAACCGAGCCCAACATTTCCGTTCTTAAGTGAAACATTTGTCAAGTGAGCTTTGCCCCATTGCACAACTTTGCTTGCCACCGTCGTAAAGTGAATCGCTGCAGTGGATAAGTTAGCCAACCCCGGTTGTTAAGTGAATCCAGCTTCCCCATTGACTCTGCTCGTCAGAAGGTCGCAAAAGGGGATCATGGGACGCTGCAATGGTCGTAAGTGTGAAAAACGGTCATAAACCCATTTTTTTCAGTGCTGTTGTAACTTTGGTCACTAAACGAATGGTTGTAAGTCAAGGGCTACCTGCACAGCTGTACATTTTCATTAAAAAAAAATGACTCGCCCAAACACAGTTGATTTCTAAAATTGCAGACTACATTCCCCAATGTCACCCTTATTTTAGCTAAAATTCATTGCCAACTTTTCCAGGAGAAAATAGTTCTACCTATCATCTTCTTCTTTCTATATATATATATATATATATAAAAGCAAAATATCCCTCATGCATCATCACAAAATCTCCAGAACCATAAAGCCTACAAACTTGCAATTTGGCACGTATGTTCCTCTTGGCTTCTAGGTGCTCACTAAGAAAAGATTTTTTGAAATGACCATCAGAGCATTTAGAGTATTTCCTATATTATTATTATTAACATGCTCTGATTCTAAGGAGTTCTACTCCCTCTCCCCACCTGAAAAGAAATCTCTTCCAAATGCAAAACACAAGCAGAGAAGAGGAGTTTCAGTTTCAGTTTCAGAGCAGCAAGCAGCTTTAGTTAAGCTAAAGTCATGCCCAGGCTCCTTGCTGTCTCCTTCTTGCTCACACAGCAAATACTGTTTCAGTTTCTAAACAGCACTCAACTCTCTCACACACTGACAGGATGCTAGCCAGATGAATACCAATGGAAGCTGGTAGGCAGAGGCAGAATTTCTTTTTCCTTATTTTCCTCCCAAAAAACTAAGCCTGACCACAGTTTCGTAGCGAAGCACGGGTATTCAGCTAGTGTTTCTATATCTATATATATTTTCATATCTATTTGCATATTTATATATATCTATATATATCTCTCCCTCCTCTCTCTCTCTCTAACCATATTCTCTATCTATCTATCCAATCTATCCAATCTATCCATCTATCCATCTATCTATCTATCTATCTATCTATCTATCTATCTATCTATCTATCCATCCATCCATCCATCCATCATCTATCAATCATCTATCTTTCTCCATCTATGTAATCTTACCATATTCTCCAAGATCGCCTCTCTTCTTTGGGCTCCTTAAATCGTTTTACTGTGAAAAGAAAATATTTATTTTTTAAAAAAATATAATAAATGGCAAAATGTATTTAACAACAATCTGGCTGGTCGAGCTTTAAATACATTGCATTCAGGGCGTTAAACTTGATATTCTTATTCAGATCATGTGGCCTTCCAGAGACCCAGGATTCGAGATGAGTAATCTCCACTCTTCTGCCCACCTAAGCAGTTCAAAAGCATGCAAATGCGAGTAGATAAATAGGTACCACTTTGGTGGGAAGGTAACTGTGTCCCGTGAGCCTTTGGCATATAGCCATGCTGGTGACATGACCATGGAAAATGTCTTCGGACAACGTTGGTTCCCTCGGCCAAAAAACAGAGATAAACACAGTGCCTTAGAGTCGGGTATGGCTGGACAGGGAAAACCTTACCTTTTTAATCTCCATTCTAAGCTGAGGTGCCCAGTGATTGGACCTAATTTTTGTTAGTGCTTGGTAAACAAATCAACATATTCCTGTTGATATTCTTTCTTCTAAGAAACCAGCCCCCGCCCAAAAGCAGACATTGGCAAATGTCACATGACCTAGAACACTGTAACTGTTGACCAGGACAGAACCAATGGCATCTGGGTGTGACCCCTGAAACGTACACAGCAAACCTCTAAATACAAACTCAGACTAACAGAATAACAGAGTTGAAAGGGACCTTGGAGGTCATCCAGTCCAACCGCTTGCTAAAGCAGGAGACCCCATACCACTGGTTCATTGTCCTCGCTGTTAGGAAAGGTTCTCTTAATTACAGGTTGTTTCTCTCCTTGATTAGTTTCCGCCCACTGTTTCCTTGTCCTGCCTTCTGGTGCTTTGGAAAATAGGTTGATCCTCTTCCTCTTTGTGGAAGCCTCTCAAATACTGGAATACTGACGTCATGTCACCCCCAGTTCCTTCTTTTCTCTAGACTAGCCAAACCCAAATCCAGGGGTGGGATTCTACCTGGTCGGACCAGTTCTATAGAACCAGTTGTTATGATTCTGGGCAGTTCGGAGAACCGGCAAATCATGCCACTGGCTGACTCCTCCCCTCCCTGCCACGCCCACTCACACCTTACCTGGTATGCCTGCCATCAAACTTGCCTGCTAAGTTACTATTTTTCCTTTTTTTTCCCACCGACCATCAGCTGTTCTGCTGTGTGGGAAGATTTAGATTAGCTAGAAAGCAGGAAATAGTTGGATTTCTCGCTTTCTAGCTAATCTAAAAGCAGAGCTGAACCTTCCTTAGGACCGAAGCTTCTATTTTTCAGTGCAGACTCAGGCAGCAGACTGCAGAAAGGTAGATGTCTGAGTGAATCTGTGATTCTGTGAGCAACTCAATCTGCCTGCCTGCTTTGCCTGCTTTTGGGTAAAAGTTGCTCTTTTTTAATAAAAAATTCAATATTTACGTAAATATTTATAGTATTTACATACAAGCCACACTCAGCCAATCACGTGACCACCAAGCCACACCCACAAATTAGACCACGCCCACAGAACCGGTTGTTAAGAAATTTGAATCCCACCCCTGCCCAAATTCCAAAACTGTTCTTGATACGTCTTAGGTCATATCTTCATTAACAACTTAGATGAGGGAATAGAAGGGGAACTTACCAACTTTGCGGATGATACTGAGCTGGCAGGAATAGCTAACACTGAAGAAGATAGGCTCAAGATCCAGATGGATCTTGACAGACTAGAACACTGGGCCGTATCTAACAAAATGAAATTCAATGTAGAGAAAAGTAAAGTCCTACACTTAGGCAAGAAAAACCAAAAGGACACATATAGACTAGGTGAAACCAGGCTCAATAGCAGTAACTGGGAGAGGGATCTTGGAGTCTTAGTGGACAGCCAGGTAAATATGAGCCAGCAGTGTGCCGCAGCAGCCAAAACAGCCAATGCAATCCTAAGGTGCATTAAGAGGGATACAATCCAGATCAAGTGAGGTACTAATATTACTCTATAAAGCCTTAGTAAGACCACACCTAGAGTACTGCATCCAGTTTTGGTCACCACACTATAAAAAAGATGTTGAGACTCTAGAAAGAGTGCAGAGAAGAGCAACCAGGATGATGAGGGGACCGGAGGCTAAAACATTCGATGGAACGGTTGCAGGAACTGGGCCTGGCTAGTCTAGGGAAGAGAAGGACCAGGGGAGACATGATAGCAGTCTTCCAATATTTGAGGGGCTGCCACAGGAGGAAGGGGTCAAGCTATTTTCTAAAGCGCCTGTAGGCCAGACAAGGAATAATGGATGGAAACTGAACAAGGAGAGATTCAACCTGGAAATAAGGAGAAACTTTCTGACAGTGAGAACAATCAACCCATGGAACAGAAGTTGCTTTCGGAAGTTGTGGGAGCTTCATCACTAGAGGCTTTCAAGAAGAGATTGGACTCCCATCTGTCAGAAATGGTGTAGGGTCTCCTGCTTGGGTGGGGGGTTGGACTAGATGACCTACAAGGTCCCTTCCAACACTGATTATCTGTTAAAAAGTTGAAATCTGTCTCCAGGCCTTTAATCATCTTCTCTGTGCTTTTTCCAAAGTCTCAACATCTTTTTTTGTAATTCGTTGTCCAAAACTGAATGAAAAGTCTACCTGGAACCTTTTCTGGGGGACAGTCCCCCAAAAATAGATCTCACAGATTTTTGTCCTACTTCAGCCCCTCTTTAATCGCAGCCAATAGTCTGTAATGCAGTATCCTTATTGAATTAATGTCTGTTATGCAGTTAATTATTTCCCTATCAACCCCCCTTTTGTCTTTAAACGCCACTGTTTTACTGCCTGTGATATTAATTACGTTGTCTCTGATCACTCTCTCAAATTTAATGAAGCTTGGCAAGAATGCACAAGTCATTAGCTCTCATCATTTTTAAATTGCCATCTTATCAAATCTTGACAAACTGGGTATTCAAACCTTGGTAGACGAGGCTCACAAAGTATTATTTCCCATCGACGGAAGAGTTTAAAAACATGGTAATCCCGAGATCATCTTACGAGCTGAAAATTCTGTTTTTCTCTTTCAAAACCTGACAACTTCAGAAAAAATCAGAGCCTGTACCTGGTGGAATTTCTGGTTTTGCTTAAAAAGGGGCTTGTGGGGGGGGAGATTAATGACATCATGAGGAGGTCATCTTGCAAAAGACTCAAACCGCACAATTGGTGTCATGTGCACAATGAGGCACAATGGCCTCAGAAAGGCTTGCATCGGAGGCCTGTTCCCGTTTCATTTTATGGGAGAAACCGGACACGGCTGAAAACGGAAAAGATTTTTGATGTCTGGAAAAACATCTAGTGCAGCAGGGAAGGGGTCATTGCTTTGCTCCCGTTATATTGTGAGACAAGTGGCATATAAATGTAATAAGGGATGGGATGGAATAGGAGAACAGAATAGAACAGAATAGAATAGGAATATAGAACAGGAAAATAGAATAGAAATAGGAATAGAATAGACAATTAGAATAGAATAGAATAGAATAGAATAGAATGAAGGAGG
>CM019154.1:47571219-47631889 GCA_009733165.1 Naja naja
GAACGGAATGGAAGGAAGGAAGGAAGGAAGGAAGGAAGGAAGGAAGGAAAGAATAGAATAGAATAGAATAGAATAGAATAGAAGAATAGAACAGAATAGAACAGTACGCAAACAGAAAGATACTAATTCTCGTGTCCAGTTTATAGACTTTCACTGTGTGGGAACAAGATGTCTGGCTATATACATCTTTTGGTGTGCATCGGGACTGTTGTTGTTTAGCACCCTCACCACACCAAAGGGGCCCTGAACTTTACTTCTTCAAAAAAAAAAACCACCCAGGGAGGGAGGGGCGCTAAAAATTTCCAGACATGAATCAGGCTGCAGGGCTTCTTCAGCCCAGCCCCAGGGACTACATTTCCCCCCACTCCCGTCTCCCCCTCCCATTCAGCTCAGCTTCTCCAGATGGCCAAGTGGGCGAAACAATGGCAAAAGACACCAGAGCAGCTGCCCCACAGAAAAGCCAGCATAGCCTCACGTTGCCAAGCCGAGATGCCAAATCTGGCAGGGGGGCCTAGGAAAGGAAGGCCGGGCCAACAGGATGGGGAAGGAAAAAGGTTGTGGCTTTGAAGTTTTCGCTACGGATGGCCCCATAACAGCCACCCTGGACTGCCTTGCCACAGAAAGGCCACATTGGATCTCTTTTTAAGACATTCAATCAAACAATAAATTGAAGCCTTAAAATCGTACACTGCCCAGGGTCCCTCTGTGAGGAGGTGGTCAGTTCTTAAATATGATAGAGAGCAAGATTCATGCATGCATGCATGGATGGATGGATGATAGAAGTGTAGATAAATAACTGTAGATAGACAAAGACAGAACTAGATACATGACAGATAGACAGAAATAGCGATAGACAGACAGAAAGATAGACAGACAGATATAAATAGACAAATATAGATAGATAGGATAGATGGATGGATAGATAAGATAGATATAGACGAAAGATAGATAGATGATAGAACAGATATAGATTTTTTTATTTTTAAAAAATAAATATGATATATGAAAGATAGATGAAAAATAGATGATAGAAGATAGATACGATAGATATGATAGATAGATGGATGGATAGATAGATGGATAGATGAAAGATAGATAGAAGAAAGAAAGATACAGATAGAAAGATAGATAGGGATAAAGATGGAGGGAGGGAGGGAGGGAGGGAGAGAGGGAGGGAGATAGACAAACAGGCAAACAGGTAGATAGAACCAAAAATACAAGATTCAATTTAAACAGTCAAGTTTCTAGGTCTCATGACTACAGAAACGAGAATCACCCAAATTTCAAAAGTTTCTATTCTTAGGAGTATTACCTGGAGGATTGAGAGCAGTACTCACTCAAAATCTGATATTATTTTGATTATTTGTGCATTCCTTGCTTAAAACAGTTTTTTTTTTGTTTTTAAATACATGTCTGATTTGAACCCAATGTAAGACTTTCAGATTGGGGTTCCTTCTTCCCCAGCATCTCTTCAGACCCAACAGGTGGGGGAAAAAACGCAGTGTAACAAGTAGGCAAGTTTCTAAGCTGCAGTGAGATATCAGGTGGCTGGCTTTCCTTATTGACTCCTGTCTGACAATATAATCACAGAATAAGGCAGAGGTCCCCAAACTTGGCCACTTTTAAGACTTGTGGACTTGCTGGCTGGAGAATTCTGGGAGTTGAAGTCCACAAGTCTTAAAGCTGCCAAGTTTGGGGACCCCTGGAATAAGGGTGCAAATCAACCATCAGTTTTAACAGGATGAGGTCAAGGCTTCCCTGAAGATATGGCAACCCAAAGAGAGTAGCGGTGAGGATTGGTAAAAGTTAAAGGAAAGGAAGAGTTTTTTCGATTTAGAGAGGCTTTTCAAAGAAACAAGCATTTAGCCTACCATGTTCCACCTGAAACACACTAAATACCCATAATTTTTTTTTTTACACAAAGTGGTCCTTGGGTGTCACTCTGCTCAGGTTCTCTGTCTCAGAAAGTTGGAAAGATCTTTGGTTATCCCAGGCAAGGCAAATATTGTGCCTGGAAGATGGGCTGAGCAGAAGAAAGCAGAAAGGAAGGAAGTCGAGACAAGGAGAGAAAGACAGGAGGAGGAGAAAGGAGAAGAGAAAGAAAGGGGTGAGGAGATGGAAGAAAAGAAAAGGAAGAAGGAAAGACTGAAGGAAGGAAAGGAAGGACAGAAAGAAATGGAAAAGAGTGGAAGGAGGAAGGAGGAAATGGAGGAAAGAAATGGAAGGAAGGAAGGAAGGAAGGAAGGAAGGAAGGAAGGAGGAATCAGGAATGAGGAAGGAAGGAAAGGAAGGAAGGAAGGAAAGATGGAACAAGGAAAGGCAGGAAGGAGGAGGAAAGGAAGCAAGAAAGAAAAGAGAAGGAAGGGCAAAGTTAAAGGAAAGGAAGGAGAAAGGAGCAAAGAGAAAGAAAGAGAAGAAGGAGAAAAGAGAAGGAAAACAAAGGAAGGAGAAGAGAAAGAAAAGAAAGAAGCCAAAGCCGCATGAGCGTGCTGAAGGCGACCAGGGCCAGCAGCGCCTGGACAAAGACCCCGAAGCGGTTGAGCAGCGCCCCGGGGCCGCAGCCCTGCGGGCGGATCCTGACGCGCGTCAAGTTGGGCGCCGGGAGCTCGTCGGAAAGCAACGCCATCCCGGACCGAAGGCGAGCCCAGAGCCGCGCAGCAGCCGCCGCCACCGCCGCAACGCTTCCTTCCCGGCTCAGACGCAGCTGCGGGCGCGGGATTCGCGCCCCGGGGAGACTCAAAGTAGCCCGGCTTCCTCGGGGAGGGGCTAGTAATAACGCTCCCCCGCCCCGGGAGGGCGCGGCTCGGAGGGAGGCGGCCCCGCCCGCGGCCCCGCAGGAGTTGCGGCTTGTAGGATCGCGGGAGTGGGGAGGCACCCAGGGGTCCCAGGCTGCTTTCAAGCCAAGCCACGAAATTTGGCTGGGTGGTTCCCCACGACAGAATCCGAATCCGAATAGAGCTGGAAGGGCTCTTGCCTGCTCAAGCTTGGCAAGCGTTTAAACTTGTGGACTTCAACTCCCAGAATTCCTGAGCTAACATGACTGGAGGAGGAATTCTGGGAGTTGAAGTCCACACGTCTTAGAGCTGTCAAGTTTGAAGACTCTGCCTTGTACTATTTCAGACAAGCGGCTGTCCAGTCTCTTCTTGAAAGCCTCCAGTGATGGAGCATTCACAACTTCTGAAGACACGGTTCCACTGGTTAATTGTCCTCACTGTTAGGAAGGTTCTCCTTAATTCCAGGTTGCTTCTCTCCTGGATGAGTTTCCACCCATTGCTTTTTGTCCTGCCTTCAGGTGCTTTGGCCCCCTCTTCTTTGGGGCAGCCCCTCAAATACTGGAAGTCTGCTATCATGTCTCCGCCAGTACTTCTGTTCTCTAGACTAGCCAAACCTAAATCCTGCAACCATTCTTGATACGTGTTAGTCTCCAGGCCTTTAATTGTGGCGGCTCCCACTTTATGGACCCATCTTCCACCGGAGCTCCGGCTGCCCCCGGATCTCCGCACCTTCCGCCACGAATTTAAAGACCTGGCTATTTGCTCAGTCCAGGCTGTGCTTGACCCCCTGGGGGATTTGATTGTTTTAACTTTGGGGTTTTAAATTCAATTTAATGAAATTCAATTCAATGAAAGCTTTGGTGGCTCAGGCTGTTAAATGCCTGCTCTTAAGATCCAGCTGTCTACAATTACTGTAGGCTCGAATCCCACCAGGCTCAAGGTTGACTCAGCCTTCCATCCTCTCGGGGTAGGTAAATTGAGGACCCAAGATTGTTGGGGGCAATTAGCTGACCTTGTAAAAATGCCGCTTAGTAATAAGCAGGCATATACAATGGAAGGAAGGCTATTGCTGAGCGCATTGGGTTGTGCTCCAAATTGTAAGCGCCCTGAGTCTTCGGAGAAGGGCGGCATATAAATGTAATAAAAAAAAATTTGGCTTGTATTTTGTTTAATATGTTTTTAGGTAATTTATTTATTGCTGTGTTTTTAGTTGTGAGCCGAGTCCTTTTGGAGAGGGGGCGGCATACAAGTCGAATAAATAAATAAATAAATAAATAATAATCTTAGTTGCTCTTCTTTAGACACTTTATACATCTTTATAAACCTTATACAACTTTATATATGATCAAATGAACCATTGACCAAATCACGGTTTATTATTCATTATTTATTATACAGGCTGGTTTGCAATACCTGGGACTGGTTTGGGTTTTTGTTTCTGCCCACCCCCTATTTGGATTTGAATTTGGGGACCCCCTGCTGCAGAGTCTTGCATGCTGCAAAGCATCTTGCAAAGAAAAAAAAATTAAAAAGGGAAATTCAGTCTCCACAGACCTGCATAATTGATTGGTGGATCACTTTCTGATGGCTCAGAGTTTTTCCAGATGTGCTGGGGAAAGGAAATGGGAGAATGTGCCAGTGAAGCCACTGATGGATCCTCCATATGGAGAGGAAATATATCTCTGGATCTGGAAAGGGGGATTACATTATCCCAGCAGAGCAGAGGTTTCCTAAGTTGGCAACTTTAAGACTGGAGGACTTCAACTCCCAGAAGTCCCCCAGCCAACAAGACTGACTGAGGAATCCTGGGAGTTAAAAGTCTTAAACTTGCCAAGTTTTGAAGACCCTTGCTGTAAAATCTCCAGTCAGAGGTGGGATTTGCTGGTTCTCCGAACTACTCAAAATTTCCACTACTGGTTCTCCAGAACTGGTCAGAACCTGCTGAAGACCACCTCTGGTTTGAAGCATGATCTGCTATGACCGTTGTAACATCCCCATGGTCACGAGTTCAAAATTCAGGTGCTTGGCAACTGGCATGTATTTTTGACTGTTGCCGTGTCCTGGGATCATGTGATCTCCTTTTGTGACCTCCCCAGCCAGCATCCGACAATCAAGTCAATGGAGGAAGCCAGATTCACTTAACAACTTTATGATTCACTTAACAACTGCAGCGATTCGTTAACTGCGACAAGACAGGCAGAATCAGGCACAACTCATGTAACAACCTCCTTGCTAAAGAATGCAAATTCTTGGTTCCAGTTGTGGTTGTAAGTTGAGGATGACTGCATTTTGAAGAAAACTTGGCTTAAAGCTGGTATCATGCCCCTGGTGGAGACTGACTCTGAGGGAGAGGAGGAACAGCCGACAGGGAGTGGAAGTGTGACTCTGGAGGCTATGGAGGAGGCTGGGGAAGGGCAGAGGCCAGCTGGGCAGTCAGAGGAGGACCCAGGCCCATCCCCTCTCCATGCTAGGGCACACAGGGAGGAGAGGATAAGGGAGAGATGTGGTCTACTGGGGAGGAGGGGGCCTTGATCCTCTTCATGGGCTGTAGCTGTGACAACTGGATAAGAGGACAGACATGCGTACAGGCGAGTGCTGGACACAAAGCATGGAAATATCTCTAGTTTGTTGTTCCTCTCTGAGTTTGGTGTCCTTCCCAGTGTGTGTTCTGATATCTGTGGACGTCTTCAAGTCCTTGTCTTGCCTGGTTTGTGTTGTTTTTTACTCTTTATAATTTATAGGCTTTTTTAGTTTAAATGGCATCTCCTCCTTCTTGTAACGGTTTGTGTGGGAGTTTTTTGTCTTCTGTCAAGGATATTTGGAGCTTGGAAGCAAAGTGAAGGAATTAAAAGGGGCTTTACCTGTTTTTTTGTGACTGTGTTTATTTTGTATCCCACCCTGGGTGATCACAGCTGGTTAAAGAAAACCCTGAGTTTGCTTTACACCTCATACTGTACTGATTCCTGATTTGGAGTGGAGTGTGTGTATGGAGTGTATCAGGGATGGGATTCTACCGGTTCGGCCTGGTTTGGTCAAACCGGTAGTAAAAATGCTAAGCATTTGGTCAAACTGGTATTTTTTTTCCTCCCGACGATCAGCTGTGCCGGGATCTCCCTTGCTGCCCTACTACTTTGCCCTGGAAGCTTCCCTGAGGCCCAGGACACGAAAAGGGGAGCATGGGGCAAATGCTGCATGGCTGCCTCACGCTCCATTTTTTTAACCTTCCTGGGCCTCAGGAAAGCCTCCTGGGAGCAAAAACGTCCCAGAGGCCCAGGAGCCAAAAAAAAACCCCAGAGCGTGGGGGTGTGTGTGTGCTGCACCAAAACAAGAAAAGCCACGCCCACCCCATCACATGGCCATGCCCACCTAGCCACTCCCACAGAACCAGTAGTGAAAATATTTGCATCCCACCCCTGGTGTGTATGTGTGTGAAGCCTACAGTAAAACGGTACAGCGCTTTAGCTGCTGGCCTGGAAACCTGGAGACTCTGAGTTCTAGTCCCGCCTTAGGCCCAAAGCCAGTTGGATGACCTTGGGCCAGTCACACTCTTTCAGCCCTGGGAAGAAGACCATGGCCAGAGCAAACCCCTTCTGAAATCCCACCAAGAAAACTGCAGGGATCGGTCCAGGCAAATCAACAGGAGACAATGCTGACCAGAAGGGATATACAGAACAGAATATCACAGAGTTGGTACCACCTATGCTACACCTGTGCATTTGCTTTTTCTGGCCTAAATGTAGAACCTTCCTTTTTTTTCCACCACTGAATTTCATTTTGTTAGATATAGCACCCAATGTTCCAAGTCTGTCAAGATCTTTCTGTATCTTAAGCCTATCTTCTGGAGTGTTGGCTATTCCTGACAGCTTGGTGTCGTCTGCAAATTTGATGAATTCCCCATCTATCCATCCCCTTGTCCAAATCATTGATGAAGTTGTTGAAGAGTACTGGGCCTAAAACAGAGCCTTGGGGGCACCCCACTGCATACTTCCCTCCCATGTAGATGCAGTTCCATTGAGGATTACACATTGAGTGTGGTTGGTCAGCCAGTTACGAATCCATCTGGTGGTGATGCTGTCAAACCTACCTTTTTCTATTTTATCAAGTAGTAGGTTGGGGTCTACTTTGTCAAATGCCTTACTGAAGCCCAGGTAAATTATATCGACAGCATTCCTCTGGTCCACTAATTTTGTCACTTTGTCAAAGAATTCAATAAGATTGACCTTGTGGGGTCTTAGTTCTTACATTAGAATGATGTAACTGGTTTTATGACTTATTTGTCTTCTGACTGCATCTCCATATTTTCTGTCTATCTAGCAAAGCACTTGAGGAAAATTATAATTTATAATTAGGATCTACAATGTAAACAACATGACCCAAAGGAACGTGAATAGGAAAAGAAGGGCTAAATTATGCGCAAGCATGCTTCCTATACAGAGGGGTTTGTAATGCATGTTAAAACAGAACATTACCTTAACTTATTATTCTGAGGGATGCCTAGCTGAAAAACTAGATTTATGCTTTAACGTGGTGCATGGGATTATGACATTAACAAAATGTCACTAAAAACACAATATAGCTTAGTATCATAATCTTCTTCTTTTAGCAAAGGTAAAGGTTCGCCTCGCACACATGTGCTAGTCGTTTCTGGCTCTTTCTGTTACAAAGCGGAAGAGCCAGCGCTGTCCAAAGACATCTCCATGGTACTGTGGCCGGCATGACTAAATGCCGAAGGCACACAGAACACTGTTCCCTTCCCACCAAAGCGGTGCCTATGTTTCTACTTGCATTTTTACATGCTTTCAAACTGCTAGATTGGCAGAAGCTGGGACAAGTAACGGGAGCTCACTCTGTTACGTGGCGCTAGGGATTCGAACCGTCGAAATGCCGACCTTTCGATCACAAGCTCAGCATCTTAGCCACTGAGCCACCGCGTCCCTCTTTTTTTAATAACCCATCTTTTAATGACCCATCTCCTTTAATGACCCCCATAATCCCTTGCAGGGTGGAGTCTGGGCAACTGAATGGAACTAACAGCGTGTTTACTGGCCGGATGCCCTTCCTTTCACCAATGCGGAGTTTTGTCCAGCAGATCTATTCTCATTGTGCCCAGAGAGAGAAATATTTGCCTCTAGCTAGGATTAAACTCACAGCGTCCTGATTATGACTCTAGGCCACCGCATCACTCACAACATAGCTTAGTATGATGAGGTGATATGGAAGTATAGTTGGTTGAAACCCTATCGATGTCAAAATTCTTCTGAATTTTGAACAGGTTTATCTTCTGAACAGGGTTTTTTTTTACTTGTTTGTGGGAAATAACTGGGGAGGGGGAGTGAAGTCCCCTAACCTGGTTTAAACCACAACTGAGCAGATATACAGGTTAATCCCAAACTCTAACTAGCCACATTGATGGGGTCATACTACAGGCAGTCCTTGACTTACAACCATTTGTTTAGTGACCATTCGAAGCACTGCAAAAAAGAGACTTACATCCATTTTTTACACTTAATGCCCATTGCAGTATCTCTGTGGTCATATGGTCAGAATTCATATGCTTGACAACTGCTTCATATTTACGATGGTCATGCAATCCCCTTTTGCAATCTTTGGACAAGCAAAATCTATGGGGAAGCCAGATTCACTTAAGCACCGTGTTCCTCACTGAACAACGGCAGTGATTCATTTAATAACTGTGGCATGAAAGCATCTTAAAATGGGGCAAACAACATTGTCTTGCTTAGCAACAGAAATTTTGGTCTCAGTTATAAGTTGAGAACTACCCATACTGGCTTGCTACAACACGTCAGCTAGCTTTCTACTTCGGGTCTCATGTGAATCCCAGGCAGTTAGTGTAATTCAATCCATCAACCAGAATGGAGCTGGAAGGACCTTGGAGGTCTTCTAGCCTAACCCCCTGCTAAAACAGGAGACCCTGTCCAATTTGAGACAAGGGGCTGTCCAGTCGGTGAACTATGGCTTCATTTAACCATGGTTGTTCAGAGCTGGGTAAATCTGGATGGGGAGTATTGTGGTTTGCCGGCAGCCTGTGCAGACGGCAACGGAATTGGACAGTGGGGAAGAATGGGGGCCAGTCCGGGAGTCTGGAGAGCAAGAGATGGGGCCAGGACCATCTGGGAGTTGTGTACTGATTCTGGAGCCTCCAGAGTCTGCCAGCAGCCAGGCAGAGGAACAAGGGGATCTGTTCCCAGTGCGTGTATGCGCAGAGCTGCCAGAAGGCAAGAGCAGCTGAGACAAAAGGGGTGACTCGGGAGTAAGGCTTGGAGATGATCGCCCCTCTCATAAGGTATAAAGACAGGCAAAGGTGAAGAAACCTTTGCAGGAAGCAAAGTCGTTCGCTGTGTTCAGATGAATCCTTGAAGCTGTGTGTAGACTTTGTACTTTGATTGGGTTTTTTTATAGTTCATTTGGCACTCTAGTTGTTGGCAGCACCTCAAAGGAGAGAGAGGTGGGTGCTTATCTCGAGGGACTGTTTGGGACTCATTACGGGCTGGAAATGAACATAATTCCCAGCGTTGAAATAAAACAAGAGTTGTTTTAACTGAGCATGTGCTTAATTACGGTCTCACGAAGGCTTGGTCAAGAACAGGGAGTTTAACACGTCATCCAAGTCACCCTCTGGATTTTATTTCCCAAGCAACATACCAGAGCCAAGTTTTAAGTGGCTGGCACCTGGCCATCTTATGTCTCTCCCTGGGATATATTATTACATGTGCAAAGAATCGTTTCCACAAAAACCAACAGGATTGCAGGGTTGGGAGTAAAAAAATCCATCTGGTTCAGTTCCAAGCCAGGAGACAAGCCGTGGAGATAAAATGGAGACTGCTGGAGTCTGATAGGAAAGAGAGATTTATTGATGAAGCAGAACAGAGGTAGTATTCAGCCGGTTCTGACCAGTTCTGGAGAACCGGTAGCGGAAATTGTGAGTAGTTCAGAGAACCGGCCAATCCCGCCTCTGACTGGCCCCCCACCATCTGCCTCCCGAGTCCCAGCTGGAGTCTTTTGTTGCCCTGTACAGGAGAACGGAGCTGGAAAGCAGGTTAGTGGTGTGGGGAGGGAATGGGGATTTTGCAGTATCCTCCCCCTGCCATGCCCACCAAGCCATGCCCACCAATCCATGGGATGCCCATCAAGCTATGCCCACAGAACCGGTAGTAAAATTTTTGAATCCCACCACTGAAGCAGAACCATCTCATACCCAATGAGCAGTTCTGGGTCAGCTAACCAAATGGTTAAACGAGGGGATGGATCTTTCAGGGTTTCTGTGACTTTGGAAGTTTGGACCATTCTGGGGGTGGTGCTAAGAAGGGCTTGCATCCTGAAAGGATGTTGGGCAATTCCTATTGTGTCTTAATGGTTTTTGTCCTGTGTTGGATCTTGGGTGGGGGGCTGCTTACTCTAATCCTACCATTCTGCTTTTGTTAGCTGTCAAACTTTGCTGCAAGCAATTTCAAGATATTGAGTGGATTTCTGCCTGCAGTATTTGCTTTGCTTATGAATGGAGCCATCTAGATAGTTGTCTTCCTCTTTCAATAAGCTCTTTATCTCTTTAAGTGCTGGTATCTACCGTGGGCTGTTAAGAAAGACTTGGGAGCTGCTTCCTGCCTGTTCTGCCTCTAAAAACATGTTTCTCCATTTCTCCTCTAGGGAAATATAATATTCTGCCTTTTTAATATTTCCCAAAATATTTCATTCTTCTAGGAGGGCGGTGGGGGGTTTCCCACAGCAGCATCCAAGAGTTATTCCTGACTTCTGGGGCATTTATATAGAGAGTGCAAATGATGGGAAATGTAGTCCAGCTCTTCCAGATCCAGAGGGAGAAAGTTAAGACAACGACCTAAGCTTGCAGGAGTTCCTATAGGTTAGAATAGAATAGAATAGAATAGGATAGGATAGGATAGGATAGGATATAATAGAAAAGAATAGAATAATAGAATATAGAATAGAACAGAATAATAGGGAAAAGAATAGAATAGGGAATAAAATAGAGAAAAGAATAGAATAATAGAATATAGAATAGAATAGAATATAGAATAGAATATAGAATAGAACAAAACAGAATAATAGGGAATAGAATAGAGAATAGAATATAGAATAGAACACTACTAGGAAATAGAATAGAATAGAATAGAATATAGAATAGAATAGAATATAGAACAGAACAATAGAGAATAGAATAGAGAATAGAACAGAGAATAGAATAGAACACTACTAGGAAATAGAATAGAATAGAGATGTAGAATAGAATAGAGAATAGAATAGAATACTAGGGAATAGAATAGAATAGGAATAGAACAGAACAGAATAGAATAACAGACTTGGAAGGGACCTTGGAGGTCTTCTATTCTAACCCCCTGCTTAGGCAGGACACCAGTACATACTATTTCAGACTAGCACGGAGGGTGTCCTAACTCGCTTAGAACCGGGTTTATTCGCCTCCACCAAGGTTTCCCCGCCGCCCCTTTTCACTTCTTAGCCACCGGCCAGAACTCCACGGGAGACCCGGGCGAAGGCTCCACCGCAGCCAGTCAAAAGCGCCCCGCGGAATCCTGGCACTGGGTGGGGAGGAGGTTTCACTCTTTTTTCTTTTTTCTTTTTTTTTTGCGCAAAGCGAATGTTGGCTCAGGGGCTGCCGAAAGGAGGCACGCGCGCTCCCACTCCCTCCCTCCCACACACGCACACACACACACACACGGGGAGTCCCCCAGCCCCATGAGCCGAGCCAGGCGCGCGCACACGCACACACACACACACACACACACACACATGCGCAGTGCGCGGATGCCATATTGGAAGAAGGGTGTCGGAGGGGAAGAGGAGGGGAGCCGCGCGGGGGGTGGGGGGCTCCGCCGTTTTTTGGTTCCCCAGCCGGAGGGCAAAGGAAGCGAGGATCGCAAACTTGGCGCAGGTAAAAGGGCCGCTGGCCCGAAAGGACAGCCGATGCCAGGGGCAGGACGCGAGATCTCGGGTGGGAGAAAAACGCCTGGATGGCGGGGCTGGGTTTGGTGGTGGGTTTTTTCTCCTTCCACTCTTTCTTTCTCTCTTTTTTTCCCACGATTCCCTTTTTTTTGGCACAGATTTATTCATAGCCGAGTTGCGGAGAAGGAAAGGGGAGATCTCTCGAGTCCCGGCCGAGGAGGGAAGGGGGTGTTTCAGGGTCCGCCTGCCTTTCCAGGAGGAGGTTTCTCTCCCCCCCTCCCCGCGTGGGGTTCGGGGTTCCCCTAGAATCCGCCTGGCCGGACGCGCAACCAGCCAGCCCCCTTTGCGTAGGAGAAGCGCGGGCGCCCCTTTTGGTTCCTTGCTCCGGGTGGCCGCTCCGACTGTCGGGAGACCCGCAGCCTCCCTTTTAGGCAGCCCTGGGGTTAGTTAGACCCGATCCAGAGCAGTTGGACCCGATCCAGAGATGGCGCGCCCCAAATCCACGCCTTAAGCTCCCCGGCTGCGGGAACCTTGCGCAGATTGGGCTAGCCGTTTGGTTCTCGGGAAGGAGAAGGAAGGTTGGGTGGGGGGAAATCTGCAGCCCCTCCCCTAACAGGAAGACACTATTGGATCGCCTTTGGCGTGCCGCGCGTCTCTTTGGATGACCCTCCTCTTCTTCTTTTTTGTTCTCCTTGAGTGGGTATGTTTGAAGGTGCGCTTTGGTGGCCTTTTCGAGTTGACAGGTAGGAGCCAAAGCTGACCCCCCCTCCCAACCCCCCCTCCTTTCCAGGCACGTTGGATTACAGTGCCCATCATCCTTGGCTCTCGGGGCTGGTGGTCAGGAACGCAGCAACAGCGGTTGGATTTGGTTTCTTGGAGGAAAGTCAAATGAGGAGGACGGTGTGAATCGGGAGGGGGCGATGGGGGCTAGAATGACTCGTCCACACGACGCCCTTAACCCGGAAAATTAAAGACGCTAGGATGCGTTCGCTCAACGCGCAAATCTTAATTAGTTCTTAATTCTGCTTAACATTTGGCGGCGGGGGTGGGGTGGGGAGCTTAGGTTCGCACTCACTCCTGCTGGTTTTGGGAGCTCCGGAGTGTACGTGAACCCAGAAAACGGTCAGTTCTGTAAGCAGAAGTGTGATGTGTGAATGCGGCACATTACACGTGCACAAACGCATCTTCCCCCTCCCTCCAACTTGCAGAAATAACTCCAAGAGATTCATCCACGGTTTTCGTATGAATTGTATGCCCGGCGTGGAAATAACGCTTTATTTCAACATGGCGGGCTCAGAAAAACGGAAAATAAGCACTCTGAGTCCACAAGAGCGAGGATCGGGGCTGTGTGGTGGGAAGTCGCAGGTTGCGATCCTAAAGCAGTTGAAGCTTCGCCGTGGAACTCGCTGGTTTCCATCCTGGGACTCGCTCACACCTTCTGGGGGCAAAGGGATAACCGGGCTCCGGAGAAAGAGGCAAGTTACTCGATCGTAACATATTCTTTCCCCCTCGTGGTTAAGCTAGTGCCTTTGTTTTCAGTAGAAGGGGGGCGAGTTCACACGACCCTCTAAACTACATGGATTTGGAGTGAGTTGGGAGAACTCGGTTTTTGGATTAGGATGTGATTGATGCCCACCAAGCCAATTTGTCAAGGCGTCTCGTAGCAACGTAGGAATGTGTCTTTTGGTTTAAAGGCGGGTTTAGACCTCTCGTGTGAACAAAGAATCGGGACAGGACTGAAGCCTTAAAGTGGGAGCCTGCTGGCTTTTCTGTTTCAACCACGATCTCTAGCAGATTTCCAACAGTTGGTGCCTCTTCCCTTCCCGTGTTTTACATGCCAAATATTCTGAAGACTCGAAGAAGGGTCTCTCGCTTGGGGGGGGTGGACTAGATGACCTAGAAGGTCCCTTCCAACTCTGATTATCTGTTAAACGCATCACACCAGTGCTGTTGACTCTGGACCTTATTCACACCACGCTTGGGTTTGGAGGGGTGTCTTAACCCAAGCAACTGGGTGTGTGTGTGGGGGTTCACAGAGTCGTGTGAATCCAGGCGAGGTCTTGTTGCTTCACGGGGTTTGGGTGGGTTTATTAAATAAATAAAACGGACCGATTCTGGGCCCCTGAGCTGGGATTAAGTACCTCTTAGATTGGGACCTTACTTTCAAGTAAATCCAGGTTGTAAGAAGTCCATAGCAGACATCCAGTAACTTTGGATGCAAAGGTCCCCACTACAGTGGTATTTGGAGTGGTGACCACGTAGAAATCCCGGACTGAGAGAAGGTAAAACAAACCCAAAGGTGCTTTTTTTCAGGAGGCAACTGGACTTTCTTGTTTTTTTCTTTTGAAGACGTTTCTCTTCTCATCCAAGAAGCTTCTTCAGGTCTGACAAGATAGTGAGGAATGGAAGGATTTATACACCTTGCAGACAACTGGTCATTTGCATCCTTTTAGGGAGTCACTGAGGCCACTTGGAGCTTTATCTGTGTCCTGGGGGGTTGCCTAAGTAGTGCAAATGGTTCCTGTAGTTTGCAGTTTTTCTTCTGGAAATCCATTCCTTCTCCCAAACCATGCCAAGGGTGTGCATCCCAAATTGTGTAGTCTGTAATTGTGTATAAATGTATTCTGTAGTCTGTAATCCCAAAGTCCGTGGACATTCCAGTCCTCCAGGTCATGGTTGCCCGAAAGGAGTAGACTCTACAGACCCGGGAAAAACCGATGGCGAAGTGGCAACGAAGGAGACTTTCGTTGGCTAGCTGGGATACACTTGTCTTGCAAACGCTAGAACTGCAATCCAAATGTTACGGGCCGCTTTTCTTTCCATTTCTGGAAAGCGTGTTTGAAAGGGGGGGGGTGTCCGGGCCTCCTGCGCGCATCCGTAAAAATGCGACAACGCGCGGGGATCGCGTTGAGCAAAGAGATCGCTGGCTCCCGGCAGAATGCGGAGGCGGATGTCTTAGCTGTGTTCACACAACCCGCAAGATCAACGCATTTCCCGAGTCCGCAGAATAAACCGCACTGAGCAGGCTTGTTGGCATACAGGCTGGGGAGATCGCAAGGCTACAGTAAAGCGGTAAAAGCAAGCCAGTCAATCCCCTCCGGCGCATGATGGCTTAGCGTGCGTCGTTAGGGTTGGTGGTTTGTAAACGGGGCGGTTTATCCCAGACGCGAGAGAGAAGCAAAGCGGGTGGGCGCGCGGCGCGGATTTGGTGGGGGGGAATCTCCTTCGGGAAGAAGACCGCGTTGGTTTGCAGTTCCCGCGCACGTCTGAATCCAGGATTCGACCCAGGCTTGTCTCGGAGAGGCTGGTTCGGCTTCTCCCGGGTTGGGAAGACGGGCTTCCCAAGGGACGGGAAAGGGGCCGGAGAAAGCCACGGAGGTTTGAATTGCGCGAGTCCTCACCAGCGCGTTGCGCAAAACGATCCTCCCTTTTTGCAAAAGAAGGGCGGGAAGAGAGAAGCGGGGACGGGGTCGTGTGGTTGGAAAACCAGTATGTGTGTGTGTGTGAGAGAGAGGGGAGAAAGAGAAAGGGAGATGAGAGAGAGAGAGAAAGAGGAAGAAAGAGTTGTGTGAGAGAGAGTGAAAGAGAGAGATGAGAGACAAAGACAGAGAGACAGAAAGCACTGGAGGCTTGTGCTAGGTTTGTGTGTATGTAGGGGGGCTGGGCATTCACAATGGGCCAACCTAGGCTAAAATAGCAATAGCATTGCATTATCTACACAGTGCTTCACAGAGTCACCCAATTGTCCCCAACAATCAGAAGTCCCCACCTCGGAAGGATGGAAGGCTGAGTCAACCTTGAGCCTGGTCAGGATCGAACTCTTAACAGTGGGCAGAATCAACCTGCAATACTGCATTATGGGTGGGTGGGTGGGAGGAGAGATCCAGCTGGCTTTCGTTCCTAGCAATAGCCCTTAGACTTATATACCACTTTACAGTGCTTTCCAGCCCTCTCTAAGCAGTTTACAGAGTCAGCCTCTTGCCCCCAACAATCTGGGTCCTCATTTTACTGACCTCAGAAGGACAGAAGGCTGAGTCAACCTGCAATACTCATGGGTGGTTGGATGGATGGATGGATGGATGGATGGATGGATGGATGGATGGAGATAGATGGATAGATAAAGGGATGGAGGGATCCAGCTGGCTTTCACTCCTAGCAATAAGACTTATATACCGCTTTCCAGCCTCCTCTAAGTGGTTTACAGAGTCAGCCTCTTTCCCCCAACAATCTGGGTCCTCATTTAACGAACTTGTAAGGATGGAAGGCTGAGTCAACCTTGAGGAGATCAGGATGAGGTTCAGCAATTTATAGTTCCAAATATTCTGAGCATATGTTGCATTTATTGATTATAGATTTTTTATCCCACTTCTATTATTTTTATAAATAACTTAAGGCAGCAAAACATACTCAATATTCCTTCCTTCTCCTGTTTTCCTATTTTATTGGGATTGAAATCAGGATATTATAGCATAATAATAGTACTGCAAGCTACTCCTACTGCAGTTTGGCAGTTCAAATCCCACCAGGCTCAAGGCTGACTCAGCCTTCTATCCTTCCGAGGTGGGTAAAATGAGGACCCAGATTGTTGGGGGCAAGAGGCTGACTCTGTCAAATCGCTTAGAGAGGGATGTAAAAGCCCTGTGAAGCGGTATATAAGTCTAAGTGCTATTGCTATAATAGCAGGTTTGGTGAAGCAGATACCAACATATGCAGTATTGTCCAAACTGCAGGTGGTCTTTGATTTACAACAATTCATTTAGTGGCCATTTGAAGTTACAGTGGCACTGATAAAAGTGACTTACAACCTTTTTTCACGCTTACGACCATAGGAGCATCCTCATGGTCACAAGGTCAAAATTCAGACCCTGGCAACTTGACTCATAGTTATGACGGTCGCAGTGTCCCTTTATTTATTAACAACCACATTAATAAATGATCAGCAGTGATTCACTGAATTATGAGAAGAAAGTTTGTAAAATGGGGCAAAATTAACAACTGTCTCACTTAACAACAGAAATGTTGGGCTCAATTGCGGTCATAAGTGAAGGATTATCTGTAAACCTGCTTATCCCACCCACCCTGCTTTTCAAATTTAACTTTATTCCAAGATTTCTAGACATCATTGTCTGCAAGGCCAAAGGTTTTTGCTATAAATCCGGGATAGGTAATTATGGCAACTTTACCACAAGACCTGTGGACTTCAACTCCCAGAATTCCTGAGCCAGCCATAGTTGCCCACCCCTAGTTCAGGCTGGCTCAGGAATTCTGGGAGTTGAAGTCCACAAGTCTAGCTGCTATCTAATCAAGCTTGCTAAAAAAGGTTGTCCTTGACTTACAACCACAATTGAGCCCAATTTTTCTGCTGTTAAAGTGAGACATACGTTAAGTGAGTTTTGCCCCATTTTACCACCTTCCTTGCCTCAGCTGTTCAGGGAAGCACAGCGGTTGTTAAGTCAGTCACCCGGTCGTTAAGTGAATCCGGCTTCCCCACCGACTTTGCTTATCAGAAGGTCACAAACGTGTGGCATTGAGACATAGCAACAGTCGTAAATATCGATCGGTGGCCGAGGGTCTGAATTTGGATCACATGGGAATGCCGTGTAGGTCGTAACTGTGAAAAACGATCGTAAGTCACACTTTTCAGGTGCCGTTGTAACTTTGAACGGTCACTAACCAGACCGTTGTAAGTTGAGGATTACTTATAGACTGTTTGAATAGAAGTTTTAGGTCTGTTAATAGAGAAGCCCTACATTCTTTCTCGCCTGCCGTCCCATCTATTGATGAACTCTGTGACACTATTGCTCTGCTTGTGCACACATACACACACACACGTTTGTGTATCACAGCTATGTGCACGTTGGGAAAACGATTCCAAAGAACCATTGCCAGCACAGCACTTTAGACTTGGCTGATTTCCTTCCAAGCCTCTTTTAAAGAATCTACTCATTAAATTGCAAAATCGATTCTTAAAGCCGGGTCAGAGGTTTTCCAAGTCAAAGCAGCCAGAAATTCCCAGGTCATCGTGGTCCTAAAAGTGCTTTTCAAAAGACAAATGGACTTTCTTGGTTTTTCAAGGAGAAAAACAAAACAAAACCCCAAAGGTCCACATTTAAGACTTGTGGACTTCATATTCCCAGAATTCCCCAGCTAATGTGGCTGGCTGAGGAATCCTAGGAGTTGAAGTCCACAAGCAGTGGTCGGATTCAAAAATTTTTTACTACTGGTTCTGTGGGCATGGCTTGGTAGGCATGGCAAGGTTACTTTTGTGCAGGGCGGAAATTTTGAGTAGTTCAGAGAACCGGCAAATCCCGCCTCTGACTGGCTCCACCCCCATCTATTCTCTCTTCCTGAGTCCCAGCTGATTGGCTGGGTCTTCTTTTGTTGCCCTGCACAGGAGAACGGAGCTGGAAAGCAGGTTAGCGGGGTGGAGAGGGAATGGAGATTTTGCAGTATCCTTTCCCCTGCCACACCCACCAAGCCACACCCACCAAGCCACACCCACCAAGCCACGCCCACAGAACCAGTAGTAAAAAAAATCGAATCCCACCATGGACTTTGAGTTTGACACCCCTGGGTTAGGCTATCTGATCCAAAAGTCCCCACATTTTGGATACACGAAGGAAAGAGCAAAAGGAAAAGATTTTACAATGGGAAAAGTTTCTTTTGAGGCTCTTGTCTTTATTTCTACAGGAATGTCATTCTATGGGAGGAAGAACTAACTGAGTTTGGCCTGAGTGATGGAGAATGGAAATCTCTGGTCCTTAAGATGGACGATTCGCATCGCCTCCCTCTGGAAAAGAATCCCAGCCCAGCAGCTAACGGCAACAAGGAAAGCCCTCATTCAGGTGCTTTTAAACATCAACGTTGCAACCTTTAAAAAAACAAAAACCTCATGCTGCCTTTGCAAAAGGGACAGCCTGAAACTCCATCTCGATCTATTTATATATCCTTATCCCATCCGGTCGGAAATGGACAAGTTTGTCCAACAGCGCGCTTGAAAAATGCCATTTTGAAGGCCTACATGTTTGCAAATGGTGCTTTTCTATTCCTTTGAAGTAATAAGGGGCACTAAAGGAGTTGTTGTTGGTCTGCTTTTTATAAATCGGTCTGGGGAAGTTGTTGCTTTGGGCACTTTTGTCTCAACCTTTTTACAATCCTCAGGGAGCCGTGATGATTGGTGTTTTCCTTCTGTTGCACAAGAAGCATGGATTTTAAAGGCTTAGCAAAGCATATTGCTCAAAGCTCAGTTGACAAGGTGGCTTCTGTGTTTCCAAAGATGAAGAGATGAGGGAGAAAGTGTTCGGTTTGTTCTGTTTTCAGACCTTTTGGCTTAGCCAAACTTTTCCTTGGAAGAGTTGCGTTCCAAGAAAAATGGCATTCAGAAGAAGAAGGAGAGAAAGGACAAGATTATTCATGATATTGAATGCATACCTGTATCTAATTCAACGTTTCTCGACCTTTGGGAACTTGAAGATGTGTGGACTTCAGCTCCCAGAATTCCCCAGCTGGGTGGGGAATTCTGGGAGTTGAAACTCACACATCTTCAAACTGCCAAGATTGAGAAAAACTGGTGCAAATATTGCCTGGATCTGCAAGGGCTTCAGATCTGCTCATCCAGACCTAATAATTCATTACTACCATCATACTGCATGGCAAATATCCACAGAATGGCATCTAACAGAATAACAGAGTTGGAAGGGACCATGTCTACCTTCTGCTCTGGCAAGAAAGTCTATACCATTCCAGACAAATGACTGTCCAATTGTTAAGACCCACTTTTCAGTCCTTATCACCCACGGAAGTCCCAAAGTTAGGTGCTTTTCCAAAAGACAACTGGACTTACTTGGTTTCTTCCCCCTTGAAAATATTTTTTGCTTCTCATCCAAGAAGCTTCTTCGTTTCTTAACTTCTTGAATGAGAAGCAAAATGCTTTCAAGGAAAAAAAAACCCAAGAAAGTCTAGTTGCCTTTTGGAAAAACACCTTTGGGACAATCACACTAACCTTATTTTATATAGTTATGCTGTCTTCTTAGTGTAATAAAAAAAAACCCAACATAAAGTATATAATTGAATAACAGAATTGGAAGGGACCTTGGAGGTCTTCTAGTCCAACCCCCTGTTTAGGCAGGAAACCCTGCACCACTTCAGACAAATGGTTATCCAACATCTGTTAAAAAACTTCCAGTGTTGGAGCATTCACAACTTTTGGAGGCAAGTTGTTCCACTGATTAGTTGTTCCACTGATTAGTTGTTCCACTGATTAATTGTTCACACTGTCAGGAAATTCCTCCTTAGTTCTAAGTTGCTTCTCTCCTTGATGAGTTTCCACCCATTGCTTCTTGTCCTGCCTTCAGGGGCTTTGGAGAATAGCTTGACTCCCTCTTCTTTGGGGCAGCCCCTGAGATATTGGAACACTGCTATCATGTCTCCCTAGTCCTTCTTTTCATTAAAGTAGACACCCCCAATTCCAGAAACATCTAAGGCCTTAATGTTCATAAACATGTAATATTAATACCAACTTATTTTACTGTTTTATCTTTAAAGGTTTAAGTTATCCAAACCTAGTGATAGCTATATTTTTTATTATTTAGTGTATGCATCTACAGAGGTCATGGAATCAATGATATGCAACATTAATAACACACATTGTACCTACAAACGCAAATATAAGCTTATGTAAAGCATCAGCATAGACATGTTTTGTAGACTCTTCTGTAAAATTGCTCATTTGTTTGTTTCTTATATTATTATTATTATTATTGTTGATGCAGTACAAGATGTTTAGGCTGGATTTTGATTTTTGCACAACTGTGAATTTCTTTGTAAGCTGTTTGGAGTAAAGCTGCCTTTTGCAATTGACTGGTGGGGTTTTGTCCATTCCAATAACGTTTATTTTATTTTTATTATTTTATATGATGATTTTATTTGCCACCTATCTTGTTTCAGAACGTTCAGCATTCAAAGCACTCAAGTCATAAAATATAATTTTTTTAAAAAAAAAGTTTAATCATCGTTATCGTTTAAAACAGATGAAAGCACCAACCCTGAAGAGGCTGGCTTCAATTGGGATGAATACCTGGAAGAGACAGAATCTACAGCAGCTCCACACTCCTTATTTAAGCACGTAAGCACATCGCCAGAATGGTAGGGTTTCTAGTCCTCATTGAGATTTTAGAAATGGGCGTCCAGTGTCTGACAAGCAGCACAATTCTGTTTACCTAAAAGAAATTTCTGTTGCATTCAGGAATCCATGGGCTACCCAGTGCGGGCTACAATTCCCATTATCTCTGATCATTGTCTGCTGGGTACTGATATTTGAAATTGTGCAGAGTTTCTAGTCTTGGTTTAAATGGGCAGGAAATGGGAAAAGGAGCAGACCAGCTCAGTTAAGAACCTAGAAAAAAAATAAGCTTAAATTGGCTGGATAGAAGCCAATTTTTTTTTTCCTGCAACTGCTCAGCCGTGAAATTAAGGCAGAGAAAAATAAAGAGGCACACATATTCAACTTAAGCCTGCAAATTAGTGGAAAAAAATGCTTTGCAAAGTTTAGCCTGGGAATCTTTAGTTTGGCCAAACAGACAGTTAAAAGGCATCTAGCTGGCGTCACGGGGAATTGATCGTGGCAGTGCTAAAACTCAAACCTCTATAATAAAATAGAACTTATTTGAACAATAATGAGACCTTATTAGTATAAAAAAAATGAAGACTCACATGGTATTTTTGAACAAATTGGTTACAGCTTTGGTTTTTGTGATGCTGTGATGACCCGTGGCATAGCATGAAGGCAACACAGTCAGATAAGCAATAAGAGTCCCTTTATTATCTCCAACTTTGCCCCCAATGTCCAGGTTACCTTTTGGCTGGAGAAAAACTCTCCCAGGAACAGCCTTTGACTGCAGAAAATTAAGTCCAAAACATGAGCAACACAAACTGTAATTTAAAGTCCAAACAAGCCAAACTGAAGTAATTAGTTTGGCAGGGCAGGAGCAAGAATTTCAGACTTGAAGGCATGGCAAAACTCATACAGTTGGGAAGATGCCCGGAACACAGATAAGCCACGACAACACAGGATCAAGTCATGTTTGCTCCCAGCAGCCTGCCGCCTGCAGCCTGCCTTTCTTATCAACTGTCTTCCCAGCTGTGGCTAATGAAGGGAATCAGGGCCCTTTCCTCCCACATAAGCCATGCAAACCACATTGCTCCCTTCTCCGTTCCTCCCTGCATGCCCTAGGATGAAGAGGGGATGGGCCTGGGTCTTTCTCTGAATTCTCTCTCCCTTGTTCTCTCTCTCCCCTGCTCTGCCCAGCCCGACTTTGCCCTTCCCCAGCCTCCACCACAGCCAATGGAGCACACTCCGATTTCCTGTCAGCTGTTCGGCTTCTTCCTCGGATTCAGACTCTGACAGGGGCATGACAGATGCTGACAAGCCTTCATCTGTGTTTTTGTTTTTGTTTTTTAAAAAAGCTTTATAAATGTATTTTCTATTACTGATTACAGTGAAACTTTAAAATAGATAAAAATGATGCAGCCGTTTTAATTCAGTAAAGGGTACACAGTGGTGACTAGAAAGAGCTAATTATTCTGTCTGTATAACCAGTAGAAAAGAAGAGTGGAAATAGAAAGGAACAATAATAGCTTCCCCTGTATGTATGTCTGGGTGTGGTTTCCATAAAGTGTGACTATTTCATTGTAATGATCTTTATGTGATCTACATCTGTACAGCAGTCCTGGACTTTCGATCACAATTGGACCCCAAATTTCCATTGCTAAATTGTTAAGTGAGTTTTTCCCCCATTTTGCAATATTTTTTTTGCCACTGTTCTGACCAAAACCCATTTTTCTCTATTTCAACGGCTGTGATTAGTCATTCACAGCCCATAATGAGTCTGAGACAGTTTGTAAATAGTCCCATGAAAGTCTGCCAAAGTCCTTCAGGATAAGTCTGATAAGCAGGCATCTTTATCTTCCTTGAAGTCCTGCCAATGACTAAATGTCCAATTAGTTATACGAGGCCAAAACGGAACACAAATTCAACCCCAAGCTTCAGGTTTCAAACTGACCAGTACGAACAAAGTTGCTTCCTGCAAAGATTCCTGTCCTTTTGCTCCTCCTTTATGTCTTATGGGAGGGCCAATCACCTCCAAGCCTTACTCCCGAGTCGCCCCTTTTGTGTTAACTGTTCTTGCCTTCTGGCAGCTCTGTGCACATACGCACTAGGTACAGACTCCCCTTGTTCCTCTGCCTTGCTGCTGTCAGATTCTGGAGGCTCCGGTGTCAGCACACAACTCCCAGATGGTCCTGGCCCCAGCTCTGCATCGGATGCAGGACCCTCGTCCGAGTCCTCCCCAGACTCCCGGACTGGCCCATGTTCCTCCCCACTGTCCAATTCTACTGTTGTCTCTGCAGGCTGCCAATGGACCACAACATCCACATTTAGAAAAAAAAGTTGAGCTCAATTGGAGTTGTAAATCAAGGACCACTTGTATTGCTTTGGAATGCTGTTACTCAAATTAGCTCAATTCACACTACAGATTGCTGACCCTTCTCCTCCCTTTGCTGCTGTGATGACCCGGGGCATGACACAAAGACAACACAGTCAAATAAGCAATAAGAGTCCCTTTATTATCTCAAACTTTGCCCCCAATGTCTCCTTTGGTTGGAGAAAAACTCCCAGGAACAGCCTTTAACTGTAGAAAATTCAGTCCAAAACAAGGTACACACAAACTGTTACTAAAAATCCAAACACACCAAGCTGAAGTAATTAACTTGACAGGGCAGGAGAAGGAATTTCAGACTTGAAAGCACAGCAAAACTCACACAGTTGGGAAGATGCCAGGAACACAGATAAGCCACGAGAAGACCAGATCAATTCACGTTTATTCCCAACAACTTGCTGTGCGCTTTTATACACTGTGTTCCCAGGTGCAGCTAATGAAGGGAATCAGGGCCCTTTCCTCCCCCATAAGCCATGCAACTCATGTTGCTCCCTTCTCAGTTTCTCCCTGCATGCCCTAGGATGAAGAGCGGGTGGGCCTGGGTCTTCCTCTGAATTCCCTCTCCCTTGTTCTACCTCTCTCCTGCTCTGCCCAGCCAGACTTTGCCCTTCCCCAGTTTCTTCCACAGCCAGTGGAGCTACACTCCCACTCCCTGTCAGCTGTTTGGCTTCCCCCTCCGAGTCAGATTCTGATAGGGGCATGGCAGCTGCCTTCCAAAATGACATTTAATCCCATGTCTCCTTTTTCCAGGTGGAAATCAGCCTTCAGAGCAGTTTGCAGCCTGGTATGAAACTCGAGGTAGCCAACAAACACAATGCAGACACCTACTGGGTGGCCACCACCATCACCACGTGCGGCCAGCTGCTGCTGCTGCGTTACTGCGGTTACGAAGATGACCGCCGCGCTGACTTCTGGTGTGATGTGATGACTGCCGACCTCCACCCTGTGGGCTGGTGTACACAGAACGGGAAAGTATTGATGCCCCCGGATGGTGAGTCCGAAGCTGCGTTTCGGGTCTCAAGTTGTGTGATGCACTTCCTGAATGGAGATGGCCCCTTCCCTTTGATGCAGTTGCAGAAACGTTTGGTGGAGCTGGGTGTGTTTAGAAGGCTTGGTTTGACAAGAGGGTGTGGATCTCTGAAGGTCTGTGGAGATTCTCAGCCAACCAGGTCATGGTTGTCCCAAAGGTGCTTTTTTCAGGGGTGGGCTGCAGATTTTTTAACAACTGGTTCTCTGGCTGGGTAGGTGTGGCCCTCATGTGACTGGGTGGGTGATGTCACTCATCACACCCAGCCCTGCCTCCTGGCCACTCACCTCAAAGGAAGAGGTAGGATTCAGCCGGTCGGGGCTAATCCCACCACTGGCTGGCCCCGCCCCTGCTTGTTTTGAGGCCTGTTTTTGGGCCACTGTCAGGTCATTTTCTGGGCCGTTTTCAGGCCATTTTTGGGCTGTTTTGGGCCATTTTTCAGCTGTTTTTCTGGACTGTTTTTGGGCTGTTTCTGGGCCGTTTTCAGATTTTCAGGTTTTTGGGGGGCTGTTTTCAGGTAGTTTTGGGCCGTTTTCCAGCTGTTTTCTGGGCCATTTTTAGGTCATTTTCAGGCTGTTTTTTGGGTTGTTTTCAGGTCATTTTGGGGCCATTTTCCAGCTGTTTCCAGCTCATTTTTCGGCTGTTTCTGGGCCATTTTCAGGTCATTTTCAGGCCATTTTCAGACCATTTCCAGCCATTTTTGGGCCATTTTCCAGCTGTTTTCTGGGCTGTTTTGGGGCTGTTTCTGGGCCATTTCAGGTCATTTTCAGGCCATTTATGGGCTGTTTTCGGGTTATTTTGGGGCCATTTTCCAGCTGTTTTCTGAACCGTTTTGGGGCCATTTTCTGGGCCATTTTCAAGTCATTTTCAGGCCATTTTGGGCTGTTTTCAGGTTGTTTTTAGGCCGTTTTCCAGCTGTTTTCGGGCCATTTTCAGGTCATTTTCAGGCCATTTTCTGGACTGTTTTCAGGCAATTGTAAAGCTGTTTTGGGCTGTTTTGGGGCCAAAAACAGCCTGCAAAAAGGGCCTGAAAATGGTCCAGAAACATCCTGAAAATGGCCTAAAAATGGGCAGGGGTGAGGCCAGCCACTGGTGAGGTTTGCTGATTTGCCGTACTCCGCCTAATCTTAACTACCAATTTGCCAGAACTGGTGCAAACTGGCAGCAGCCCATCTCTGGTTTTTGTCAAGAGGCAACTGGACTTTCTGGTTTTTCTTTGAAGCCATTTCGCTTCTCCTCCAAGAAGTTTCTTCGGCTCTGACTGGATTTTCCTTCCATTCCCCACCATCCAGTCAGAACGGAAGAAGCTTCTTGGAGGAGAAGTGAAACGTCTTCAGAGAAAAACCAGAAATTCCAGCTGCCTCTTCAAAAAAACAAAAAGCACCTTTGGGAGTTTGTCCCAAAGATGTGTTTTTCCCCCCTCAAAAGGTGTACTGGACTTTCTTGGATTTTTTTTTCTTTTGAAAACATTTCACTTCTCATCCAAGAAGCTTCTTCAGTTCTAACTGACTGCTCTCTCTGAAGGGAGGAACAGTTAGTGGTAGAGCATGGAACTGCTAGTTTGATTCTCAAAACCATTGCCAGTTGGTGGCGATGCCAGTAGTGACATGGGATCTCAATCAAAGCTGTTTCCTGTCTTAAAAACCAGACTGAAAAGCAGGGAGTCGTTTCTCAGGAATAGATCTGAGGTCTGGATGGTCTGACTTGATTTAGTTTGGTGCCTGAATCTGTGGAGGAAGACAAGCCGGAACTGGAGATGATGGAGATCGAGGGGCGACTTCGTTGGTTGAGAGGAAAATGGGGAGGATCAGGCCCAGCCAGGCCAGGGCCTTTCAGGATTGGGACGGCTTGTAGGCAGGGAGGAAGAGGGAGGGTAAGAGAGGCTAAGCAGTGAACATGAGAGACAAAGCTCAGGCGATAAGAA
This sequence comes from Naja naja, assembly GCA_009733165.1. Classification (NCBI taxonomy): domain Eukaryota; kingdom Metazoa; phylum Chordata; class Lepidosauria; order Squamata; family Elapidae; genus Naja; species Naja naja. The sequence goes on from CM019154.1 coordinate 47,597,377, forward strand.
CCACCCCCTCCTGATCCTTGAGCAGGGAGAGTGGAGAGAAGGCGAGAACAGCGCAAACTGATCCAACTACTCAGGAGGAGAGCGCCTTGCCCCTCTTCACAAGGCACCCCTAGGGACTGAGACTTAAGGAGAGGCTGTGGGGAGGGAGCATTTGTCAGGAACAAATGCTGAATTCCTGGAGTGTCGAGTGCCGACATTTGAACTTTCCTGGATTCCTTGCATGCTTTCTGGATTTCTGGATTGCTTGCCTGGCTCCTTTGCTTCCTGGACTCCTCTACTTGCCCTGCTGGATTTCTTGCTTTGCAGCTGTTGTGCTCTCAGCATTGTGCCAGAGGCTGCTGAAGGTGTGTGTTCTGTTCTGTTCTATTCTATTCTATTCTATTCCATTCCATTCCATTCAATTCCATTCCATTCCATTCCATTCCATTCCATATTTTTTCTATTCCATTCCATTCCATATTTTCTATTCTATTCCATTCCATTCCATTCCATATTTATTCTATTCTATTCCATTCCATTCCATTCCATATTTTCTATTCTATTCCATTCCATTCCATTCCATATTTTCTATTCTATTCTATTCTATTCTATTCTATTCTATTCCATTCCATTCCATTCCATATTTTCTATTCTATTCCATTCCATTCCATTCCATTCCATTCCATTCCATATTTTCTATTCTATTCCATTCCATTCCATTCTATTCTATTCTATTCTATTCTATTCTTTGTCTTGTCAAATATTCTTCTTTTGATTCCAGGGGGAAAAAATCCTTTTTCAGAGATTTTCTGCAGGCCTGCTGGCCCCCAATTATTCTTGTAGTTTTTTTAACATCTGTTTGAACATGTGACTATCGGCACCGCTCAAGGCTGAATGCCACAAAGGAGGAAGTCGATCACACAGCGTCTCCCAATCGTCTGTGGGATTAATATATTAAGTTTCTAGTCCTGAGGATGAAGAGATTTGGAATTCTGTGTGTTGTAGCTGGACCTGTCTAGAATCCATTGACGAGGAAAGACTTTTGAAGTCTTAAAAAAGTCAGATTTCTTACTGTTCTATCCAGGCAATATAAAAGTACATCTTTTCTACCTTATTCCACTCATTTCTGTCTTTTATTTTGTTGTCTTTTATAATGTTTTCTCTCATTGTGTTTCATTAGCCTCTCATTTGAAGTGTGTGGTTTTTACCCCGTGATGCCAAGTTGTAGACTTGCCTCAGATTCCCTTGTGAACTGTTCAGCAAATCTGTTGGGGGCCTTTTGAAAGCTCCAATTTTTATTATATTTTCTTTGGAGAAACGCTCCCGGTATCTTAGCAACCTCCAAATAACCTGTGGGTGAAGCAAACAACGGCAAGAAAATGTACAATTGGCTTCAGGCGGCAAAAAAGCAAGTTAATGGCCCATAACTATTTCTAAATAATATTTTGAGTGCGCTGAAATGCCAGAGTAGAAATTCATGGGAGATTTAATGAGTACCAATTTTGTGCTAACACAGAGGCTTTTCAGCGACACACAAGTTAGTCAAAAAAGAAACAGCTAACAGGGTTTGTTTGTGGGTTTAAATGCAGCTAATTTTTTATCAACTTCTCCAAGCAATCTTAAGACTTGGTGTGGTGGGCTTTGGGTGTGTGTGTGTGTGTGTCTGTGTGTTGCATTTTGAGTGGAGTCCCTTTCTCTGTTTTCTAGGGCCGCTATTACAGTTAAACTATTGAGTTGTGTTTGGCTTGTGTAATTTGATGAAAATTGCCTGTTTCTCCATTATTCCCTTGGTGAATGGAGAGATTTATTTTCCGGTCAACTGGGTTAAGGAAATCGATTAGATCTCTTCGGATGAAGCTGCAGAAACAGGGTAATTTTGAGAGAGCAACTAAGAAGGATATTTAGAAGATACCCCAAAGATTGCGGATGTGAGCTTCCTTCTAGATGATGGTGCAGCACCTAGCTCCCAAAACAGAGGCAATATAGTAAATCTTTAATGAGGAGGGAGGAAGGAAAAAAGGAAGGATTAGAAGGAAGGAAGGGAAGGGAAGAAAGAAGAAAGGAGGAGAAGGAAGGAAGGAAGGAAGGAAGGAAGGAAGGAAGGAAGGAAGGAAGGAAGGAAGGAAGGCCTTAGCATAATACTATATAAGAAGAATTTGACTTAGCAGTTGTATACTTAAAAAAGAAGGCTCTGGGTGCCCCAGTACATCAGAAATTGAAAATTAACCAACATTTCATGAGTCACCATGGTATTAGTGTTCAAAATGCAAATGCTGTTTGTGGATATAATAACAGGTTCCCAGAATCCAGATTGTGAGAAATCATCGCCTCGAATCTGTGTCGGAAGTGACAGGCCTTGAAATCAAGATTCTTCCTGAGCTCAGCCCTTTACTGTTTCATACCTACAGACAAAATCTTGCCCAACTGAAAGACTCTTTCATCTGCATCTCCAATATACTCAGGGAACTATCAGGGAGAGACTGTCCACGCCCTTTTTCTCTCACACATAATATCTAGGCTGAGTTGCCTCTTAGTCCTCTGGGATGCTGCCCTTCCCTCCTGGGGAATCTCCTTACATTCAGTTACATAGAGAAAGAGATTAGTTATCACGTCCTTCAAGTAATCACATTTTCCCTCTTCTATTTTCAAGCTATCAAAGAGAAATTCTCGGACTGGACTGAGTTCCTCATACGTGATTTGACGGGCTCACGAACAGTACCTGCAAATTTACTAGAAGGTGTAGGTATTGACTTAATTTCTGTTCTCAAGGTCTGTAGGTTTGCCAACCAGCAGAAAATAAGGGACGGGATACAGGGTTGAATATTGAATCAGGTCAATAAATGAACAGTAGTCTATTATGTTTGCACGTGCAGGATAGGGACAAATGTCCTATCTCTTTCTCCTTCTCTTTCTTTCTCTCTTTCTTCCTCCCTCCCTCCTCCCTTCCTCCTCCTCTTCCTCCTCCTCCTCTCTCTCTGTCTCCCTCCCCCTCCCTCCCCTCCTCTCTCTCTCTCTCTCTCTCTCTCTCTCTCTCTCTCTCTCTGTCACACACACACAAAAACATACAGGAGGGTCTCATCTTGGCACTTTTAAGACCTGTGAACTTCAACTCCCAGAATTCCTCATGCTGGCTGGAGAATTTTGGGAGTTAAAACCCAGAGGTCTTAAAGTGCCAAGATTGGACACGTCTGGTCTAATTAATATGGAATATTTAATCAATTCAGTAAATTAACACGTCCTAGTTTATATTGTTTGCACGTGAAGGATAGGGCCGAATGTCCGATGCCTTCTCTTACCTGACCATTCCCTAAGGTTGCATCTCATCACCTCATCTCACCTGGGCTTCCTCACATAGCCATACGTGCAGGAACCCTAGGAAAAAATGGAGAAAAATATGAAGTGGGATACGTAGAGTCTCCTGTTTGAGCAGGGAGTTGGACTAAAAGACCTCCAAGTTCAAGGGTTACATGATAGCAGTGTTCCAATATCTCAGGGGTTGCCCCAAAGAAGGGGGAGTCAAGCTATTTTCCAAAGCACCAGACGGCAAGCCAAGAAACAATGGAGGGAAACTACTTAAGGAGAGAAGCAACTTAGAACTAAGGAGGAATTTCCTGACAGGACAATTAACCAGTGGAACAGAAGTTGCCTCCAGAAGTTGTGGATGTTCCATCGCTGGACGTTTTCCAGAAGAGCCTGGACAGCTACTTGTCTGAAATGGCATAGGGTTTCCTGCTTGAGCAAGGGACCTCCAAGGTCCCTTCCAATTCTGTTATTCTGTAAATTCTGTAGAAGAGGCATCACCAAGAGCAGCAAGGGAAATTTTGAATGGAAAAATAAGCCATGTCACAGCACTCCCATCTCCCGCCCTTCCCTCCAAAAAAAATCAGGTTGCAAATGGTTTCTTGTTTTTTTTTAGTTTTCCTAGAAGGAATTTTTTTTAAATGTATTGATTATTAAATCTATTGGCCACCTCTGTTACTTTAGGCCAGCTGATGCCTAATAGGAAGAAAAGGAAAATGGGATGGCAAATATAGTGTGGAGGAAGGAGGAACAATGATTTCCTAGAAGAGGGAAATTGGCGGTTTTCTAGGCATGGCTGAGCCAGAGGCCCCCAAACTTGGCCACTTTAAGACTTGTGGACTTCTATGCTGGCTGGAGAATTCTGGGAGTTGAAGTCCACAAGTCTTAAAGTGGCCAAGTTTGGGGACCCCTGGGGCTAAGCCAAAATCATGTTCCGTGAAGTGTAAAATGAGGGGTGTTGCTTCTGTTCAAACAGCCTCTGCGAGGGAAAAACGCGGTGGACCTCATTACCCTGGATTCCTTAATAGAGTTGCAGGATGGACAGAGTCCCTTTCAGTTCTGGATAGTGAGCGTGGTTGAGAATGTTGGCGGAAGATTGCGCCTTCGCTATGCAGGGTTGGAGGAAACCGACTCTTACGACCAGTGGCTCTTCTACTTGGATTGTAGACTTCGACCAGTGGGCTGGTGTCAAGAGAATAAATACCAGCTGGAACCACCTGCAGGTACCAGAAATTACTATCTATTCACCTATTATCTGTCCATGTATCCATCCATCCATCTAACCAACCATTCCACCATCCATCCATGAATAAATCCATGCATCCATCCATCCTTCTGCCCATTCATCCACCATAAATCCATCCATGCACCCCTCCATCTCATCCATTGATCCAACATACGTTCATACTTCCATCCATCCATCTAACCAACCATTCAACCATCCACTCATGCATAAATCCATCCATCCATCCATGCATCGCTCAATCCCATCCGTCTATCTGTCCATCCATCCACCACCCATCCATCTAACCAACATGCATCCATACTTCCATCCATCAATCCATCTACCATCCATCCATCCACCCATGCATCTACCCATGTATCCATCCATGCATTAATGCACCAACATGCATCCATACTTTCATCCATCTATTCTAAACATTCATCCATCCATCTATCCAACCAACCAACCAACCAACCATACTTCCATCCACCCATGCTTCCATCCATCCCTCCAAGGTGTTAATGTCATTTGATTCATCTTGAGAAAAGCTAAGCAAAGTCAGAAGTGGGTAGTCTTTGGACAAGACAGGGAAATATCAGGATAAATTGGGAATGCAAAAGCACACACACACACATACACAGACCCCACCCCACCCTAGAAAAAGGCTGCTGTTGCAAATAAAACAAACTTGATGTGACTCAAAGTCAACAGGATCCAACTTAGCTCAAAGCAATCTTCATTTCAGGCAAAGAAAACATCTAGACATCTTTGGCTGATCTTGAAAAGCAAAGCAGGATTAAATTTAGTGGGCTGGGTGTAGGAGTAAGCAGCACCTTAGGGCTATAATCTTCCTGGAAGGAACAGAGGAATATCTCTGTGCCATCATCAATCTTCTTTTGAAACTTTTAATAAAGTCTTATTAAAAAAGACAAAGTAAAGAGATGAACTTGATTCAAGTGAGTCTTTATTTCCCCTAATCTTATTTTAAGCAGCTGTCTCATGTCTTAACAATATGGATTTTAAAGTGATGTGACTTTGCTTTGTCGAGTTTCTTTTCCCTGTTTTTTAACATCAGGCAGCCTGACTGACCAGCTGGGGAATTCTGGGAATTGAAGTTGAGGGGTTCCCTGTTTTTCTCACCAAAGCGAGCTACATCGGCTGCGAAAAGGCCAGCATGATACACAATAAAAGCTCATTTAGGGCAAAGTGCCAGGCTTCTGAGCCTTTTCTCTTCATTAACAATTAAATTGACCTCTTTCTCCACAGAGATGAGCCAGGCTCCCACAAATCAAATAACCCTTTCACTTTCCCATCGTGGTTCTTTCTGGACGTGGCTTGGAGGAGTGACGTCCTAAATAACGCTAAAGAGAACAGCTAGAGATGAAAAAAAATGTCCAAATTTACTTTTCTCTGTGAAAAGTGTTTGTTTTGCTTAAAACACTACAAGGGAATTCCCACCTTAAACTCCACACTTTATAGCCAGACGTTTATGAAAAGCGCAAATATAAAGATTTAATACTCGACTTCCAACTGTTCATTTAGTGACCATTTGATGAGTGGTACACTCAGTGGCCTAAAGGTGGAGTTCTCACCTCACAATCAGGAGGCTGTGAGTTTGATCCTAGACAGAGGCAGATATTTTTCTCTCTAGGCACAATGAGCATGTATCTGCTGAACAAAACTCTGCATTGGCGACAGGAAGGGCATCTGGCCAGTAAACACTCAGCTCCATTCAGTTGCCCAGACTCCACCCCGCAAGAGATTATGGGATCGTTAAAAGAAGATGATTTAGTGGCCATTCGAAGATATGCCAGCACTGAAAAAAGTGACCTTTGACTGTTTTTCACACTTAATGACCGTTGCAGCATTCCCCCATGGTTACGTGATTAAAATTCAGATGCTCGGCAACCCACTCATACTTATGACGATTGTAATGTCCCGGGGATCATGGGATCCCCTCTTGCAACCTTCTGACAAGCAAGTGGGGGGGGGAGCCAATTCACTTAAACAACTGTCTCACTGACTTAACAACTGCAGTGATTCACTTAACAAGCAAGGAAGGTTGTATAATGGGGCAAGACTCACTTAACAAGTCTCTCATTTAGCGACAATAATCCTGGGGTCAATTATGGTCGTAAGTCAAGGATTACCCATATCAGCATGCAGGAACATCAAATATGTGCAGCTGGCTTAATCAGTTGTGGGAATTTTCCATGCTTTTTACTGCAGAAATCTCTTCTCTGAAGACTGCGTCTGAGTGGCAGACAGCACTAAACACGGCCCTGGCCGAGGCAGAAAAACGATCCCTTCCCATGGAAGTCTTTAAGGTAAACCTTAATAAACCCTGGTTTCTGCTTAATAAACCATCATTTCTTCTTTGAGCCATTTAAATTGCCGCCCTGCCATCCTCCTTTGGTTTCCAGATTTGAAACTAGCGATGGAGGATTTAGCATGGAAATGGTAGATATTCCTTTTTGAAATTTTCTTTCAATCTCTCTTTCTCTCTCTTCCTTCCTCCCTCCTCTTCTTCCTCCCCCCCCTCTTTCTTTCTCTCTCTCTCTCTCTCTTTCTCTGTCACACAGACACACACAGGGGGCCTCACCTTGGCACCCTTAAGACCTGTGAATTCCCCATGCTGGGTGGGAATTCTGAGAGTTAGAATAGAATAGAGCTTTGGTGGCTCAGGCTGTAAATGCCTGCTCTTAAGATCCAGCTGTCTACAACTACTGTAGGCTCGAATCCCACCAGGCTCAAGGTTGACTCAGCCTTCCATCCTCTCAGGGTAGGTAAAGTGAGGACCCAAGATTGTTGGGGGCAATAAGATGACCTTGTAAAAATGCCGCTTAGTAATAAGCAGGCATATACAATGGAATGAAGGCTATTGCTGAGCACATTGGGTTGTGCTCCAAAAATTGTAAGCCGCCCTGAGTCTTCAGAGAAGGGCGGCATATAAATGTAATTAAAATAAATAAATAACAGAGTTGGAAGGGACCTTGGAGGTCTTCTAGTCCAACCCCCTGCCTAGGCAGGAAACCCTACACCACTTCAGACAAAGGGTTATCCAATCTCTTCTTAAAAGCCTCCAATGTTTGAGCATCCATTCTGGAGGCAAGTAATTCCACTGATTAATTGTTCCGACTGTCAGGAAATTCCTCCTTGATGAGTTTTCATCCGTTGCTTCTTGTCCTGCCTTCTGGTGCTTTGGGGGAATAGCTTGACTCCCTCTTCTTCTTTGGGGCAGCCCCTGAGATATTTATTTTATTTTATTATTTATTTGTCAATCGCTTACAAGATAATAGGCAGGGGTGGGATCCGACAGGGTTAACTGCCGGTTCGTGGTGACTTACGATGTTCAGTGATTTACGATGTGCTGCTCTGCACGCTGCGCACGCCTGTAAATCTTCACCAGCAGCGTTTGAAACAACACTTTTTTTCTGCTTTTCCACCACAGCTGTGCCTCGCATGGCAGCTGAAGTTGGAAAAGCAGGAATTTAAAGGTCAGGTAAGAGCCCGGGCAGGCGGGTGGGCCAAAACATAAGCAAACATAGAACCGGTTCTATGCTGCTCTTCAGAGCTACCGGTTCTACAGAGCCGAACAGAACTGGTAGAAACCCACCCCTGATAATAGGTATAAGTATAAACATGAGTAAGAATACAGGAAATAGGTATGAATAAATGGGGACAATAGGACAGGGACGGGAGGCACGATGGGGCTCTTATGCATGCCCCTTACAGACCTCTTAGGAATGGGTTGAGGTCAATAGTGGATAGTTTGAGGTTAAAGGAGTGCTATCATGTCTCCCCTGGTCCTTCTCTTTACTAGACTAGCCATGCCCAGTTCCTGTAACCGTTCATCGTAAGTTTTAGCCTCCAGTCCCTTAATCATCCTTATTGCTCTTCTCTACACTGTTTGTAGAGTCTCAACATCTTTTTTACAGTGTGGTGACCAAAACTGGATGCAGTACCCTAGGTGTGGTCTTACTAAGGCTTTATAGAGCGGTATTAGTACCTCCCTTGATCTTGATTGAATCCCTCTGTTAATGCAACTTAGGATTGCATTGGCTTTACCTGAGTAGGCTTTCCCTAGCAAGATGGACCCAAACTCTCGGCCGTGATGCAGAGTCCTCCACTTGTTTTTTCCCAGGATCACGCCGATTTGAGGAACCACTCGTTCACGGTGGGGATGAAGTTGGAAGCAGTGGATCAAAGAGAACCAGCCGATTTGCCCAGCTACTATAACTAAGGTGAGGAATCCAAAATGGGGTTGAGAATTAAAACCAGATCTTCCACAGTCAAGGCAAGGCATGTGGGTTTGAGGTCTCCCAGGGGAGCTCCAGAGGCAACATAGATTTGTTCCATCCATCCAGGAGTTGACCTCTTCTGAGACCCCTTCTCTGAGTTTACTTCTAGACACCCTAAAACTGTCTCTTGAGTAGCATGGAGAAGTTTGGAGGAAATTTGGGAAATTTTCCTTTCTCATGCAACCACAAATGCAGGCAATCCTCGGCATACAGCAATTCACTTAGTGACCTTCCAATGTTACAACAGTACTGAAAAGGGGACTCGTGACCATATTTCACACTTAAAACTGCTGCAGCTCACGGGATCAAAATTTGTGTATTTGGCAACTGACTCATATTTATGACTTTTACAGTTGGTTGCAGTACACCTTGGTCATGTGACTGCGAATTACAATGTTTTTTGTTACTTTCTAACCTTTTCAGTTAGTTTCTGGCCAAAAATACCTGGCCAAGAATACATTGATTCGCTTAACAACCTTCATATTCACTTAGTGGGTCGTAAAATAGGGTCTGGAAATGGGAGGGCCTCGACTTATCACTGTCGTGACTTAAGACGGAAATTCCAGGCTCAATTATGTCTTGTAAATTAAATGTGGCTGGGTGACTAGAACAATCACTAGGAGACTGGGAGTTCTAGTCCCGCCTTAGGCATGGAAGCTGACTGGGTGTCTTTGAGCCAATCACCAGGAGACTGGGAGTTCTAGTCCCGCCTTAGGCATGGAAGCTGACTGGGTGTCTTTGAGCCAATCACCAGGAGACTGGGAGTTCTGGTCCCTCCTTAGGCATGAAAGCTGGCTGGATGACTTTGGTGCCAATCGACAGAAGATTCTGAGTTCTCATCCTGCCTTAGACACGAAAAGCAGCTAGGTGACTTTGGGCCAGTCCTTCTCCCTCAGCCCAACCGACCTCACAAGGTCGTTGTTGAGAGGAAAATAGGAGGAGGAAAATATGTTTGATGTAGTTTCAGCCTTGAGTTATTTGCAAAAATAATATAAGCGGGCTACAAATAAATAAACAAATAAATAAACTCCTCCATTTGCTTCCCTGTAGGTTTTCAACCACCATTTCGTGCAAGTCACTCTGGATGATCTCCGTCCTGAACCATGCAGCACGTCGATGCTTTGTCATGCCGATTCCTTGGGCCTCCTGCCAGTGCAGTGGTGCCTTAAAAATGGAGTTCATCTCACCCCACCCAAAGGTTTGTCTTGGCCTTGCAGAATGGTCTGGATTTGTGGGGGAGGGTTTGCATCATCAGTGCCTCCAGAAATGCCTCCAGAAATTATCTGGATGCTCCATCCCTGGAGTTTTTTAAGGAAGAGATTGCAGGACCATGTATCCGGAATGACATGATAGGTGTCATGCCCCTGGTGGAGACTGAGGAGGAACAGCCAACAGGGAGTGGGAGTGTGGCTCCAGAGGTGGTGGAGGAGGCTGGGGAAGGGCAGAGGCCGGCTGAGCAATCAGAAGAGGATCCAGGCCCATCCCCTATCCATCCCAGGGCACGCAGGGAGGAGAGGATCAGGGAAAAGCCTGGTCTACTCGTGAGGAGAGGGCCATGATCCTCCTCAGGGCTTACAGCTGGGAGCTATGTATATAATTTTGTAACTGCGTATTCAGAATTGCTGGAGTCAAAGTTAGTGTTTCCTTTGAATGAGGTTTATATTTGTTGACATTCTTCCCAAGGACTTTCCCTGGTTATCTGCTTGAACATATAATTACTTATCTTGGTTTGCTTCGGAACTCTCGCCGAGACGGTTTGTTCTTGTTTTCCTTTTGCCTCATTATTTACTTTTGGGACTTTAAACTGTGACTAATAAAACAGTTAAGTTGAAGGCATTGCCGGACTTTAATTCATGTTTTGGGTTTTGGGTTATTTTGAGAGACTACGGGTCATCACAATAGGGCCTCCTACTTGAGTGGGGTGGGTGGGGAGTGGACTAGAAGACCTCCAGGGTCCCATCTAACTGTAGTTCTGCATTCTATGGGGTTTTTTTGCAAACTCCGGGTAACCTATTTTGACGCGGTGCTTGAAGAGAAAGCCCCAAACCTTGGAATTATATGTCCAAATGTCCCTTCGGCTATGAAGCGCCAAGGAATTTCTGTTCAGAAGTCAGTATAGCGTTACAAATTCAGGGAGATGAAATTAAGGCTATCGTGGCTTAACATTCAATGGCAGAGGAGTGACAGAGAGAGACAGAATAGAATTAGAATTAGAATAGAATAGAATATAAAGAAGAGAAGAAAATATAGAGAATAGAATATAGAGAAGAATAGAATAGAACAGAATACAGAGAAGAATAGAATAAAATAGAACAGAATAGAACAGAATATAGAGAAGAATAGAATAGAATAAAATAGAATAGAATAGAATATAGAAAAGAATAGAATAGAACAATATAGAGAAGAATAGAATAGAAAAAATAGAACAGAATATAGAAAAGAATAGAACAGAACAATAGAGAATAGAATAAAATAAGAAACAGAACAGAACAGAACAGAGAGAAGAATAGAATAGAATAAAAAGAATAGAACAGAATATAGAAAGAATAGAATAGAACATAGAGAAAAGAATAGAATAGAACAAAATAGAACAGAATATAGAATAGAACAGAACAAATAGAGATAAATAGAATAAAATAGAACAGAATAGAATAGAATATAGAGAAGAATAGAATAGAATAAAATATAGTGAAGAATAGAATAGAAAGAAATAGAGAAGAATAGAATAAAATAGAACAGAATAGAATAGAATATAGAGAAGAATAGAATAGAATATAGAAAAGAATAGAATAGAACAGAATATAGAGAAGAATAGAATAAAATAGAACAGAATAGAATAGAATATAGAGAAGAATAGAATAGAACAGAATATAGAGAAGAATAGAATAGAATAAAATAAAATAGAACGGAATAGAATAGAATATAGAAAAGAATAAAATAGAACAGAACATAGAGAAAAATATTATTTATTTATTATTTATTTATTAATTCGACTTATATGCTGCCCCCTCTCCCAAAGGACTCGGGGCGGCTCACAGTTAAAATACAATACTAACAGTTAAATTACCTAAAAAATATATTAAACAAATTGTAAGCCGAATTAACATTAAAACCCCAGAATTAAAATAAACAACCCCAAAGAGTCAGCACAGCCCAGATTGTAAAAACAGCCAGGTTGAAATAGAATAGAATATAGAGAAAAATAGAATAGAATAGACTATAGAGAATAGGAATAGGAATAGAATAGAATAGAACAGAACAACAGAACAGAACAGAATAGAGTAAGAGAATAGAATAGAGTTGGAAGGGACCTTGGAGGTCTTCTAGTCCAACCCCCTGCTCAGACAGGAAATCCTATGCCATTTCACAGCCCTTTGCTTCTTGTCCGAAAAGTTAAATCTTTAGAGCAATGTAAAAACCATCCATGTTGCTGCATTCGAACAAGCTTCTGGCTTCTAAGGGAATTTCTCTTTCTTGTTCCAAGACATTATTATTATTATTATTATTATTATTATTATTATTATTATTATTATTATTATTAATTACATTTATATGCCGCCCGTCTCCGGAGACTCAGGGCAGCTTACAATTTTTGGGATGCAACCCAGTGTGCTCAGCAATAGCCTTCATTCCATTGTATATGCCTGCTTATTACTAAGCGGCATTTTTACAAGATCAGCTAATTGCCCGCAACAATCTTGGGTCCTCAATTTACCTGCCCTGAGAGGATGGAAGGCTGAGTCAACCTTGAGCCTGGTGGGATTCGAGCCTACAGCAATTGTAGACAGCTGGATCTTAAGAGCAGACATTTAACAGCCTGAGCCACCAAGGCTCTTTTAACATGGCTAATATAGATGAATAATTGGAGAATGACATACACATTATGTTTAATGTACACATTAATGTATGGTTAGAAGAGCTGTTTAGATTCCCTAAGGAGAAAAAAAGACATGGTTTTATTTCATGCCTGCCCGAAAATTAATATCCATTAATTTCCCACCATATGAAAGAGCTCCGTGGACACTATTTATATTGTCGACAGCTAGATTTATGGACTTCTTTTTCCGTAAGCGTTCACAGCTGTGGGGCGGATTTTCACTCTCTCTGCTTGGAGACGGGCGTATTTCTGTGTCGACGCTGTGTGTGTTTGCGAGGGGCACCTGGCTTTTCGCTGAGGCTTCATGCCAACGAGTGCAATTCCCAAAGCGATGAAACATTCATACTTGAAAGCTGGGGCCGCGTAGGCCCAGGTTGGAGGCAGACCAGGCAGGAATTCAAGATGGAGATTTCAATTTGGCGGGCGAGGAAGCAAGGCGGTGAAGGAGACCAGCCCCTTTCCCCACTCAAAATGGAGACGCCGTAAGGGACAAAGTTGTCTGCCCTACGGTACACAGGAATATATAAACCAATGGTGGTATGCTACCGGTTCGGACCGGTTTGGCCAAACCAGTAGTAAAAAAAAAGCCTCCAGGGATCAGCTGAGAGGAGGAATAAAAGCCTCCAGGGATCAGCTGAGTGGAGAAACAAGAGAAAAGTGCAGGATCGGTTCTCCCACCTGTCCTTGTGCTTTTCTTTATCCTCTCAGCTGATTGGCGCTGCAGGCCTCAGCTGGTCTGTGGAAAGCTGCGCATGCACATTAGGTGCGCACAGATTAGGTGCGTACACATGCGATCACCGAATCCGTAGTGGAACAGGTAGGATCCCACTGCTGATATAAACCCTCAGCAAACAATGAAGAGCATGTGATGTTTTTTTTTACAATTTTTTTTTTGGCCTGGGCAAGGCTGAGCCATCTTTTTGTGGGGCGAAAGTGCTTAGCCGTTTTCCTAAGAGATGCAATGCGAAATGAAAGCCTAATTAATAAAAACATTAAAAAAATAAATACAAGGACAAATAGGCTGGAAAAACAGCTTCTATCCCAGAGCAGTAACTATACTGAATTTTACTGTATAGTGCAATATGAATGCAATGTCAGGGGTTTTCAATTCAGTTGTTACAGAATGCAAAGGATGTGTGTTTGTGTTTTATTTTTTATAGTTATAATGGAATAGAATAGAATAGAATTCTTTTATTGGCCAAGTGTGATTGGACACACAAGGAATTTGTCTTGGTGCAAATGCTCTCAGCGTACATAAAAGAAAAGAGACATTTGTCAAGAATCATAAGGTACAGCACTTAATAATAGTCATAGGGTACAATAAGCAATCAAATCATACTAGGAAACAGTCCATATAAATCGTAAGGATCCAAGCAACAAAGTTACAGTCATACAGTCACAAGTGGGAGGGGATGGGTGATAAGGAGTGATGAGAAGATTAACAGTAACAGTAGTGCAGACTTTGTAAATAGTTGGAATTATTTTTTTAGCAGGGTGATGGTGTTCAGGGAAAAACTGTCCTCGTGTCTAGTTGTTCGGGTGTGCAATGCCCTATAGCGTCATTTTGAGGGTAGAAGTTAAAACCATTTATGTCCAGGATGCAGCCTAATATTTTATTCAGCTTTTTTGCCGCCACAGTACAATGCTGAAAGACATCCTTTGACCCACTGTAAACAACAACAACAACCATATGGGTTGGGTGATGTTTAAAAGCTTGTAAATTGTGTATATTGGCACAGCTCATCCGATTCCTGTAAACCCTAGTTAGCGATGGACTCTAACCAACATTTGAGCGGGCTGAGGTAAATGTTATGGGATAGTTGTGTTATTCTTGAGTGTGGGCTGCTGTCAGGCTGTCCAGTTCTGTCTTCACCCAAACAAAACGAGAGAAATGAATTTTGTTTGTTTCCTGGGATTTCCCGCAGGTTATTCTAATCCGGATTTCGACTGGGCGGATTACCAGAAGCAATGCGGAGCGGAGGCAGCTCCTGAGGGCTACTTCAGAAATGTAAGTTCTGGTTTTTCTTTTCACTGCATCGGGATCTTTCTTGTCCCATGCCCATTGCCATTAATGGTCCTACATCTTCGTTGTATGTATTCTACAAAGTCACTTTTGTGGAAAGTTAAGGTCAAAGAGGCTGGGATCACAACACTCCCTTCCTTCCTTCCTTCCTTCCTTCCTTCTTTCCATCCTTCCTTCCTTCCTTCTTCCTTCCTTCCTTCCCTTCCCTTCCTTCCTCCTCCCTCCTTTCTCCTCTTCCTTCCTCTTCCCTCTCCCATTTCCTTCCTTCTTCCTTCCCTGTTTCTCTTCTTTCTTCCTCTTCCTATTGCCTTCCTCCCTCTCCCCTGTTTCTCCTCTTCCTTCCTCCTCCTATTTCCTTCCTACCTCCGTTTCTCTCCTTTCTTCCTCCTCCTTCACCTACTGTATTTCCTCCCTCCTTCCTTCCTCTACTTCTCCTCTTCCTTCCTTCTCCCCCCTAATTCCTCCCCCTTTTCTCCCTCTTTTCAGAATCACAATAGGAGAAGCCAGCAAGGAAACATGTGCAGAGGAAGATACATCTAGATCAGCAGCAGCCCAAAGTAATTAGAACAAGCATTAAAACTGGCATTTCACCTGCAGCCCCAACACAGCAGCTGAAATCCCCAACTCTTGAGGGGGTGGATTAGGGATTTTAAGAAGCAAAAAAGGCTCTCTTTTCCAGCTTATGTAGCTCCCTGCCTACTGTATAGCCCAGGGGTCCTCAAACTTGGCAACTTTAAGACTTGTGGGCTTCAGCTCCCAGAATTCCTCCTCCAGTCATGTGAGCTCAGGATTCTAGGAGTTGAAGTCCACAAGTCTTAAAGTTGCCAAGTTTGGAGACCTCTGTTCTGTATCGAGGTTGTAGTATGAGTGATGAGTGAATTTTTTCAGGGTTACAAGTCCCCGTTTGGGGAACTGAGCTGGCAGGGAAATGCAAAAGAAGAGAGTGGACAACCGTTTGTTCAGAATGGCATAGAATTTCCTGCCTGAGCCGGAGGTTGCCCAGCCCTCTTCCAACTGTGTTACTCTATGTTCTGTTTTCTTTTTTCTTCTGTTGATGCCATTCAGGCTGCCTGTAGTCGAGCTTTTATGAAAAACATGATGCTGGAAGCAGTGAACCCCCAGAATCCGGCTGAGATCTGCGTGGCGTCTGTCAATTCCGTAAAAGGCCGGCTAATCTGGCTCTCTTTTGAAGGTACATTAGAAGACGGCTTGCAGGGGAAATCCTGCCCTGCTTGATTCCTGCTGAATTCCCAAAGCTTCCTTTCTTTCTGTCTTCCTTTTTTTCTGCCTTCCTTTCTTTCTTTCTTTGTCTTTCTTTCCCTCCCTCCCCCTTCCATCTCCTCCCTCCTTTCCTCCCTCCTTCCAGTCCTTCTTTCTTTCAATCGTTCCTTCCCTCCATCCCTCCCTTCTTTCTTTCCTTCCTTCTGTCTTTCCTTCCTCCTCTCTTTCTTCCTTCCTTTCCATCTTCCTCCTCCCTCTTTTTCTTTCTTTCCTTCCACCCTTCCATCTCTCCTTCCCTCCCTCTTTCTCTCTCTCTCTCTTTCTTTTCTTTCTTTCCATCCATCCATCCTTGTATCCTTCCTTCCCTTTCTTTCTTTTTTCTTCCTTCCTTCCTTCCCTCCCTCCTTTCTTTCTTTCTTTCATCCTTCCATCTTTCTTCCCTCTCTTTTTCCTTCCTTCCTTCCTTCCTTCCTTCCTTTCTCCTTTCTTTCTTTCTTTCTTTCTTTCTTTCTTTCTTTTCATCCTTCCTTCTATCCTTTCTTCCCTCCCACTTCCTGTCAGCTGTTCGGCTTCTCCCTCCAAGTCAGATTCCCACAGGGGCATGACAGGAGGGCACGAATTCTTCTCCCCATGTGGATGTATCTGTGCCTTTTCTTTTCTTTTTGGCACCAAATTGCTGCCTTTCTGGCATATCTTTATTTTTTTAAATTAATTTAAACATTTTTTTAACATACAATAAATCCATTCCATTTCAATTGTGTGTCGATTAGGTACATATTTCATGTGCTTAACAATTACTAATAATATTCTTCTTAACAGTATAACAATATAATAATAATCACATTCCCATATATATAATATAAGTAATATTCAGTATGTCTACTACACTAGTTGCTCTTATTGTTTTATAAAGACATCTAATCCCTTTTAATTAATTCCTGGCATTTCTAATGCATTATAATGCCTCGATAGGTCTACCACATGCACCTCCTTCCGAATATATAGTTGATGTGCAGTCAATGGACATCTTCCCTGTGGGCTGGTGTGAAGCAAATGGTTACAAGCTCTGGGCACCGCATAAAAACACTGGTAGGTACCTGGAAGAGCAAATTTCTGTTGCTAAGTTTTGTAATAATCATTCAATTGTTTGGCCTTTTCCAGCACTTACGGGGAGTCCTCGGCTTACGACTGCAAATGGAGCCCCAAATTTCCATGGTTAAGTGAGACAGTCATTAAGTGAGTTTTGCCCCATAGGGTTTTGTAAAGTGGCACTAATACTTCACGTGATCGTGATTCTATGCCTCTGTTTATACCACCCAGGATTGTATTAGCTTTTTTCGCTGCTTCCACACATGCTGGCTCATATTCAAATGATCATCCACTAGGACTCCAACTAAAAAAAGCTTGTTCAGACAAGCACATCTCAATTTGGTATCGATGTATGAATGAGCCTATAAAACAAATTATGGTGAATGGTTTCAGACAACGAAGCCACGATGCGGTTGCATTCACAAAGCCAAACCAAGGAATAGTTTAATGCCGTGAACGAAGCCTGCAAACATCCTTTTAAGAAGGGAAATGTGGTTTGTTTTTTCTCCTGGAGAATGAAAAGAATGGGAAGGTTTTGCACCAGCCACGTAACATATGATTCTGTCTTAAGAGTTTGGACAGCCATTTGTCTAAAAGAATAGAATAGAATAAGAATAGAATAGAATAGAATAGAATAGAATAGAATAGAATAGAATAGAATTCTTTATTGGCCAAGTGTGATTGGACACATAAGGAATTTGTCTTGGTGTAAATACTCTCAGTGTACATAAAAGAAAAGAGACATTCGTCAAGAGTCAAGAATCATAATGTACAACACTTAATGATAGTCATAGGGTACAATTAAGCAATCAAATCATACTAGGAAACAGTCAATATAAATCGTAAGGATACAAGCGACAAAATTACAGTCGTACAGTCACAAGTGGGAGGGGATGGGCGATAAGAAGTGATGAGAAGAAGTATAAGGTCTCCTTCAGCAGAGGGTTGGATTAGAACAGTGGTCGCCAACCAGTGGGCCGGGGACCACTTGTGGTCCATGAGAAAATTTTGGTGGTCCGCAGAGAAATGTCCCCCCAAAGCAATTAATCCAGGCTGCATGGGGAACACAAGGCTGCGCTGCTCACATGGCCCTCCCACCCGCTGGCCCCCATCCTTTGGCCGAGCACAAACCTTACCTTGAGTAGAGCCACGCGAGCTGGAGCTGGAAGGCAAGACCAATGGCGGGGGAGGAAAATCCGCCCTGGGGTGGCTTGCTGATGTTGGTGGGAAAGTCGGTCCCATATTCCAGAGCTGCAGTAGTCACAGGATTGGCCATTTGGTCATCCCAGAGCAGCTGCTCCAGTCCATGGCAGGCCGCTACACCCGGGCGGAGGAGCAGCTGCTCTGGAATGACCAAAGGGCCAGTCCTGTGACTACTGCAGCTCTGGAATATGGGACCGACTTTCCCACCAACGTCAGCAAGCCGCCGTCAATCAAAATTCATATTAGTGGTCTGCGGGATTTAAAATTATGAGTTTGATGATCCCTGAGGTCCAAAAGGTTGGCGATCCCTGGATTAGAAGACCCCCAAGATTCTTTCCAACTCTTGTTATTCTGTAATTCTGCATTAACATTCACAGGTTGGATTGAGGAACTGCCCAGTTCCATTTTTCTGCCCTTTTGTTTGGAGAGCAAGTTTGATTTTTTTAAATCAACGAGAAATCTAATTTGGAGAGCACGGCAAAATTTAAAAAAATTGCCCTGGCCTTGATTCCTTCTAAGGCAGTCCATGGAATAAGAATGCCGAAGAGAATCGGGCTCGCAAAATTTAATCACAGAATATGTTCTTCTGAAATGGAAGAATATTGCTTTTGTTTCAGTTATTTTTATTAAGTACGAGAGCTGAAGGGCGCTGTGGGCTCTTTTAGCATAGTGCTTTAATGAAGTAGTAACAATTGTTCAAAGCTTATGTCTCGGTGTGGATGACTGGATTGTAACAGCAATTTATTGTAATGAATATCCCAACAGCTGTAATGGTCAAACCACTAACATTATTTGTGGGTGATTTTGCATTTCTACCCAAAAAATGAATGCATTGTCTTCTGAATGCATTGCCTAAGACTATACAGGCAGTCCTCGAATTACAACTGTCTGTTTAGCTTAGTTTACTTTAGTTTACTTCAGTTTACTTTATTGTCACTGTACTTCGTACAACGAAATTAAATACCACCTTCAGTTTACCATACAGTTGTTCTGACCCAAACCTGGTTCCAAGAGAGTAAACACAAGACAAAGGTACTAGCACAACCTTTTACTGTTTCATTTATGAATCCTGGTTCTTCACAGATAAAAGGCTGCTTCCAACTAATTAGCTCCGACAAGGAAGAGCCTTGCCAAGTTTTCGCAAGGCTGCCAAGAACAACAGATAAAGTTCCTAAACAATAAATCAAAGAGTCTGCAAACACCAACTCAGATATTCTAACGTCCACCAGGCTTGAGTATCAAACTTCTTTGACTTCTGCAAAGAACTCTGGTTTCTCAGCTGGCTTTTATCTTCTCAGGGAGGGGCCATTACCTTGCAGCCTTACTCCTGAGTCGCCTGTGCTGCTGCAGCTGCTCTTTCCTTCGAGCAGCCCTGCACGCATGCACACTGGGCACGGGCTCCTCGGGGACCTCTGCATCACTGCTGCCAGCCTCCACAATCTCCACTCCCTGATGGTCCTGGTCCCATCCCTGCATCACACGCAGGCCCCTCATCTGAGTCCTCGCTCTCCGAGACCTCAGCTGTCCGCACCTGCTGCCGGCGAACCACAACAACAGTAGAATTGATAGAGTTACTGGGATAGAAGCTGTTTTTCAGCCTATTTGTCCTTCTTTTTATTACCCAGTACCATCTGTCAGGTAGTAATAGTTCAAAATAAAAAGGGTACCCAGGATGAAATGGATCTTTGAGAATGTTTTGAACTTTCTTAAGGCAGCGGGAGCTATAAAGCTCTTCCAAAGACGGGAGAGGGCAACCCAGGATCCTCTGGGCAATGATGTTCACCCTCTGGAGTGCTGTCCTATCTGCCACTGTGCAATTGGCAAACCATACACAGGTGCAGTAAGTTAAGATACTCTCTGTGGTGCAGCGGTAGAAGGTCACCAGCAGTTTTTCATTCCGTTGTTGTTTTCTGAGAAGTCTCAGGTAGCATAATCTCTGCTGGGCCCTTTTGACCAGGGCTGCAATGTGAGCCCCCCAGGTCAGGTCCTCTTTTAGGGTAACACCTAGAAAGAAGCTTAAAACTGGCCAGTTGCTCCACTCGGTCTCCATTGGTAAGCAAGGGCTGGATGTCTGATCTGTTCCTTCTATAGTCCACTATCAGCTCCTTGGTCTTATTGGTGTTGAGGACCAAGTTGTCATCTCCACACCACGAAAGCAACCAATCCACCTCATCTCAGTAGGCAGACTCATCCCCACGGAGTTAAAATAGTGCCTGTTTTAAGTGACAAAGGCACTGAAAAAAAAGTGACTTACGACCATTTTCCCACAGTTGCGACCTCTATAGAATCTCCACAGTCACGTGATCAGAGGCTTGGCCGCCAATTCCTATTTATGACCATTGCTGCGTCCCAAGGTCACATGACCCCCTCTTGCGACCTTCTTTGACACGGCAAGTCAGTGAGGAAGCCGGATTCAACTTAACAACCGGGTTACTGATTTATCGGCCACAGAGATACACTTAACGAGTCTGGCAAGAAAGGCCGTTTAAAAAAGGGCCAAACTCCCATTAACACACGTCTCATTTAACAAGAGACATGTTGGGCACGATTGCTGTCGTAAGCTGAGGACTACCTGTACATTTGAAAAGGGTGAGAGAAATCTTTAATTTTCCTGCAGGGAAGCACATGCCCTGTACATTTGCAAATTGGCACTGCCAGATTAACCCTTGTCCTTGTTCTTGTTTTTCAGCGCACAGGAAGAGAAAGATTGCAATCGTCCAACCGGAAAAGCAGTGAGTACGCCCTTAAAATGTCAATTGCATCACAGTTTTATCACGTAGACATAGAAAATGCCTGACTATATTGCAAGGGGCCCATTGATACACAGGTAGTCTTCAACTTACACTGAGCCACGGTGGCGCAGTGGTTGGAGAGCAGTACTGCAGGCTACTTCTGCTGACCGCTGGCTGCCTGCCTGCAATTTGGCAGTTCGAAACCCACCAGGCTCAGCCTTCCGTCCTTCCAAGGATGGTAAAATGAGGAGTCAGATTTGTTGTGGGCAAGAGGCTGACTCTGCAAACCGCATAGAGAGGGCTGTGAAGCACTGTGAAGTGGTATGTAAGTCTTGTTGGTATTGCTATTCCTTCCTTCCTTCCTTCCTTCCTTCCTTCCTTCCTTCCTTCCTTCCTTCCTTCCTTCCTTCCTTCCTTCCTTCCCCTTCCCAGTGGTTAGATTGCAGTATTGCAGGTTAATTCACTGCTCACTGCCAGCAATTCGATTCTGACTGGCTCAAGGTCGACTCAGCCTTCCATCCTTCTAAGGTGGGTAAATTGAGGACCCAGATTGTTGGGGGCAAACACCTGAAGGCCAGACAAGGAATAATGGATGGAAACTGAACAATGAGAGATTCAACCTGGAAATAAGGAGAAACTTTCTGACAGTGAGAACAATTAACCCATGGAACAGAGGTTGCCCTCGGAAGTTGTGGGAGCACCATCACTTGAGACTTTCAAGAAGAGATTGGGCTCCCATCTGTCAGAAATGGTGTAGGGTCTCCCGCTTGGGTGGGGGATTCGACTAGATGACCTACAAGGTCCCTTCCAACATTGATTAAATGTGGTCTTCAGCTTTTATTACATGGTTGTGCCTGCTAACTTTTTAACCTCTTCTCTGGACAACCCCCTCCCCCTCGTTCAAGTATCATTAGTCCTCGTTTAGTGACCACAATTGTGACTGGCCACTTGAATGCTAAGTGATGGTGCTTACGATCTTACTTCACGTTGTTGTTCTTTGGTCTTCTATTAGGTTACCAGCGGGAGTGCCTATTGTGAAAATTCACAATCCTCACTGCATTCCCCAGACGGGCATGATGGGTGAGTTTGAGGGAAAAGACAATCATTTTTCTAATTTAGATCTGAAATACTAAAGTAGAATTCATCTTGTTTTGTATATCTTTTTATTGCGTGTTCTTTTGTGAAGTTCCTTCTCCAATTTTTAATATTCTTCTAGTATCTTTTGTGCCTGTCTTTTCTTTCTGTTTCTCTTTCCCATATATGTTACTGTTAGTCCTCTTATATAAGCTTTTGCTGTATCCCACACATTTTGTAACGAGGTTTCCTCTTTTTTGTTTTTCTCAAAGAAGAATTTCAATTCTTTTTCCATGTATTTAACACATTCCTTTTCTCTTAGTATTGAATTTTTCATCATCCATCATGACCTCTTCTTTTGTCCCTTCCATGTTACTTTAATCCAAGGATCTTCAAACTTGACAGCTTTAAGACTTGTGGACTTCAACTCCCAGAATTCCTGAGCTAACATGACTGGAGCAGGAATTCTGGGAGTTGAAGTCCACAAGTCTTAAAGCTGTCAAGTTTGAAGATCCTTGCTGTAATCAGATTGTGATCTGCCCAAGTGCTTGTTTCAATACTTATTTCTTGTATATTAGTAATTAACTCTGTTGTTGCCCACATCATATCTGTTCTGGACCAAGACAGATGCCTGTTTGAGTAAAATGTGTATTGTTTATTTTTGGGGTATATTTCTCTCCATGCATCTTGAATTGCTAATTCATCTGCCATTTCGAAGAAGGATTTTGGTAATGTTTTCCTGTTTTTTTAATTTGTCTTTTGTGTTTTATAGTCCATTTCTGCATCTGCTATTGCATTAAAATCTCCTATAATGCAAATATTTTCATATTCCAATTCCTTTATTTTCTTATGTAATTTATCATAGAACTCTTCTTGACTTTCATTTGGTGCATAAATTGTCACTAATAATGTCTGTTTACAGTGCATCAGTATTTGCACTGTTGGAAGAAATATTCTTCTGGGTTCAGTTCCAAGTGGGAAAGAAAGACACTGGAAACATGGTGCCTGTTTGGAAAGATGGTTTAATGGTGGACAGGACCACATGGCTTGGAGCTCCAAAGAAGGAAGGGATGATCACATGCTTCAAGATGAAGGAAAAGAAGGAAGGGCTGAGATGCTGAGAGTCCCTTATATACCCTCTGTTGGGCCCCACCTTAGTGTTTCCTGTTCCTGTGTAAGAAATGTATCCCATTGGCTGCCAGACTCCCAGGGGGCGGGGGTCTTAGCTAACTTTGTAGGCTTTGTCTGGACCACATGGCTTCACCTGAGTGCTGGCTGATGCAATCTTCCCAGGCCAGGTGATGAGATGGGTAGAGGCCTTTGTTATGTAGAATACTCTGGCCCAGGCCTTAATGGCCCATTAGCAAGGGGGGGGCTGAGTTTCTGCCTCTCTGAGTTTCTACTTTTTACTCTTTTGAGGGGAAATATTTTGCCTTTTTAATTTTTCCTAGAATATTTCATTTTTCTAGGAGGGGGGTGGGTGATAACTTCCTCCAGCACCATTAACACTCTCCCATCGTTATCATGATAGATTGGTTTCACTGTTAACGTGTCCTTTATATATAATCAAAATGCTAAAGTAGTAAGAAGATAAATCAAGGCCTTTAACACAAGTGGGCTTCAACTCCCAGAAATCCTCAGCCTGTCTGGCTGGCTGAGGAATTCTGGGAGTTGAAGTCCATCCGTCTTAAAAAGTTGCTAACTTTGAAAGAACGCTGCATTCCCGCGATCGGCATCAATAAGTATGTATTTTTGAATTGTTATTCCCGGTGCAGTACAGGTAATCTTCGACTTAACGTCAGTTCATTTAGTGACCTTTCAAACGTGACAATGGCACTGAAAAAAATTGACTTGTGACCAATTTTTTATACTTACGACCATTGCAGCCTCCCCATGGTCATATGATCAGAATTCAGGCGCTTGGCAACTGACTCGTATTTACGATGGTCACAGTGTCCCAGGGGTCACGTGATCTGCTTTTGCGACCTTATGACCAGCAAAGCCAGGTTCACTTAACAAACGTGTGACTAACTTAACAACTGCTGGGATTTGCACAACCATGGTGGTGAGAAAGGACGTAAAATGGGGGCAGCACTCGTTTTAACAGCTGTATCACTCAGCAACAGAAATGCCGGGCTCAATGGTGGCCATAAGTCGAGGGCTACCTGGGTTGTCCAAATCAATGCTGGATTATAATTCCCAGGTGCCGTGTTGGTTGGAAGTGGGAAAGAATAGATATAAACGCGGTTGTTGTTTATGTCCCAAGATGGTGGGAAGGAGGAGGATAGAGAGAAAATGAGCCCCAGATGGGATGCTGGAAGAAGATGGACTGGGTTTCTGGTTTCTTCCCTGCAGGAACCATTAATGGGAGATACAACTGCCCCGTCCTCTTCATCAACCATCGCTGTTTCTCAGGCCCACATCTCAACAAAGGCAGACTGGCAGACCTGCCGCGATCTGTGGGGCCTGGGAAATGCGTCCTGGTTCTTAAAGAGGTAAGAATTATGAGATGTACCCTGTGCCCTGCTAAGGATTGGGAGGATCCTGTAAAAGTGTGGGGGGGATCTAGGAGGCTATCCAGACTAACCCGCTGCTGAGTATGGAACCCAAATGGTGTCATTGGAAGGGAATAGTTACCACTCAGGGATGACTGGTTGGGTCCTTGCTGCTCTCTGAGCTGGGTTGTTTTCTTGCAGACATTTCACGACCCAACTAGGTAACCTCATCAGTGCTAGAAGGGGGTGGGATTTGCAGAGAGGATGAGGAGGATGACAAGGACATCTGTGGGGTCCATGGTGCTCTCTGAGCTTAATTGTTTCCTTGCAGACGTTTCATGACCCAACTAGTTAACATCATCAGTGCTAGAAGGAGTGGAGTTGGAGGAGAAGGAGGAGCTGAGATTAACAGTCTGTGAGGCAAAAAAGCAGACAAAATGATAGACAGAGAGGGGACACAGCAGAAATCCTGAGCTCAATAACCACAGCCACAGACGAGTCCTGAGATGGGCTTTGAGGATCTATGCAACTGTCATGAGCAAAATTTAAAACATTAACAGAGTAACAGAGTTGGAAGGGACCCTGGAGGTCTTCTAGTCCAACCCCCTGCTCAGGCAGGAAACCCTGTACCATTTCAGACGAATGGTTGTCCAGTCTCTTCTTAAAAACCTCCAGTGTTGGAGCACCCAAAACTTCTAGAGGCTAGTCTGAGCTTGGCGGAGAGCAAATACTGAACTCTCAGGTTTTCAAGATTCTACTAATACCCGTTTAGTTTGTCAATGCTGCTATCATGCCAATAGTGATACAATATCAGTCTTCCAATATCTAAGGGGCTGCCACAAGGAAGAGGGGGTCAGTCTATTCTCCAAAGCCCCTGAAGGCAGGACAAGAAACAATGGATGGAAATTCATCAAGGAGAGAGGCAACCTAGAACTAAGGCGGAAATTCCTGACAGTTAGAACAATTAATCAGTGGAACAACTTGCCCCCAGAGGTTGTGAATGCTCCAACACTGGAAGTTTTTAAGAAGAGATTGGATAACCCTTTGTCTGAAGTGGTGTACGGTTTCCTGCCTAAGCAGGGGGTTGGATTAGAAGACCTCCAAGGTCCCTTCCAACTCTGTTATTCTGTTTACTCTGTTTTGTTATTCAATTTCTAGTGCTTTTTTTTTGTGGTGCCTGTTTCCTAACCTGGCCTACCTCATAGGGCTGGTATTAAGCTTGAACTGTGGAGTGCTTGATGCTCTCTGGCCCAGCTTCATAGCTTCACGCCCAGTGTTTTGGGTTTGTTTTTTGCTCTGCTCAGATTCTTCGCATGGTGATCAACTCTGCCTACAAACCCGGAAGCATTTTGAGAGAGTTGCAACGTGTCAGTGACCCCAGGTGGAACTTTCAGGAAGAGAATCTCAAAGCAAAGTAAGGACTGTTTCTAAAAGGAAGAAAAACCAGACGGTTTGTTATTTAAGAATATATCCATAATGGTGGGCCAAGGAAGAAAGGATGTTTGCAAAAGTTATTTTACCTGAAGAAGATAGAAGAAACTCCGGGTAGTCCCTGACTTATTAACATAATTGAGCCCCAAATTTCTCTTGTTAAGTGAAACATTTATTTTGCCTCAATCTACAAACTTTGTTAAGCGAATTACTGCAGTTGTCGAGTACCATTTTTCACGCTTAATGACCACTGCTTTATCCCCACGGTCATATGATTAAAATTTGAATGCTTGGCAACTGAGCAAAGTTAATGAGGAAGCCAGAATCATTTAATAGCAATAGCACTTAGACTTATATACCGCTTCACAGTGCTTTGCTCTCTAAGAGGTTTACAGAGCCAGCATCTTGCCCCCAACAATCTGGCTCCTCATTTTACCTACCTTGGAAGGGTAGAAGGCTGAGTCAACCTAATAGCTGGGTTACTGACTTCACAACTGTAGTGATTCACTTAACAATCGTCTTGTGTCAGGTTTCCAGAAATCACCCTAATTAAATCCATGATTCTCGAGCCAAACTTCAAAAAACTTCAAAGGATTTATTAGAGGCAACATACTGGGACTGCCCTGCATGAAGCCAACTCTGGCATACGTAATTTACAGTCCCCTGTGAGCCTGTTTCCCCCCTCCCCCCTGGGTGTGTCATAAATCACATTCTCCAATTGAGCACAGTCACGGGCTGGGTGTCATCATTCACGTTCTCCAATTAAATATATTCGCAGGCAAAAGCTCTGGTATTTTAGTTCCAATATTTTAAAGATAAGACTTGGAATGTACTTTCGCTTTCAAACTACTGCAATGCTCTTCCAGATTTCTTTCCTCTTCCCTCCCCTCCCTTTTTTTGCAACTACTAAAACAGGCATAGGAATGTTTTATGAGTTGACATCTTGCTTAACAATAGAAATTTAGGGCTCTCTTGTTGTTGTAAATCAAGGTCTATCTGTTACAGCTTCTATGCTCCGAACAAGAGTTTTGGTGCATTATTTCCAAGGCTATTTTGTAAAGTGGTCCTTTCGAGATTTTTCATGCCTGTTTCCACAACTTCAGGAATGTCACATTTAATTAGGAAAGCAAAATGAATTTTACTAGGGGAACTTCTGCTGTTCCAGAGAGTGGTAAACTATCACATCTTAAATTCTTCAAGCTAATAGGTTTGGATGGGTGTTCTTCTTTAACTACCTCAATGTAGCTGGTAAAATGAAAATGTTATTGGAACAACCACACAGTGGAATACTTGGAAAATGATGTTATTGCAAAGGATACCCTTTTGATGGCTGTGAGCTCAGGTGGGCCCTTCTTATGGGCTCGATGCCTGCCAAAGATGCCTTATTTTTTAAGAAAACAAGCACTCCAGTTTCATTTTGGAGGTTGCCAAAGGATTCCTTAGTGAATTCAGGGAGCAAATTTTCCAGAAAGTGACAGAATCGTGTCAGTTACACAATGGCTGTCTGGGGAATTCTGGGAGTTGAAAGTCCACAAGTCTTAAAGTTTCCAAGGCTGGACATACATCTCTTACCTTCTGAGTTACATTGAAAAAAATTACATTAAATTTATATTAAAATATAAAATCTCAAAGGGTAGACTTGATGGACGATGGCTCTTTTTCTGCCGTCGGTTTTCTACCTTTCTCTGAGTTCCCCAGCCCAATATTTGCATTGTGGAAAAATTGTTTCTGTATCTGATAAAGAAATAGTTTGCAGGTGAAATTTCTGCAGAATATGGTAAAAAAAAATGTCAAGATGGCAGCCAGGTTGGAGGAACCTTAGGACATACCAGCCTGACTGCCTTTCTAAGATGGAGATAGATTAACCTTCCCAAATCTCGGTTTGTATCCCCGTGAGCTATCTTTGTGAGGATATAACGTCTAACTGAGCGAAAAAGTCTTGCTCACAAAACCTTGATTTATAATGTATGCCGTGTTGTTGCAACCCACTATGACAGATACCGTGGGAAAACGTACAGGGCAATGGTCAAGATAGTTCGTACGTCCGACCAAGTCTCCAATTTCTGCCGGAAGGTGTGTGCAAAACTGGAATGCTGCCCCAATTTATTTGGCCCTATTCCGGTAGCTGAAAATTGCCCTGAAAACTGTTCCAGTCACACCAAAACAAAATACGGTAAGCGCGCACGACAACTGTGGGACGAAACCTGGTTTTAGTTTGTGTGGATTTTAGTTTCTCCTGCACTGCCTGGAGTATTATGATTAGGGTAATCTAGAACGATGCAAATGAATCAAATTTGGTGTTGGCATTTGCTGATGGAAGCCCATCGCTAACAATCTAGGATTGACTCTGAAGAACAACACTGGGGAAGCCCTCAGAATTCCTTGGATTCTGGCTTGGAAAAGAAAGACAGATAGTTCCTTGAGTTATGACCACAGTTGAGTCCAATGTTTCTGTTGCGAAGTGAGATAGTTCTTAAGTGAGTTGTGCCCCATATTAGAATCTTTCTTGACACAATTGTTAAGATGAAACACCGCAGTTATTAATTATAACACATTTGTTAAGTGAATCCAGCTTCCCCATTGTCTTAAGAAGAGATTGGACAACCATTTGTCTGAAATGATACAGGGTTTCCTGCCTGAGCCAGGGGTTGGACTAGGCCAGGGATTGCCAACCTTTTGGACCTCAGGGACCACCAAACTCATAATTTTAAATCCCATGGACCAGAGACCCTGGGAAAATCCCCACAAAAGACTGCAGGAAAATTCCCCACCCCTTTTTCCTACCGATCGATCATTCTTTATTTGGGATCACAGGATACCGTCTCCAGCTTCGTTCTTAGAGGGAGAAAGAGAGAGAGAGACTTTTGGCTTCATGCAAGGAAAGCAGCAGAAGCAGCAGAAGTCTTTCTTTCTCTTCCCCAAACTATGCCAGAAATTAATCTTTGCTGGCGCAGCCTCTTGGAGCAGGAGGCCTTGCAGGGTCCCAAAGTCTCATTTCTGGAGGAGTTTGGGGGAGAGAAAGAAAGACTTTTCTGCTTTCCTTGCGTGCAGCCAAAAGCAGAAGAAGAAAGAAGCGGAAAGAAGCAGCCCGGTGGCCAGGTGAGGCTCATGGAGCGAGTGGGGCAAGTCCTCCCCTCCAGCCCTTTCCCTCCTCCCCTCACTACCTCCACTCCACTCCATTCTCTATCCTATCCACTTGTCAGATGGTCATAAAAGGGAATCATATAACCCTGAGACACTGCAACTATCATAAATATGAACCAGTTGCCAAACATTCAAATTTTGATCACGTGACCATGGGGATGCTACAACAGTGTAAGTGTGAAAACGGTTATAAGTCCCTTCTTTCAGGGCTGTTGCAACTTCATATGGTCACTAAACGAATGGTTGTAAGTCAAGGACTACCTATAGCAGTGATGGCTAAACTTTTTGGTGTCAAGTGGCCAAAGCGCTGCGTGTGCATCTTGGCCAGCGTCAAATGTCCAAAGCGTGCATGTGCGCACCCCCAAAATGCAATGCAAGCCCCCACACACACACCCCTCAACCATTTTTGGCTTACAGGTTGGTGCAGGAGGTTTTCCAGCCCCAACACAGGGCATGCCGGCAAGGGCACCAATGCATGAGTGCTCAAAGTGCGCATGCGAACCCCAAAATGCAATGCGAGCATCCCCACACTTGTTCCCCGCCCCTGCGCATGCACAGCAGAGACCCAAAAATTATCTGGCTGGTGGGAGGTGCGCACATGCGCGGTGGAGCTGGGCTGACGGCTGGCATGCCCACGGAGGGCTCTGTGCCATAGGTTCACCATCACGGACCTATAGAATTCGATGCTTTGGTTTTTAACCAGACTTTTTCCTCTCCAGCATACTATTATGGAAAACGGAGGAAAGTCATTAAGCCTCCCCCCAGCGAAGAAAACCCTTACAGCTTGGACAGCAGACACAAGATATGGTCGGATTACAGTAAAATGCGGAAACCAGGTTTTGCACCGAAGAAAAGGTGTCTCCCCTCAGCAGATCTGAATGGAGCAGGATCATCAGAGGTGAGATTTTGCTTCCATTGTGAACGTTATTTATTTATTTTATTTATTAATTATTTGGTCTTATATGCCGCCCTCTCTCCCGAAGGACTCAGGGCGGCTCACATAAAAACAACCATACCAATTACAAAAGTTAAAAAGGAATTAAACCAAATTCGACCAAATAATCATTAAAACCCATTTACAAACATTTAAAACCTGCACATGAGGTGGAATAGGTCAGAAAGCTAACAGAATAGGACAACAGGAAGGGACTTTGGAGGTCTTCTGGTCCAGTGGTGGCTAACCTTTTTGGGGTCCTGTGTTAAAAATTGCGTCCGCACCAGCGCGCACGCACTCGCATGCCAGCAGTCAGAATGCAATGCACAGCCCCGCTCCCCACACCCCACCTTACCTGCACTGTGCCTCACAGCTGATTTTTTTGTTGTTGGTTTGAGGCCTTTTTCGGCCTTCCAGAGGCTCAGAAAAAGCCTCTGCAAGGCCTTTCAGGCCGAATTATAGGCCCGGTTTGTCACTTCCAGTATTACAGGAAGTGACGAAATGGGCCTATAATTCAGCCTGAAAAGCAAACTTTCCAAGGCTCTGGGAGGCTCAGACCAACTGAAAAAATCAGCTGTGGCTTCTGCACAGTAAGTTTGCCTGCGGCTTGCATGCCAGCACTAATGGCTCTGCATGCCACTTGTGGCATACGTGCCATAGGTTCGCCATCACGGTTCTGGTCCAACCCCTTGCTCAGGCAGGAAAACCTGTACCCTTTCAGACAAATGGTTGTTCATTCTCTTTTTTAAAAACCGCGAGCGTTGGAGAATTCACAACTTCTGGAGGGAAGTTGCTTCACTGGTTAATTGTTCTGTCAGGAAATTTCTCCTTAGTTCTAGGTGCTCCTTGATTAGTTTCCATCCATGGCTTCTTGTTCTGCCTTCAAGTGCTTGGGAGAATAGCTTGGCTCCCTCTTCTTTGTGGCTCCTCAAATATTGCAACACCGCTATCATGTCACCCCTAATTCTTCTTTTCTTTAGACTAGACATACCCAGTTCCAGCAACCGTTCATTAAATGTTTTAGCCTCCAGTCCCCAAATCATGGTTGTTCCACATCTCTGTATTCTTTATACGATCTCAGAATCTTTTCTATATTAGATTACTGTGAGAGGAATCAACTACAGTGCTGTCCAGAGCCATGTTTTGTAAACTAGACAACTTTAAGACGTGTGGACTTCAACTCCCAGAATTCCCCAGCCGTCTTAAAGTGGCCAAGTTTGAAAAGCAATGATTATAAGGAAAGGCTGTTTCTCTGCCATTTGCTCCTATTTAATGGAATAACCTCTTCAGCGTCTAGCTATGTTTCTATCTGTTTGATTTAATGGAAATTAGTGCAAAACGGTGCTCTCCCAGAGAACACTTGGTGATGCCCTCTGGGTTTTTATCGGGTAATTAGTTTCATCCGATTACCTTTCATCCTCCTTATTAACAGCTATTTATTATTAATTATCACATGGTAGGGTAGAAGAGAAGCTGATAGCGTGTTCTTAATGTGGTTTTCTGCTGGGAGTCCTTTGTTTAATTTGGGAGTGTCAAGCGCGGAAATCAGGAAGGCCAGGCAGTTCAAATGAATACAAGAATTTATTGCAAGCTTAAGCTCTTCTCTACAAGAATCTGAACTACTAATCTTCTTCTTCTTTGTCATTTAATGACCCTGTAATCCCTTGCGGGGTGGAGTCGGGGCAACTGAATGGAACTTTACTGGCCAGATGCCCTTCCTGTCAACAATGCGGAGTTTGCAGCAGATCTGTTCTCATTGTGCCCAGAGAGAGAAATAATCTGCCTCTTCCTAGGATCAAACTCATGGCCTCCTGATTGTGAGGCAAGAGCACTACCTCTGGGCCACCGCACCACTCAAGAATCTGAACTACTAGTGGTTAAAGCAAATTGATAGCGAATAAGAGTCATGGGAATTCAAGGTGGGCTGGACTTAGATCTCTTGTGGGCATGAAGAGACTCAAGACTGATGATGCATTTGACCCCTCCTTTGGGCTCAGACTGGTCATCTCCTACAGGGGGTATGCAAATACAATCCTTCAATTCAATTCCATGGCAGGAGAGTGACGAGGAAGAAGCCGACACCCCATGGAGTGAGGAAACCATCCCAGAACTGCAGGATGATCTAACGGACGTCTCTTTAGAGGACCTTCCTCTGGCCATACCAATGACCACAATGAAGTTACGCAGCAGAAGAGGCTCCATCCATGTGGCTCGGCCCGAGAGGGACGGGCAAGCCCAGAAGGCACTTTCCTTCCTGCGTGTCAAAAGCGAGAGAACCAGGCAGGTAAGTGGCTGGATAGCCATACCTTGCTTTTTGATGGGTCTCCAACATTTGAACGACTCCAAAACAACCCCTTGGAAAATCATGGGTTTTCCATCTTGTAGGCCTGGTTCATTTGCTTTCTGGGGATTTTTGTAGGGAGAAGCCAACTTGGTTGGGCTTGAAGGCCACATCCATCTTTATGTGGTCTATCCAAGGCCAGGTTCCACAAGGGAGCACACTTATGCTTATTTAGGAAAGGACCTAAACAAGGCCGGCTACAGGGTGGGATTTTACCGGTTCGGACCGGTTCAGGTGAACAGGTTGTTAAATTTGCATCTGGTTCGGCAAACCAGTATTTAAACCGACCAGATGGCCCACCCTGCCCCACTCCTCCCATGAGTCTCCATGCGGCCCATTTTCGATGGAGTGCAGGGTCTCTGCAGAGGCTCTGGGAGGGGGAAAAACAGGCCTTCCGGAAGTCCAGAAACAGGCCTCTTTCCGGCTTCCGGAAGGCCTCCAGAGCCCGGGGAAGCCATTTTTGCCCTCCCACAGGCTTGAGGGAAGCCTCTGGGGAAGGCGAAAAACAGCCCTCCCGGAAGTTCCTGTGGGCCACGCCCACCCAGCAACTGGGCAGCGAACCAGTTACTAGGATTTTTGAATCCCACCCCTGGCCGGCTGGGGAATTCTGGGAGTTGAAGTCCGGAGATCTTCAAGTTGCCAAGGTTGAAAAACCTTCTTTTGGGGGCAGTATTGAACTTTAAAAAAATATATAAGCAAAAACAGGTACAAAACATACCAAAGAAAGAAAAGATCATAGTAACAAATCAATGCAAACAGGGAAAGACTCTAAACCAGCGGTCACCAACCGGTGGGCCGCGGTCCAATGGTGGGCTGTGAGAAAATTTTGGTGGGCCACAGAGAAATCTCACCCCCAGAGCAATTAATCCAGGCTGCGCGGAAACCCAAGGCTGCGCCGCCCACATGGCCCATGGGAACCCTCCCCGCCACTCACTCCTTACCCAGCAAACTTGCCTGCTAAATTGCTATCTTTCCTATTTCCGACCATCATCTGTTCTGCTGTGCTGGGAGACTTAGATTAGCTAGGAAGCAGGAAATGGTTGGATTTCTTGCTTTCTAGCTAATCTTTAGATCTTCAGCTCTGCTTTTAAGTACAGTCGAACCTCCCTTAGGACTGAAGGTTCTATTATTCAGTGCAGACCCACGGCAAGCAAATTTGAGAGACTGAGCTAGCTGATGGCAGATAGATAGATCACTGAATGATTCTGTGAGCAACTCAATCTGCCTGCCTGCTTTGGCTGATTTTGGGTAAAAGTTGCTCTTTTTTGATAAAAAAAATTCAATATTTATATAAATATTTATAATATTTACATACAAGGCCATGCCCAGCCAGTCAAATGTCCACCAAGCCACACCCACAAATTAGGCCATGCCCACAGAACCGGTGAGTGGTCCCTGGGATTTAAAATTATGAGTTTGGTGGTCCCTGAGGTCCAAAAGGTTGGTGACCCCTGCTCTAAACCATCCTAAAGAAATACTATTTCCAATACCACAGGTAGTCCTTGACTTACGATCAAAATTGAGTCCCAAAATTTCTGTTGCTAAGCGAGATCGCTGTTGTGTAAATTTTTCCCCATTTAATGACCTTACTTGCCACAGTTGTTAAGGGAATCACAGCCTTAACAACCACAATTGAGCCCGACAATTCTGTTGCTAAGTGAGTTTTGCCCCCATTTTGCCCCCTTTCTTGCCACATTTGATACGTGAATCACTGCAGTTGTTGAGTTAGTATCACGGTTGTTCAGTGAATCTGGCTTCCCCATTGAGTTTGGCCATTAAAAGGTGATCTCATGTCCCCAGGACATTGCAACCCTCAGAAATCTGAGAGACGGTTGCCAAGCTTCTGAATTTTGATCACGTGACCCTGGGGATGCGGTAATGGTCGTTCATAGCGAAAAACGGCCATAAGTCAATTATTTTCAGTGTCATTGTAACTTCAGATGGTTTCTAAATAAACTGCTGTAAGTTGAGGATTAACTGCCCTAATTTTGGGGTCTCAATTTTGGTTCGTTGCAGATCACGGAGGCTGCGGAAGAGAAGCTCATCCTAGAGAGCAACCCGTTGGAGTGGACGGTGCCCGATGTGGTGCAATTCCTCCGGTTGACCGACTGCGCTCCCCTTGCCAAAATCTTTCAGGAACAGGT